>OZ038497.1:35667915-35792915 GCA_964036315.1 Acanthosepion esculentum
CCGGAAACCCAATAATAATATAAAGAGTTTAGGCTGAGGCGTTGTTAGAAGTATAGCTTTGAAGTAGAATTCAGAAGGAACCGGAAACCCAATAATAATATAAAGAGTTTAGGCTGAGGCGTTGTTAGAAGTATAGCTTTGAAGTAGAATTTAGAAGGAACCGGAAACCCAATAATAATATAAAGAGTTTAGGCTGAGGCGTTGTTAGAAGTATAGTTTGAAGTAGAATTTAGAAGGAACCGGAAACCCAATAATAATATAAAGAGTTTAGGCTGAGGAGTTGTTAGAAGTATAGCTTTGAAGTAGAATTTAGAAGGAACCGGAAACCCAATAATAATATAAAGAGTTTAAGGCTGAGGCGTTGTTAGAAGTATAGCTTTGAAGTAGAATTTAGAAGGAACCGGAAACCCAATAATAATATAAAGAGTTTAGGCTGAGGCGTTGTTAGAAGTATAGCTTTGAAGTAGAATTTAGAAGGAACCGGAAACCCAATAATAATATAAAGAGTTTAGGCTGAGGCGTTGTTAGAAGTATAGCTTTGAAGTAGAATTTAGAAGGAACCGGAAACCCAATAATAATATAAAGAGTTTAGGCTGAGGCGTTGTTAGAAGTATAGCTTTGAAGTAGAATTTAGAAGGAACCGGAAACCCAATAATAATATAAAGAGTTTAGGCTGAGGCGTTGTTAGAAGTATAGCTTTGAAGTAGAATTTAGAAGGAACCGGAAACCCAATAATAATATAAAGAGTTTAGGCTGAGGAGTTGTTAGAAGTATAGCTTTCAAGTAGAATTTAGAAGGAACCGGAAACCCAATAATAATATAAAGAGTTTAGGCTGAGGCGTTGTTAGAAGTATAGCTTTGAAGTAGAATTTAGAAGGAACCGGAAACCCAATAATAATATAAAGAGTTTAGGCTGAGGAATTGTTAGAAGTATAGCTTTCAAGTAGAATTTAGAAGGAACCGGAAACCCAATAATAATATAAAGAGTTTAGGCTGAGGCGTTGTTAGAAGTATAGCTTTGAAGTAGAATTTAGAAGGAACCGGAAACCCAATAATAATATAAAGAGTTTAGGCTGAGGCGTTGTTAGAAGTATAGCTTTCAAGTAGAATTTAGAAGGAACCGGAAACCCAATAATAATATAAAGAGTTTAGGCTGAGGCGTTGTTAGAAGTATAGCTTTGAAGTAGAATTTAGAAGGAACCGGAAACCCAATAATAATATAAAGAGTTTAGGCTGAGGCGTTGTTAGAAGTATAGCTTTCAAGTAGAATTTAGAAGGAACCGGAAACCCAATAATAATATAAAGAGTGTAGGCTGAGGCGTTGTTAGAAGTATAGCTTTGAAGTAGAATTCAGAAGGAACCGGAAACCCAATAATAATATAAAGAGTTTAGGCTGAGGAGTTGTTAGAAGTATAGCTTCCAAGTAGAATTTAGAAGGAACCGGAAACCCAATAATAACATAAAGAGTTTAGGCTGAGGAGTTGTTAGAAGTATAGCTTTGAAGTAGAATTTAGAAGGAACCGGAAACCCAATAATAATATAAAGAGTTTAGGCTGAGGAGTTGTTAGAAGTATAGCTTTCAAGTAGAATTTAGAAGGAACCGGAAACCCAATAATAACATAAAGAGTTTAGGCTGAGGAGTTGTTAGAAGTATAGCTTTCAAGTAGAATTTAGAAGGAACCGGAAACCCAATAATAATATAAAGAGTTTAGGCTGAGGAGTTGTTAGAAGTATAGCTTTCAAGTAGAATTTAGAAGGAACCGGAAACCCAATAATAACATAAAGAGTTTAGGCTGAGGAGTTGTTAGAAGTATAGCTTTCAAGTAGAATTTAGAAGGAACCGGAAACCCAATAATAATATAAAGAGTTTAGGCTGAGGAGTTGTTAGAAGTATAGCTTTCAAGTAGAATTTAGAAGGAACCGGAAACCCAATAATAATATAAAGAGTTTAGGCTAAGGAGTTGTTAGAAGTATAGCTTTGAAGTAGAATTTAGAAGGAACCGGAAACCCAATAATAATATAAAGAGTTTAGGCTGAGGCGTTGTTAGAAGTATAGCTTTGAAGTAGAATTCAGAAGGAACCGGAAACCCAATAATAATATAAAGAGTTTAGGCTGAGGAGTTGTTAGAAGTATAGCTTTCAAGTAGAATTTAGAAGGAACCGGAAACCCAATAATAACATAAAGAGTTTAGGCTGAGGAGTTGTTAGAAGTATAGCTTTGAAGTAGAATTTAGAAGGAACCGGAAACCCAATAATAATATAAAGAGTTTAAGGCTGAGGCGTTGTTAGAAGTATAGCTTTGAAGGAGAATTTAGAAGGAACCGGAAACCCAATAATAATATAAAGAGTTTAGGCTGAGGAGTTGTTAGAAGTATAGCTTTCAAGTAGAATTTAGAAGGAACCGGAAACCCAATAATAATATAAAGAGTTTAGGCTGAGGCGTTGTTAGAAGTATAGCTTTGAAGTAGAATTCAGAAGGAACCGGAAACCCAATAATAATATAAAGAGTTTAGGCTGAGGCGTTGTTAGAAGTATAGCTTTGAAGTAGAATTTAGAAGGAACCGGAAACCCAATAATAATATAAAGAGTTTAGGCTGAGGAGTTGTTAGAAGTATAGCTTTGAAGTAGAATTTAGAAGGAACCGGAAACCCAATAATAATATAAAGAGTTTAGGCTGAGGAGTTGTTAGAAGTATAGCTTTCAAGTAGAATTTAGAAGGAACCGGAAACCCAATAATAATATAAAGAGTTTAGGCTGAGGAGTTGTTAGAAGTATAGCTTTCAAGTAGAATTTAGAAGGAACCGGAAACCCAATAATAATATAAAGAGTTTAGGCTGAGGCGTTGTTAGAAGTATAGCTTTCAAGTAGAATTTAGAAGGAACCGGAAACCCAATAATAATATAAAGAGTTTAGGCTGAGGAGTTGTTAGAAGTATAGCTTTCAAGTAGAATTTAGAAGGAACCGGAAACCCAATAATAATATAAAGAGTTTAGGCTGAGGCGTTGTTAGAAGTATCGCTTTCAAGTAGAATTTAGAAGGAACCGGAAACCCAATAATAATATAAAGAGTTTAGGCTGAGGAGTTGTTAGAAGTATAGCTTTCAAGTAGAATTTAGAAGGAACCGGAAACCCAATAATAATATAAAGAGTTTAGGCTGAGGCGTTGTTAGAAGTATAGCTTTGAAGTAGAATTCAGAAGGAACCGGAAACCCAATAATAATATAAAGAGTTTAGGCTGAGGAGTTGTTAGAAGTATAGCTTTCAAGTAGAATTTAGAAGGAACCGGAAACCCAATAATAACATAAAGAGTTTAGGCTGAGGAGTTGTTAGAAGTATAGCTTTGAAGTAGAATTTAGAAGGAACCGGAAACCCAATAATAATATAAAGAGTTTAGGCTGAGGAGTTGTTAGAAGTATAGCTTTCAAGTAGAATTTAGAAGGAACCGGAAACCCAATAATAATATAAAGAGTTTAGGCTGAGGCGTTGTTAGAAGTATAGTTTTGAAGTAGAATTCAGAAGGAACCGGAAACCCAATAATAATATAAAGAGTTTAGGCTGAGGCGTTGTTAGAAGTATAGCTTTGAAGTAGAATTTAGAAGGAACCGGAAACCCAATAATAATATAAAGAGTTTAGGCTGAGGAGTTGTTAGAAGTATAGCTTTGAAGTAGAATTTAGAAGGAACCGGAAACCCAATAATAATATAAAGAGTTTAGGCTGAGGAGTTGTTAGAAGTATAGCTTTCAAGTAGAATTTAGAAGGAACCGGAAACCCAATAATAATATAAAGAGTTTAGGCTGAGGCGTTGTTAGAAGTATAGCTTTGAAGTAGAATTTAGAAGGAACCGGAAACCCAATAATAATATAAAGAGTTTAGGCTGAGGCGTTGTTAGAAGTATAGCTTTGAAGTAGAATTTAGAAGGAACCGGAAACCCAATAATAATATAAAGAGTTTAGGCTGAGGCGTTGTTAGAAGTATAGCTTTGAAGTAGAATTCAGAAGGAACCGGAAACCCAATAATAATATAAAGAGTTTAGGCTGAGGAGTTGTTAGAAGTATAGCTTTCAAGTAGAATTTAGAAGGAACCGGAAACCCAATAATAACATAAAGAGTTTAGGCTGAGGAGTTGTTAGAAGTATAGCTTTGAAGTAGAATTTAGAAGGAACCGGAAACCCAATAATAATATAAAGAGTTTAGGCTGAGGAGTTGTTAGAAGTATAGCTTTGAAGTAGAATTTAGAAGGAACCGGAAACCCAATAATAATATAAAGAGTTTAGGCTGAGGCGTTGTTAGAAGTATAGCTTTGAAGTAGAATTCAGAAGGAACCGGAAACCCAATAATAATATAAAGAGTTTAGGCTGAGGAGTTGTTAGAAGTATAGCTTTCAAGTAGAATTTAGAAGGAACCGGAAACCCAATAATAACATAAAGAGTTTAGGCTGAGGAGTTGTTAGAAGTATAGCTTTGAAGTAGAATTTAGAAGGAACCGGAAACCCAATAATAATATAAAGAGTTTAGGCTGAGGAGTTGTTAGAAGTATAGCTTTGAAGTAGAATTTAGAAGGAACCGGAAACCCAATAATAATATAAAGAGTTTAGGCTGAGGCGTTGTTAGAAGTATAGCTTTGAAGTAGAATTCAGAAGGAACCGGAAACCCAATAATAATATAAAGAGTTTAGGCTGAGGCGTTGTTAGAAGTATAGCTTTGAAGTAGAATTTAGAAGGAACCGGAAACCCAATAATAACATAAAGAGTTTAGGCTGAGGAGTTGTTAGAAGTATAGCTTTGAAGTAGAATTTAGAAGGAACCGGAAACCCAATAATAATATAAAGAGTTTAGGCTGAGGCGTTGTTAGAAGTATAGCTTTGAAGTAGAATTTAGAAGGAACCGGAAACACAATAATAATATAAAGAGTTTAGGCTGAGGCGTTGTTAGAAGTATAGCTTTGAAGTAGAATTTAGAAGGAACCGGAAACCCAATAATAATATAAAGAGTTTAGGCTGAGGAGTTGTTAGAAGTATAGCTTTCAAGTAGAATTTAGAAGGAACCGGAAACCCAATAATAATATAAAGAGTTTAGGCTGAGGCGTTGTTAGAAGTATAGCTTTGAAGTAGAATTTAGAAGGAACCGGAAACCCAATAATAATATAAAGAGTTTAGGCTGAGGAGTTGTTAGAAGTATAGCTTTCAAGTAGAATTTAGAAGGAACCGGAAACCCAATAATAATATAAAGAGTTTAGGCTGAGGCGTTGTTAGAAGTATAGCTTTGAAGTAGAATTTAGAAGGAACCGGAAACCCAATAATAATATAAAGAGTTTAGGCTGAGGCGTTGTTAGAAGTATAGCTTTGAAGTAGAATTTAGAAGGAACCGGAAACCCAATAATAATATAAAGAGTTTAGGCTGAGGCGTTGTTAGAAGTATAGCTTTGAAGTAGAATTTAGAAGGAACCGGAAACCCAATAATAATATAAAGAGTTTAGGCTGAGGAGTTGTTAGAAGTATAGCTTTCAAGTAGAATTTAGAAGGAACCGGAAACCCAATAATAATATAAAGAGTTTAGGCTGAGGCGTTGTTAGAAGTATAGCTTTGAAGTAGAATTTAGAAGGAACCGGAAACCCAATAATAATATAAAGAGTTTAGGCTGAGGAGATGTTAGAAGTATAGCTTTCAAGTAGAATTTAGAAGGAACCGGAAACCCAATAATAATATAAAGAGTTTAGGCTGAGGCGTTGTTAGAAGTATAGCTTTGAAGTAGAATTTAGAAGGAACCGGAAACCCAATAATAATATAAAGAGTTTAGGCTGAGGCGTTGTTAGAAGTATAGCTTTCAAGTAGAATTTAGAAGGAACCGGAAACCCAATAATAATATAAAGAGTTTAGGCTGAGGCGTTGTTAGAAGTATAGCTTTGAAGTAGAATTTAGAAGGAACCGGAAACCCAATAATAATATAAAGAGTTTAGGCTGAGGCGTTGTTAGAAGTATAGCTTTGAAGTAGAATTTAGAAGGAACCGGAAACCCAATAATAATATAAAGAGTTTAGGCTGAGGCGTTGTTAGAAGTATAGCTTTGAAGTAGAATTTAGAAGGAACCGGAAACCCAATAATAATATAAAGAGTTTAGGCTGAGGCGTTGTTAGAAGTATAGCTTTGAAGTAGAATTTAGAAGGAACCGGAAACCCAATAATAATATAAAGAGTTTAGGCTGAGGCGTTGTTAGAAGTATAGCTTTGAAGTAGAATTTAGAAGGAACCGGAAACCCAATAATAATATAAAGAGTTTAGGCTGAGGCGTTGTTAGAAGTATAGCTTTGAAGTAGAATTTAGAAGGAAACGGAAACCCAATAATAATATAAAGAGTTTAGGCTGAGGCGTTGTTAGAAGTATAGCTTTGAAGTAGAATTTAGAAGGAACCGGAAACCCAATAATAATATAAAGAGTTTAGGCTGAGGCGTTGTTAGAAGTATAGCTTTGAAGTAGAATTTAGAAGGAAGCGGAAACCCAATAATAATATAAAGAGTTTAGGCTGAGGCGTTGTTAGAAGTATAGCTTTGAAGTAGAATTTAGAAGGAACCGGAAACCCAATAATAATAGAAAGAGTTTAGGCTGAGGCGTTGTTAGAAGTATAGCTTTGAAGTAGAATTTAGAAGGAAGCGGAAACCCAATAATAATATAAAGAGTTTAGGCTGAGGCGTTGTTAGAAGTATAGCTTTGAAGTAGAATTTAGAAGGAACCGGAAACCCAATAATAATATAAAGAGTTTAGGCTGAGGCGTTGTTAGAAGTATAGCTTTCAAGTAGAATTTAGAAGGAACCGGAAACCCAATAATAATATAAAGAGTTTAGGCTGAGGCGTTGTTAGAAGTATAGCTTTCAAGTAGAATTTAGAAGGAACCGGAAACCCAATAATAATATAAAGAGTTTAGGCTGAGGCGTTGTTAGAAGTATAGCTTTCAAGTAGAATTTAGAAGGAACCGGAAACCCAATAATAATATAAAGAGTTTAGGCTGAGGCGTTGTTAGAAGTATAGCTTTGAAGTAGAATTTAGAAGGAACCGGAAACCCAATAATAATATAAAGAGTTTAGGCTGAGGCGTTGTTAGAAGTATAGCTTTCAAGTAGAATTTAGAAGGAACCGATAGCTTTGAAGTAGAATTTAGAAGGAACCGGAAACCCAATAATAATATAAAGAGTTTAGGCTGAGGCGTTGTTAGAAGTATAGCTTTCAAGTAGAATTTAGAAGGAACCGGAAACCCAATAATAATATAAAGAGTTTAGGCTGAGGCGTTGTTAGAAGTATAGCTTTGAAGTAGAATTTAGAAGGAACCGGTAACCCAATAATAATATAAAGAGTTTAGGCTGAGGAGTTGTTAGAAGTATAGCTTTCAAGTAGAATTTAGAAGGAACCGGAAACCCAATAATAATATAAAGAGTTTAGGCTGAGGCGTTGTTAGAAGTATAGCTTTCAAGTAGAATTTAGAAGGAACCGGAAACCCAATAATAATATAAAGAGTTTAGGCTGAGGCGTTGTTAGAAGTATAGCTTTCAAGTAGAATTTAGAAGGAACCGGAAACCCAATAATAATATAAAGAGTTTAGGCTGAGGCGTTGTTAGAAGTATAGCTTTGAAGTAGAATTTAGAAGGAACCGGAAACCCAATAATAATATAAAGAGTTTAGGCTGAGGCGTTGTTAGAAGTATAGCTTTGAAGTAGAATTTAGAAGGAACCGGAAACCCAATAATAATATAAAGAGTTTAGGCTGAGGCGTTGTTAGAAGTATAGCTTTCAAGTAGAATTTAGAAGGAACCGGAAACCCAATAATAATATAAAGAGTTTAGGCTGAGGCGTTGTTAGAAGTATAGCTTTCAAGTAGAATTTAGAAGGAACCGGAAACCCAATAATAATATAAAGAGTTTAGGCTGAGGCGTTGTTAGAAGTATAGCTTTGAAGTAGAATTTAGAAGGAACCGGAAACCCAATAATAATATAAAGAGTTTAGGCTGAGGCGTTGTTAGAAGTATAGCTTTGAAGTAGAATTTAGAAGGAACCGGAAACCCAATAATAACATAAAGAGTTTAGGCTGAGGCGTTGTTAGAAGTATAGCTTTGAAGTAGAATTTAGAAGGAACCGGAAACCCAATAATAATATAAAGAGTTTAGGCTGAGGCGTTGTTAGAAGTATAGCTTTGAAGTAGAATTTAGAAGGAACCGGAAACCCAATAATAATATAAAGAGTTTAGGCTGAGGCGTTGTTAGAAGTATAGCTTTCAAGTAGAATTTAGAAGGAACCGGAAACCCAATAATAATATAAAGAGTTTAGGCTGAGGCGTTGTTAGAAGTATAGCTTTCAAGTAGAATTTAGAAGGAACCGGAAACCCAATAATAATATAAAGAGTTTAGGCTGAGGCGTTGTTAGAAGTATAGCTTTGAAGTAGAATTTAGAAGGAACCGGAAACCCAATAATAATATAAAGAGTTTAGGCTGAGGAGTTGTTAGAAGTATAGCTTTGAAGTAGAATTTAGAAGGAACCGGAAACCCAATAATAATATAAAGAGTTTAAGGCTGAGGCGTTGTTAGAAGTATAGCTTTGAAGTAGAATTTAGAAGGAACCGGAAACACAATAATAATATAAAGAGTTTAGGCTGAGGCGTTGTTAGAAGTATAGCTTTTAAGTAGAATTTAGAAGGAACCGGAAACCCAATAATAATATAAAGAGTTTAGGCTGAGGAGTTGTTAGAAGTATAGCTTTCAAGTAGAATTTAGAAGGAACCGGAAACCCAATAATAATATAAAGAGTTTAGGCTGAGGCGTTGTTAGAAGTATAGCTTTGAAGTAGAATTTAGAAGGAACCGGAAACCCAATAATAATATAAAGAGTTTAGGCTGAGGAGTTGTTAGAAGTATAGCTTTCAAGTAGAATTTAGAAGGAACCGGAAACCCAATAATAATATAAAGAGTTTAGGCTGAGGCGTTGTTAGAAGTATAGCTTTGAAGTAGAATTTAGAAGGAACCGGAAACCCAATAATAATATAAAGAGTTTAGGCTGAGGCGTTGTTAGAAGTATAGCTTTCAAGTAGAATTTAGAAGGAACCGGAAACCCAATAATAATATAAAGAGTTTAGGCTGAGGCGTTGTTAGAAGTATAGCTTTGAAGTAGAATTTAGAAGGAACCGGAAACCCAATAATAATATAAAGAGTTTAGGCTGAGGAGTTGTTAGAAGTATAGCTTTCAAGTAGAATTTAGAAGGAACCGGAAACCCAATAATAATATAAAGAGTTTAGGCTGAGGCGTTGTTAGAAGTATAGCTTTGAAGTAGAATTTAGAAGGAACCGGAAACCCAATAATAATATAAAGAGTTTAGGCTGAGGAGATGTTAGAAGTATAGCTTTCAAGTAGAATTTAGAAGGAACCGGAAACCCAATAATAATATAAAGAGTTTAGGCTGAGGCGTTGTTAGAAGTATAGCTTTGAAGTAGAATTTAGAAGGAACCGGAAACCCAATAATAATATAAAGAGTTTAGGCTGAGGCGTTGTTAGAAGTATAGCTTTCAAGTAGAATTTAGAAGGAACCGGAAACCCAATAATAATATAAAGAGTTTAGGCTGAGGCGTTGTTAGAAGTATAGCTTTGAAGTAGAATTTAGAAGGAACCGGAAACCCAATAATAATATAAAGAGTTTAGGCTGAGGCGTTGTTAGAAGTATAGCTTTGAAGTAGAATTTAGAAGGAACCGGAAACCCAATAATAATATAAAGAGTTTAGGCTGAGGCGTTGTTAGAAGTATAGCTTTGAAGTAGAATTTAGAAGGAACCGGAAACCCAATAATAATATAAAGAGTTTAGGCTGAGGCGTTGTTAGAAGTATAGCTTTGAAGTAGAATTTAGAAGGAACCGGAAACCCAATAATAATATAAAGAGTTTAGGCTGAGGCGTTGTTAGAAGTATAGCTTTGAAGTAGAATTTAGAAGGAACCGGAAACCCAATAATAATATAAAGAGTTTAGGCTTAGGCGTTGTTAGAAGTATAGCTTTGAAGTAGAATTTAGAAGGAACCGGAAACCCAATAATAATATAAAGAGTTTAGGCTGAGGCGTTGTTAGAAGTATAGCTTTGAAGTAGAATTTAGAAGGAACCGGAAACCCAATAATAATATAAAGAGTTTAGGCTGAGGCGTTGTTAGAAGTATAGCTTTGAAGTAGAATTTAGAAGGAAGCGGAAACCCAATAATAATATAAAGAGTTTAGGCTGAGGCGTTGTTAGAAGTATAGCTTTGAAGTAGAATTTAGAAGGAACCGGAAACCCAATAATAATAGAAAGAGTTTAGGCTGAGGCGTTGTTAGAAGTATAGCTTTGAAGTAGAATTTAGAAGGAAGCGGAAACCCAATAATAATATAAAGAGTTTAGGCTGAGGCGTTGTTAGAAGTATAGCTTTGAAGTAGAATTTAGAAGGAACCGGAAACCCAATAATAATATAAAGAGTTTAGGCTGAGGCGTTGTTAGAAGTATAGCTTTCAAGTAGAATTTAGAAGGAACCGGAAACCCAATAATAATATAAAGAGTTTAGGCTGAGGCGTTGTTAGAAGTATAGCTTTCAAGTAGAATTTAGAAGGAACCGGAAACCCAATAATAATATAAAGAGTTTAGGCTGAGGCGTTGTTAGAAGTATAGCTTTCAAGTAGAATTTAGAAGGAACCGGAAACCCAATAATAATATAAAGAGTTTAGGCTGAGGCGTTGTTAGAAGTATAGCTTTGAAATAGAATTTAGAAGGAACCGGAAACCCAATAATAATATAAAGAGTTTAGGCTGAGGCGTTGTTAGAAGTATAGCTTTCAAGTAGAATTTAGAAGGAACCGGAAACCCAATAATAATATAAAGAGTTTAGGCTGAGGCGTTGTTAGAAGTATAGCTTTGAAGTAGAATTTAGAAGGAACCGGAAACCCAATAATAATATAAAGAGTTTAGGCTGAGGCGTTGTTAGAAGTATAGCTTTCAAGTAGAATTTAGAAGGAACCGGAAACCCAATAATAATATAAAGAGTTTAGGCTGAGGCGTTGTTAGAAGTATAGCTTTGAAGTAGAATTTAGAAGGAACCGGAAACCCAATAATAATATAAAGAGTTTAGGCTGAGGAGTTGTTAGAAGTATAGCTTTCAAGTAGAATTTAGAAGGAACCGGAAACCCAATAATAATATAAAGAGTTTAGGCTGAGGCGTTGTTAGAAGTATAGCTTTCAAGTAGAATTTAGAAGGAACCGGAAACCCAATAATAATATAAAGAGTTTAGGCTGAGGCGTTGTTAGAAGTATAGCTTTGAAGTAGAATTTAGAAGGAACCGGAAACCCAATAATAATATAAAGAGTTTAGGCTGAGGCGTTGTTAGAAGTATAGCTTTGAAGTAGAATTTAGAAGGAACCGGAAACCCAATAATAATATAAAGAGTTTAGGCTGAGGCGTTGTTAGAAGTATAGCTTTCAAGTAGAATTTAGAAGGAACCGGAAACCCAATAATAATATAAAGAGTTTAGGCTGAGGCGTTGTTAGAAGTATAGCTTTCAAGTAGAATTTAGAAGGAACCGGAAACCCAATAATAATATAAAGAGTTTAGGCTGAGGCGTTGTTAGAAGTATAGCTTTCAAGTAGAATTTAGAAGGAACCGGAAACCCAATAATAATATAAAGAGTTTAGGCTGAGGCGTTGTTAGAAGTATAGCTTTGAAGTAGAATTTAGAAGGAACCGGAAACCCAATAATAATATAAAGAGTTTAGGCTGAGGCGTTGTTAGAAGTATAGCTTTGAAGTAGAATTTAGAAGGAACCGGAAACCCAATAATAACATAAAGAGTTTAGGCTGAGGCGTTGTTAGAAGTATAGCTTTGAAGTAGAATTTAGAAGGAACCGGAAACCCAATAATAATATAAAGAGTTTAGGGTGAGGCGTTGTTAGAAGTATAGCTTTGAAGTAGAATTTAGAAGGAACCGGAAACCCAATAATAATATAAAGAGTTTAGGCTGAGGCGTTGTTAGAAGTATAGCTTTCAAGTAGAATTTAGAAGGAACCGGAAACCCAATAATAATATAAAGAGTTTAGGCTGAGGCGTTGTTAGAAGTATAGCTTTCAAGTAGAATTTAGAAGGAACCGGAAACCCAATAATAATATAAAGAGTTTAGGCTGAGGCGTTGTTAGAAGTATAGCTTTGAAGTAGAATTTAGAAGGAACCGGAAACCCAATAATAATATAAAGAGTTTAGGCTGAGGAGTTGTTAGAAGTATAGCTTTGAAGTAGAATTTAGAAGGAACCGGAAACCCAATAATAATATAAAGAGTTTAAGGCTGAGGCGTTGTTAGAAGTATAGCTTTGAAGTAGAATTTAGAAGGAACCGGAAACCCAATAATAATATAAAGAGTTTAGGCTGAGGAGTTGTTAGAAGTATAGCTTTGAAGTAGAATTTAGAAGAAACCGGAAACCCAATAATAATATAAAGAGTTTAGGCTGAGGAGTTGTTAGAAGTATAGCTTTGAAGTAGAATTTAGAAGAAACCGGAAACCCAATAATAATATAAAGAGTTTAGGCTGAGGCGTTGTTAGAAGTATAGCTTTGAAGTAGAATTTAGAAGGAACCGGAAACCCAATAATAATATAAAGAGTTTAAGGCTGAGGCGTTGTTAGAAGTATAGCTTTGAAGTAGAATTTAGAAGAAACCGGAAACCCAATAATAATATAAAGAGTTTAGGCTGAGGAGTTGTTAGAAGTATAGCTTTGAAGTAGAATTTAAAAGAAACCGGAAACCCAATAATAATATAAAGAGTTTAGGCTGAGGCGTTGTTAGAAGTATAGCTTTGAAGTAGAATTTAGAAGGAACCGGAAACCCAATAATAATATAAAGAGTTTAGGCTGAGGCGTTGTTAGAAGTATAGCTTTGAAGTAGAATTTAGAAGGAACCGGAAACCCAATAATAATATAAAGAGTTTAGGCTGAGGCGTTGTTAGAAGTATAGCTTTCAAGTAGAATTTAGAAGGAACCGGAAACCCAATAATAATATAAAGAGTTTAGGCTGAGGCGTTGTTAGAAGTATAGCTTTGAAGTAGAATTTAGAAGGAACCGGAAACCCAATAATAATATAAAGAGTTTAGGCTGAGGCGTTGTTAGAAGTATAGCTTTCAAGTAGAATTTAGAAGGAACCGGAAACCCAATAATAATATAAAGAGTTTAGGCTGAGGCGTTGTTAGAAGTATAGCTTTCAAGTAGAATTTAGAAGGAACCGGAAACCCAATAATAATATAAAGAGTTTAGGCTGAGGCGTTGTTAGAAGTATAGCTTTCAAGTAGAATTTAGAAGGAACCGGAAACCCAATAATAATATAAAGAGTTTAGGCTGAGGCGTTGTTAGAAGTATAGCTTTGAAGTAGAATTTAGAAGGAACCGGAAACCCAATAATAATATAAAGAGTTTAGGCTGAGGCGTTGTTAGAAGTATAGCTTTGAAGTAGAATTTAGAAGGAACCGGAAACCCAATAATAACATAAAGAGTTTAGGCTGAGGCGTTGTTAGAAGTATAGCTTTGAAGTAGAATTTAGAAGGAACCGGAAACCCAATAATAATATAAAGAGTTTAGGCTGAGGCGTTGTTAGAAGTATAGCTTTGAAGTAGAATTTAGAAGGAACCGGAAACCCAATAATAATATAAAGAGTTTAGGCTGAGGCGTTGTTAGAAGTATAGCTTTCAAGTAGAATTTAGAAGGAACCGGAAACCCAATAATAATATAAAGAGTTTAGGCTGAGGCGTTGTTAGAAGTATAGCTTTCAAGTAGAATTTAGAAGGAACCGGAAACCCAATAATAATATAAAGAGTTTAGGCTGAGGCGTTGTTAGAAGTATAGCTTTGAAGTAGAATTTAGAAGGAACCGGAAACCCAATAATAATATAAAGAGTTTAGGCTGAGGAGTTGTTAGAAGTATAGCTTTGAAGTAGAATTTAGAAGGAACCGGAAACCCAATAATAATATAAAGAGTTTAAGGCTGAGGCGTTGTTAGAAGTATAGCTTTGAAGTAGAATTTAGAAGGAACCGGAAACCCAATAATAATATAAAGAGTTTAGGCTGAGGAGTTGTTAGAAGTATAGCTTTGAAGTAGAATTTAGAAGAAACCGGAAACCCAATAATAATATAAAGAGTTTAGGCTGAGGAGTTGTTAGAAGTATAGCTTTGAAGTAGAATTTAGAAGAAACCGGAAACCCAATAATAATATAAAGAGTTTAGGCTGAGGCGTTGTTAGAAGTATAGCTTTGGAGTAGAATTTAGAAGGAACCGGAAACCCAATAATAATATAAAGAGTTTAAGGCTGAGGCGTTGTTAGAAGTATAGCTTTGAAGTAGAATTTAGAAGAAACCGGAAACCCAATAATAATATAAAGAGTTTAGGCTGAGGAGTTGTTAGAAGTATAGCTTTGAAGTAGAATTTAGAAGAAACCGGAAACCCAATAATAATATAAAGAGTTTAGGCTGAGGCGTTGTTAGAAGTATAGCTTTGAAGTAGAATTTAGAAGGAACCGGAAACCCAATAATAATATAAAGAGTTTAGGCTGAGGCGTTGTTAGAAGTATAGCTTTGAAGTAGAATTTAGAAGGAACCGGAAACCCAATAATAATATAAAGAGTTTAGTTGAGGTGTTGTTAGAAGTATAGCTTTGAAGTAGAATTTAGAAGGAACCGGAAACCCAATAATAACATAAAGAGTTTAGGCTGAGGCGTTGTTAGAAGTATAGCTTTGAAGTAGAATTTAGACGGAACCGGAAACCCAATAATAATATAAAGAGTTTAGGCTGAGGCGTTGTTAGAAGTATAGCTTTTAAGTAGAATTTAGAAGGAGCCGGAAACTAACTCCTAAACAGGAAACAAGTGACACACCTCTACTTCTGTCCAAAGGAGCGGCTAGGTGCGTGAATCGGACAACATTGAGGCTTTATTTCAATCATTTTATTCATCTTCTGCCCTCTGTTTATTTTAGTTTTATAAATATAGTAAACACAGAGAGATAATTGCTGAGACTCTTAGACAAGATAGTTTAGGAAAGCGAGCAAAAAGGAGTAACCATCAATGCAAGAAGACAGAATATATGTTGGAAATTAAAATAAAAATAATAAAAATAAGCATTTTGTTATATTTACGCATTGTTGTAACCTAGGGAGGGTTACTGAATGAGGAAGAGCCAAAACGGAGGTTGGAAATGAAAATGGTAAACTTTATAACAGCAACGAAATACAATACTCGTCAGCGGCGTGAAGTAGGTAAACCACTGCTAGTAGTGGACCACTTAGACAACATATTAAAAAAATATTAAACTTGCAATAGTGTCCAACGTATTTATGAGGATTGGGACATACCCATTATTAGTGTTCCTAGGTACAGTATATAACACGTATGTATACTCATTTTGTAGATACGCTGCATTTTATTTTAAAATTAAAATATAATGTATTAAATGTGTTAAAATTTTAGCAGACGTGTTATTTAATGATTTTTTTTTATTGCAGACGTTTTTATCGTCTGCTTTTGTGTTGAGTTTTGTATACTAGCAGGAAAAGGAAAGAAAATGTAGCTGATCTGTTTATTTTGCCCATATAGTGTCTTTTCGTGCGCATACAAATTGACTCGTTTGAGTTTAGCACGCGTTGGAAATGCTCATAAAAGAGCTACTTTCGCCTTTCAGCAATTTTTTTTGGTGGGGGGTAATAGCCGACGGGCCTTGATCAGTGCCTTTAGGCAGAACGAACGGTGACGTCATCTTCCCTCCCTTACTCAAATCATGAAGGTTACAACACCAGCAGGAGTGATCGTTTCCATGGCAACGAAAAACACAGAACTGAGCGAAAGATCTCTTCACGAAGAATGTGGTTTTGTGAGGCAAAATTTAACTTTTTAAAAATTATCCGGCAGAGTAAGCCGTGTTTTGAAAGAGATTAAATTTAAAACCCGTTGTAAAGATCCTTAGTGGTCGGATGGAAGTTTTTATTTAAAAATGCGTCAGCTAAGATGAAAATAGCTGAGTTATTCCTTTCGTTTCGCTTGTAAGCAAAAAATCACTTTAATACATGTTTGATGTTAAATGGCTTGAAAAAAAAATCCCATAGCAGTTAAACCCATTATTAGTGTAATTCAGGTATATTCTTTTTTGCTGACATGTTACTGTTGTTCATATTGTAAATAAAGTTTCTGTTTCTTATTTCTATCAACATCGAGGCTTTGTCGTTTGTTTCCTTCGCTGTCTTGTTTATATTATTAACCTTCATACCGAACTTATTGTTGCTTGTTCCCGAATAGAAGAAATTTTACCTCTTTTTTTTTTTTGTCTTGACTATTATCGTCACGTAAACGTTCGAGATGGCAGGCGTCATCTTCCAATTTATTTTTCCGATATATATTCTTGCCGGTAAGAGAAAAAAGCCCAATGTGTAATCTACGGACTGGAGATATTAAAAACAAGCAGGTCGAGAAGTTTAAATATCTGGGAAGTGTTTCTAACAGATGATGGAATATGTGTCAGAGAAATCCGAAGTCACCTTGGAATAGCAAAAGATGCCTCCCAAAAGCTAAACGAAGTATTAAGAAATAGGAAAATATCATTAAAAAAAAAGAAAAAAAGTGTGTTGAACTGCCACGCAGTACCGTTTTTTTTTTTCCTACGTGGCAGTGAATGCTGGACAATTTCTTCAGAGATGAAGAGGATAAATGAGGCCATAGATATGTCGCCCAACAGAAGGATGCTGAGAATACCATGGACAGAGCATGCGAGCAACGAGGAAGTTTTAAGGAAAATGGGAACGAAAAGTTCACTTATACGTAGAATCAGAAAAAGACAATTGATATTTCTGAGAAATATAATGAGGAAAGAGGCCTTGAGAAATTATACTCTCACAGAACATACTGAAAGCAAGGAAAACAAAGGAAACAGCGAGTATTCCAATTCGTCTGTAGTTACACTGCTCAAATAGATCAATTATATTGATTATAAACTCTTTAATACGTAACTGTCATCTTGGGTAGTCCCTTTTGCTGATAACAATGCATTATGTCCTTTTTACAGTTAATAGTCCTTTCTTCTCCCTTTCCTTTATTATCTTAACTAAGGGTTCTTTCCGTTTTCTTTCTAAGTTTGCCATCAACACAGTGTTACCTGCGTATCTTATGTTGTTAAGATTATGTCCACCAATAAATACTCCTGAATTAAATAATGCTGGTGCTTCTGTTGCGTATTTAGAAATCCTTGATAAAATCCAGAGAAGAATCTGCAATATTATTGGTCCTGACCTGGCATCTCAACTTCAGTCACTTTCCCACCGCTGTAACGTAGCTTCCTTCTGCCATTTGTATGAATATTTTCATGGTAATTGTTCTGGTGAGCTTTCTTCTATGCTACCTAAGGCTTTATGAATTTAAGCGCAGTACTGGATTGGCAGCTAGGTCTTAAAATTGAAATGGCTAGATGTAATCACGTAAGTTCTATGCTAACAGTTTCTTCACTTGCTTGTGGATCTCTCTTTCAGCATCGTGTGTTCCAGTCAAATTTGATCTTCAAGATTTTAAATGCAATGTCAAACGTTATCTTCTGTCTTCTTAATTCTTGTTCTTTTATTGTTCTCTCTCCTTAATAATGTATTCTTTTTCTCGTATTCTTTCACACTGTGTAACCACTTGCGTTTTAGTGTTTTTTTTTAGTTTTTTGCTTTGCTTGAGATGAAATGATTAAAAACGAAGAAGACACTTTATTTCTTAAAATTTGCTCTCATTATAGGATAAATATTGTTATATATCGTACCCATGAACACTAATGGGTATACCCCTGTCCTCATAAATACGTAGGACGCTATAAGGGTAATATGCTGCAAAAACCTCACCATTAGCAGTGGTTTACCTACTTCACGCCGCTGGCGAGTATTATATTTTGTTGATGTTATAAAGATTAGCATTTCATTTCTAACCTCCGTTTTAGTTATTCCTCATTCAGTAATCCTTTCTAGGTTACAACATTTTGGCAATGAGGATGAGATATTGCCTCTGTGCAGAGTAAATCTAAACAGGGTGCTGTTATATACCTTACCTATGAACACTAATGGGTATGTCACAATCTTCATAAAAACGTTGGACACTATATATGTGGGGGTAATATGCTTAGTTCACTAGCAGTGGTTTACCTACTTCACGCCGCTGGCGAGTATTGTATTTTGTTGATGTTATAAATATTATCATTTCATTTCCAACCTCCGTTTTTGGTTAGTCCTCATCCAGTAACCCTTTCCAGTTTACAACACTATCTATCTATCTATCTATCTATCTATCTATCTATCTATCTATCTATCTGTTTGTTATATACTGTACGTACGGACACTATTGTGTATGTCCCAATCCTCCTAAATACTTTGGACACTATTGTAAGTGGGGGTAATAAGCTGTCTAAGTAGTCCACCACTAGCAGTGGTTTACCTTCTTCACGCCGCTGGCGAGTATTGTATTTTGTTGATGTTATAAATATTATCATTTCATTTCCAACCTCCATTTTTTAGTCCTCATCCAGTAATCCTTCCTGGGTTACAACAAATACATCCGGTAAAGGACGCATTCTTCTCTTATTCCTCCTCCTAGTTTTCTGTGTTCACTGAACCAAAACTACAAAAGACAACTGAGGTCGTTAATTTGCAATAAATGTGTTTGATAACTAATTGATAAAATCCCTGATAGCCACAAAATATGGGTTTAAATATAAAATTGATTCGGAAAAGAAAGAGACAATTTTTTTTAAGTAGGTGTGTTTTAGAACTTGTAAAATCCATAGTCCCGCCGTGGTGTGCAGTGTAGACACATTTGTTGATGCTTCATGCCGTCTATTCTTTACGAAGGTCAATCATGTCTTCAGCTTCTTCATGCAGAAATTATGGCAGATTGTCTCAAGTAGCAGGCACACTTAATAATTCCTCAACCTTATAAGATTTCATTGCATTTTTTTTTCCTTTGGTCACGCCAAGCAGTGAGTCAGTGTTGTTATTGCTCAGTGATGTGGCGTCACCAAATAGTTTTCAATAAAGAAGAAAAAAAGAGTCTACGTAAGTATTTTGTCCTGTTGTCACAGAGACTTTGAGACATTTTTGGCGCGGAGTGAAGACGGTCGCCATAGTTTCAGACAACATTCTTGTTATGCATGCCAGTATCTATAACAGATCCACTTATATATATATATATATATATATATATATATATATATATATATATATATATATATATATATATATATATATATATATAAGCATAGATGACCAAATCTATAAGTATGAGTATGCATTCATCTACTCTACACATATATATATATATATATATATATATATATATATATATATATATATATATATATATATATAATATATATATATATATACTAGCAGTAAAGCCCGGCGTTGCCCGGGAGTAAACTTCCTCTGAATGGAAGGTCATAACAGCAATATTCATTTTGTACACGCATGTAAGGCTGAAGTCTACTAGAACTGATGGCCGCCCACGTAAAAAAACGTAATGTACACAAGTTGTCGGTATTCATCAGCACAACGGAAGAAAAGATTGTAAGGCTTAAAAGGAAGCAATGGACAGCCATGGTAGTATCAGCCGTTTGCCATTAGTAAGACACCTCCAGTTAAAGGTTAGAGGGATCCCCAAAAAGTATGTAACTGTATCAAAAGGGGATCGAAAACAAAAAAGTGAAGTTTAAAAAATTCAACTAAAGCTAAAACGGTAGTAGGTAATTTGGGAAGTAAATTCGATAAACGCGGAAACGGATGTAGTTATAACTAAGAAGTAAAAAAAAACAGTTTGGATACGTAAAAAACAACTTGCGGTTTCCGTAAGAAGCGAATGAAGTGAGCCGAGTGCGGGACAGTAATCGCAGAAGTGTGAACACGCGTGCGAGTTATGGTATAAAGAGGCGGTTGGCCGATTTACCTTGAGCGCACATACTAAGATCGCGCGTATGATTGGATGGGCCCATGGTTAAACGCTTGCAACCGTGCCAATGAGCTCGCAGCAACCTTGAACAGTTGATGCGATTGGTTAACCTCCAGCTGGGTTAATCAAAGCAGTGCACAGTGGCGGATGACGTTTCGAAATAGTATCTGGCGACTTTATTGTATCGGGTTTTTTATTGATAAATACGAAAGCTATGTAGTTCCTTATCCCAAAATAGGCATTGCCTTTTTGATTTACGTCGTCACCGATGTAGCACAGTCTCTCAAAGTCAGCCAATCAGAAAATGGGATTTTCAAGCTTCATTTTTCTTTGAAAATTTTGAGCAGCCAGGAAATATGAGGTAGTTTTATTGATAAAAAGTTGAAAATACAAGCGTTTTTAAACTTCTTACGAACAAAATTTGAAGCAATGTTAATTTCGTTTACTGATGGATGATGAAGCCATTTAAGTAGCACAACTTTAGATGAAAACGTGCGAGTACTTTTTGGGGCAGTGATGTGCAGTAGTAAAATTATAGCGAGTAGGTGCCTTTTGCTACATGTAAACGGTATGAAAATACATTAACAGTCCTCCGGTGTCCCCTCGAATGAAAAAAATGCAATCAAATGTAAAAAATTGGACAAATTGGACAATTGGGGCAGCCGATTCTATCCACTTGGCTTAAAAGTGGTGGCGGGAAGTGCCATGAAATGTGTTAGTGATTGCTCACTGAATTCAATCCTATGCTTTAGTCGGCTAAATGGGCTACAAACACCTAAAAAGCAGCAGTTTCACCTTGTTTTTACTGATCTTTCTGGTAAAATTTGACATGCAGCTCTGTAAATCCCTTTTAAAATGGCCTTGACGCTTACTTTACTGTGCAAATGCTGAAAACATAGAAAGTAATGCATTTCTACATTGAAACATTAAAAGATCCTTTTTTATCTGTGTTAAATACTGAAATAAAAGTAGGCTACCTGAAACTTCTACCCCATTTGGGATGCTTGATGCGCGCACGCGTGAAACCCCTCGTTCACACATGATCTCGCATGATCCCGGAGCGTGAATGGGCCAATCAGCAGCAAGCATTACGCATCGCGCGACCCACGCGTGACTAATAACACTAATCCGATTAGATTTGGAGGGCAAAGTTCGGTTGCGACAGAAATCCTTCATTGTGATAACTTTTGCAACCGAAACCAAAATATGGCCATTTTTGTCCTTTCTTATTCCCATATAAGCACTTAAATCCGAATTTTTTTTCTAATTATGCTACCGTTATTAATTCTGACATGAAAAGTGCCCATATCTGCCTGTGTGCAGTGAACGCACATAATTACACACGCGTGCATCCGATCGAAAATGAAAAATCGATAATATTGATTTAAATATACACACCGTCAAAACCTCCACAGGACCATTAGCAGTAACTGTGTCAAATTTGGTTGAAATCGGTTGAAAAATGTAGGAGATCCAATCAAACATATAAACGAACACACACACAGAGTCTGCCTTTTATATAGATATATATAGATATATGCATCTATCCTACACACACATACACTTATATATATATATATATATATATATATATATATATATATATATATATATATATATATATATATATATATATGTGTGTGTGTATATGTGTGTAGGGTAGATGTATGCATACTCATACTTATAGATTTGGTCATCTATGCTTGAAGATATATATATATATATATATATATATATATATATATATATATATGTGTGTGTGTGTGTGTGTGTGTGTGTGTGTGTGTATGTGTGTAGGGTAGATGTATGCATACTCATGCTTAAAGATTTGGTCATCTATGCTTGAAGATATATATATATATATATATATATATATATATATATATATATATATATATATATATATATATATATATAAGATAAACCTAAGGAGCCAGGTAAACCTACCGATGTTTCACCTAAACGGATCGTCAGTTAATATATATATGATGAAAACCCCTCCTCAAGGACCCAAATAATTACTTCAAGAACTTAATATTATCTTAGACGACAAAATAAAAATAGTCCATCAAAATGTTGCTTAGCCACGAAGAGAAGACATGGGTGAGATTGACAGAATATCACCCAACCATACCCGCTGGCGAATCTTATATGCGTTGTTTTTGTCCTAAGTATGGTCATTCATTACCAGCCTTCCTGTAATTATTCTATTCAGTAACCTTCCCTAGGTTACAACAGATTTAAATCAGGAGAGTTTCCGGGACAGTCTATAACATTTCAATTAGAGTTTTGGAATGAAACAGAACTGAATTTTAGGAAAAACTATGTAAAAAATCATGTAACATATTTTTCAGCTGTCCAAGTATCTTCAATGTATCTTTAATCTATCTTCACATTGGTATTTACTTATTCAAGATCATCAGTTGTATATATTGTTTGGAATAAAACATTAAAAAATCAACTGAAATTGACTCAGCAGTTCAGAGAAAACAAAAAGCAAAAAGAAAACATTTGTTTTTTTTTATAAAGAATCATCGATTCTCAAAATGCCGGACAAAAATGTATCCGACATCAGTTAATGTGGGTCACCTCCTTCAGCATCAAAAAACGGGTCAATTCTGCATTTTGTGTGACGGTTTGTAACCCTGTTCTTAATGTTACTATTATCAGTCTTTTTATAACCATTGTGCAAATTAATTGAAACAAAACGATAATTCCGCTATTATTTACTCTTATTTTCGTATTTTTCCAATGAAACATGACTCTGTGCAAATGTTAGTACTTTGTATGTCCATTCCACGAAATCTTTCCTTGCAGATTGACCACAGATTCTTGATTGGATTTAAATCAGGAGAGTTTTCCGGCCAGTCTATAGTACTTTGATTTGCTCACTGGTAAGGTTTGCCAGTGTGTTCGTGTAGTGTTACAATTTTCGTATGCTTCTGTAGTGGTCCGTGGGGTGAAGATGTGAAAAGATATCAGAAAGTTAAAATTTCCTGCTAGCCGGTCCAGCTACATGAGAATATTGGACTTTAATTAAGTCCAAAGAAGACAAAGAAAACAAACAAGACCGACATATATGTGCAAACAAATATATATTAATAACAAGTTAAACAAAGACATGGACAGTTACATAGTGTTTGTGTGGGGAAATTATGAGTGTGTGTTGTGGTGAGTGTTCGTACGTACGTGTATTGTTCTTAGCGTGTTCCCAGAATTTGGGAAACGCTGTACTGTGATAGGTCACATATTGGTGTTAGTTGAAAAAAGAAATTTACCTCACCTCCACGCGAGGTGGCCGAAGTGGATAAGAGAGATCGAGGCGAAAGGTCAGCCAGTATTTATAGCCAGGGGAGAGAGACCTCTGTTGAAGGATTAAGGAACTGAGGAGGAGCTAACTCCGACACTTCCTTCGTACGCTGCAAATGACCTAATCTGAGAAAAAATAGAAATCAATTACACCCTGTCACTCCAGTGGCTCTAAAACAGACCGTATGGTGAAAGAAAAGAAACTAAAGCTGTTGTTTCAATTAATTTGTACAAGGGAGTATTGACCTGGGTTTTCCAAATCTTCCTCTGCAGTAAACTATTTTGTGGCTGAGTCGATGTAAAAGCAGGCCGAGCTATTCGGTAAACAGAAGTTCGAATCCTGATAAATTTATTTATTAAAGGCTCTTTAAAAAAAAGCCCGACCGGCAAACGAAACGATACCGTTTAAAAATCAGAGAAGTCTACTCGAAGAAGGGTAACCACTAGATATAAGGTTTATAGTAACATAACTCTCTGTCTCTTAGATTGTCCGAAAATCTCTCTAGACGTGAAACTTACAGTTTTCATTCAGTGTTTATTTTTATTTCCACACTGTCTACATATAGAAAACGTTCTGTTCAATGCTTAGCATTCTTCACCCATAAATATAGCAAATGTGAAACAACATATATATATATATATATATATATATATATATATATATATGTATGTTTCATTAAATAATATATACAAGTTTTGTCTATTTATTTTATGTAATTTCTTTTCATATCGTCTGATAAACTTAATAATAATATTATTAAAAAAATAAAGAAAATTACAATATTGATACATATTTTTTAATCCTATCTAAGCTTTCGGCTTACATAAGCCATTATCAAAGATGACATTAACATTACAATATATTATTTCCCTCCAGTTGGTCCGGGGTAGTTATATCTTTTAGTTTATCGTAGATGTCTTGTTTGTTGCTGTTAAGTGTGTTCAATTTTTTCTTTGGCTATTTCAATAATGATGTCCTCATCTTTGTCGCCATATTTATTACGTTTCGGCCCTTCAGTATCTGTCTATATTTATGAGATGATGTATTATGTACACTATTTACATCATTCGGATTATTGTCCTCATCTTTGTCGTCATATTTATTACAACGTTTTGGCCATTCAGTATCTGTCTATATTTCTGAGATGAGGTATTATGTACACTATTTACATTATTCGGACTATTGTCCTAATCTTTGTCGCCATATTTCGGCCGTTGTACGCTCAGGATGGAATGTCGAACTGAACCCTTTATTTCGCTCACTGACGTAGACTGTTCTAGTTCCACGTGCCATGTTTTAATGGATTATCAGTTATCTCCTGTTAATTCGTCTCTCCAAGTTCACCACTACCTTAACCGAGTACTGAACTCACGCCTTTATCCACTGTGCCATGTGTCCTTGAGTACATCTGTGTATGAATTTCTGTATTATAAACATAATGTCTCAGCAACCATTTTTTCCAGTCTTCATATTGCAACTTTTTGCTGTTATCAACATGTTTTTACCAGAGCTCATATTGCAATTTTTGTTGTTATTATCCTCAAGGACACATGGCACAGTGGATAAAGGCGTTGGTTAGATCCAGTGACAGGACCCAAAGAGTGTGAGTTCAATACCTGGTTAAGGCAGTGGAAAACTTGGAGCGGGGAATTAACATGAGATAACTGATAACTGACATCCATTAAACATGGCACGTGTAAAAAGAAGAGTCTACCCCAGTGAGCGAAATAAAGGGTTCAGTTCGACATTCCAACCACCTGAAGAAGGCCGGAGCGTACAACGGCCGAAACGTTGTAATAAATATGGCGACAAAGATGAGGACAATAGTCCGAATAATGTAAATAGTGTACATATTACCTCATCTCAGAAATATAGACAGATACTGAAGAGCCGAAACATTGTAATAAATATGGCTACTAAGATGAGGACAATAGTCCGAATAATGTAAATAGTGTACATAATACCTCATCTCAGAAATGTAGAGAGATACTGAAGGGCCGAAACGTAATAAATATGGCGACAAAGATAAGGACAATAGTTCGAATAATGTAAATAGTGTACATAATACCTCATCTCAGAAATATAGACAGATAATAAATCAAATCGTCAGCCCAAAGTCAGCAGCTGCATTCGTTTCGGAAGGATTCCGCTTTGGTTATGGATGATTTCAAAGGAACTATCTTCAATCGTCCATCCACTTTTATCTACAAGTTTCCGCCTAAGGACTCAGCTGGACATTCAACGAAATCTCTCTTTCTCTCTCTTTCTCTCTCTCTTCCTTTGTGAATGTATGCGTGTGTGTTTAAATCCCTTTATTATTTTCACGCATATGCATAAAGAAATAAGACATCTGAAAAAACACTGAGTTTATTCAAAACCTTTTCTTTATCAACAAACTTTAAATTACATGAGCTTTGCTGTTTTTATAACTCAGTTGTTTTATTTGAACCGCATATGTAATATATAAAGTATCTAAAATATAAAATATATAAAATATACATAAAATTATCATATATATATATATATATATATATATATATATATATATATATATATATATATATATAAGACGCCATATATATATATATATATATATATATATATATATATATGTAATACGCCATATATATATATATATATATATATATATATATATATATTTACGTTTGTGTGTGTGTGTTTGTGTGTGTCGGTGTGTGTGTGTAACAATTGAGAGGCAGTATGAATAATAACGATGACTCGCCCAATGTCGTGCTAACTTGATACAATTGGCGCGTACTGATATCGCTATCGAAGAGGGTTCGTATATATAATACGCCCCATATTGCTTCAAGAATGCTTTGTTCATTTTTAAAAATTCCTTTTTAACTTAAAAAATTATAATAAAAAAAGAGACAGGGAACAATTCTTATAATAATTCATCATCATCGAAAGAGTTTATTTTTAGTCACACTACCTCCTTCATTCATATTATTTATGATAGCAATTAAAAGCTTATTCAGTTAAATAATTAGATAGTTTTGATGCAGGTTTTATGTTACGATTCGGAGACTATCTTGTGGAATTTGTAATAGCTTGAGAAAAAATATATACCTGATGATACATTGCTCTTAGTAGAACGAGAATTAAGCAGATTCTGAAATTACAGATTGAATCTAGGGACTGTCAAGGATAACTCAGACCTTCCAAATTTTGCACAAAAAATATTGTGTTTTGAGAAATTTTGTAGTAAACATAATTTTAGTTGGAAATATGAAACATTTATTAGGATACTATACAGATATCTCACCTTAGGTGTTTATAAATTGTACACTGTTCAATAATAATCTAAAAAAAATTATTTTAAATTACAAAATTTTACTTGGATTAAACGAAAATTACTTACAATATAATGTACATTACTAATAATACATTCTTTCTTGCCGCTAGTTTTGACGGTACGGGTACACTAGTTATTATTATAATGTTAACCCACGTATGCATTGAATTTATCTATATTGAATTGGTTAAACATTTCTACCGAATTTTGTTTTTGACTCACGGTTAATCTAAATGGGCGCCCAAATATTAATCTTGGGTTCCCCACAAACTCTTTTTAGAATTCAAGTATTTTGTGGGCGTTACATAAAGGTAAAACCTGTTTTCATTCTACTTGATAACCACATGCCTCACCTTGCTATTGAAATGTTTGATTTTCTGAAGGAAATGCTTTTGTTCTACCCTTGTTATGTCGCCACTGTTCCCATAAGCTGTAATTGCTTGACAAACTTATATTTGTCCTACTGAAAAAACAAAACAGAAATTATCCCTGTTTCGAAAGACACACGGTTGAGAAATAATCCTGGCATGTCAATGACAATATATGACCTCACTTCAATTGTGAAGAATTGTTAGTTAGTCCTGTGTATGATGATAAACTACATCCGATAGCAAGGCGGCATCTCTCTGATCGAGAGATTGTAAGTTTTGTGGAGCGAGACACCGCCTCTGAATTGCTGTTGTTCTCACATACACCCTGATCCGGGGTGGTAGCAGCTGTTAAGATCCCAACTATGAGCAAATCGTGAACCCCCAAACAAAAGCAAAGCACTATGAAAGTATAAAAATACATTTTTTTGTAAAAATACTAGCAATACATTTTATATAAAATAATTACCAACAATACATATTTATAGTAAATGACTATCAATACATTTTATAGTAGAATTAACAACAATACATTTTAAAGCAAAATGACCAACAATACAGTTTGTCAATAGTTGAAGGCATGCAATTGCATTCAAAATATATTTAGTTGAAGGCATGCAATTGCATTTAAAATATATTTAGTTGAAGGCATGCAATTGCATTTAAAATATATTTAGTTGAAGTCATGCATTTGCATTCAAAATATATTTAGTTGAAGGCATGCATTTGCGTTCAAAATATATTTAGTTGAAGGCATGCAATTGCATTCAAAATATATTTAGTTGAAGTCATGCATTTGCATTCAAAATATATTTAGTTGAAGTCATGCATTTGCATTCAAAATATATTTAGTTGAAGGCATGCAATTGCATTCAAAATATATTTACTTGAAGGCATGCATTTGCGTTCAAAATATATTTAATTGAAGGCATGCATTTGCGTTCAAAATATATTTAGTTGAAGGCATGCATTTGCGTTCAAAATATATTTAATTGAAGGCATGCATTTGCGTTCAAAATATATTTACTTGAAGGCATGCATTTGCGTTCAAAATATATTTAATTGAAGGCATGCATTTGCGTTCAAAATATATTTAGTTGAAGGCATGCATTTGCGTTCAAAATATATTTAGTTGAAGGCATGCAATTGCATTCAAAATATATTTAGTTGAAGTCATGCATTTGCATTCAAAATATATTTAGTTGAAGGCATGCAATTGCATTCAAAATATATTTAGTTGAAGGCATGCAATTGCATTCAAAATATATTTAGTTGAAGGCCTGCATTTGCGTTCAAAATATATTTAGTTGAAGCCATAAAATTGTGTTCGAAATATTTAATTTCGGTATTAAATAACCGATAGAGGTTGATATGCCGCCAAAAATATTCAGCCAATCATTAAAAACCCACTCAGCTCACGTAGGAGGAGATCCATATGGCGTCATGCCAGGAGCAAGGAGTGCCAACACAAGGTTTTACGAACATTTAATACACAAGTTTGCCTGATAACCACGCTGGCCTTCCCGATGATCCTTGTCCAATTACTTTTTGTCTGCATAAGACAGAAGCAGCGGCAGATGACCTGGTGTTTAAGTGCATGTAAGATAAGAGGATTTTAAGGGTTTTGGAAAATATCTTAGAGGGCAAGATTAGAGGTACCATAGTATTCCTGAAGATGGATACTGTATTCCGCATGTAGTGAGGTTGACACTGTTCGTCACAGTGTATCGGTCTTTTTTTATGACCAAGAACTTTGAATACCTCAAAAACAAAACCAGTATCCTTTCAACTTCAACTATCAGAGCCCGTATGTGTTTTCTCCATAAGCATAAACAGTTGCATTCAAAATAATGACCCATACATTGAACGTCTGCTGGATCGCGAATTCACTTCAGACTTCAAGCGGAACTTTTACATACGCTTCATTGTTAAGGATACTGAAAACTAATAACGTCTAATTGAATATCTGAATCCTTCTGCGGTGCTTTGTATTTACAAGTGTCACATTAGACCAAAAATGGAGTATTGCTGCTATATCTGGTCTGGGGCTGCTTCGGCTCAATTTATCGTTGCAGAAATTACCTGACTCTTTCTACCATGCTTCATCCTTACAAGTGTCAGATTAGAGCAAAAATGGAATATCGATTTCACACCTGGGCTTGATCTGCTCAATCCGCACTTTCCAGCCTTGATAGAATTCAAAATCTTTGACGCTGTCTTATATGGAATAAGTTATTTTCTTCGTACATGTCAGAGAGGCTGCTGGTTCGAATCCTGCTGAAGGGTACATTTTCTTTATTAAAATATTTTCAAAAAACCCAGCCCAGTAGAGGACCCTTTGCATAATAAATTTTTTAAACGTATCTTATGTCTATCGAGAAACATTAAAGTTCTTGCAAATGATTTAACACGGAACAACTCTGTTTAATAGGAAAATCTAAGTGACAAACTGAAAAGTAAGTTTTACATGTCAAATTTCATTGACGTGTCATATTCATTGACCCATGACAACGCTTTCTTTTTATAGTGATTGATTTGCAAAATGTACATAAGACTGATAATTGGGAGAGAACACGTTAAAAATTAAATGTTATTATTAAGTTATTATTATGTTCCTTATTCACGATCATATTATTATTAAGTTATTATTATGTTCCTTATTCACGATCATATTATTATTAAGTTATTATGTTCCTTATTCACGATCATATTATCATTATATTATTATTATGTTCCTTATTCATGATCATATTATTATTAAGTTATTATTATGTTCCTTATTCACGATCATATTATTATTATGTTATTATTATGTTCCTTATTCACGATCATATTATTATTATGTTATTATTATGTTCCTTATTCACGATCATATTATTATGTTATTATTATGTTCCTTATTCACGATCATATTATTATGATGTTATTATTATGTTCCTTATTCACGATCATATTATTAAGTTATTATGTTCCTTATTCACGATCATATTATTATGTTATTATTATGTTCCTTATTCACGATCATATTATCATTATATTATTATTATGTTCCTTATTCATGATCATATTATTAAGTTATTATTATGTTCCTTATTCACGATCATATTATTATTATGTTATTATTATGTTCCTTATTCATGATCATATTATTATTAAGTTATTATTATGTTCCTTATTCACGATCATATTATTATGTTATTATTATGTTCCTTATTCATGATCATATTATTATTAAGTTATTATTATGTTCCTTATTCACGATCATATTATTATTATGTTATTATTATGTTCCTTATTCACGATCATATTATTAAGTTATTATGTTCCTTATTCACGATCATATTATCATTATATTATTATTATGTTCCTTATTCATGATCATATTATTATTAAGTTATTATTATGTTCCTTATTCACGATCATATTATTATTATGTTATTATTATGTTCCTTATTCACGATCATATTATTATTATGTTATTATTATGTTCCTTATTCACGATCATATTATTATGTTATTATTATGTTCCTTATTCACGATCATATTATTATGATGTTATTATTATGTTCCTTATTCACGATCATATTATTAAGTTATTATGTTCCTTATTCACGATCATATTATTATGTTATTATTATGTTCCTTATTCACGATCATATTATCATTATATTATTATTATGTTCCTTATTCATGATCATATTATTAAGTTATTATTATGTTCCTTATTCACGATCATATTATTATTATGTTATTATTATGTTCCTTATTCATGATCATATTATTATTAAGTTATTATTATGTTCCTTATTCACGATCATATTATTATTATGTTATTATTATGTTCCTTATTCACGATCATATTATTAAGTTATTATGTTCCTTATTCACGATCATATTATTATGTTATTATTATGTTCCTTATTCACGATCATATTATCATTATATTATTATTATGTTCCTTATTCATGATCATATTATTATTAAGTTATTATTATGTTCCTTATTCACGATCATATTATTATTAAGTTATTATTATGTTCCTTATTCACGATCATATTATTATGTTATTATTATGTTCCTTATACACGATCATATTATTATTAAGTTAGTATGTTCCTTATTCACGATCATATTATTATTAAGTTACTATTATGTTCCTTATTTACAATCATAGCTACAAGTACCCTGATTCGGAGTTGTTGGCGCATCATATGTACAGCATCCGAGGCAGCAATGGGTGTGCCTAACGTGAAATAGCCTTACGAAGCCCATCACGCTACAGCTTTTAAATTCAGTTTTCTTTCCCCTGAACTGGTTGTCCTACCATAGCTAAAGAACCTAGACTGCTCTATTATTTACGATTGTTTGACTTCAGAGTTTTCCTTGTCATACACTGGTTACCCTACCTAGGCTAAACAACTCAGACTAAATTATTTTTTAGGAAGTTTTGAATTCAGTTTTCCTTCTCCTCGACTGGTTGTCTAACGAAGGATAAAAATCACTGTCTGCCTTGTTACTGATGTGGTTTGAATCCAGAATTCTTATTTTCATTTGTCTTCCACCCAAAGCAGAAGATCTGTGTGTCTTGATATTTGACCCATAGAAGGGAGAAGAGAGATTGATGACATTTCCAAGGGCGATTCCATTTTCTGCGCTGACAAACGCTATGCTACGGTTACATCCTTTATTTAAGACGTAAATCATAGGAATATATAATATAATATGCGAACGCTTCAACAACTGAAATCTGTCGTGAAAAGATGTTAAGGGCTTGACCAAAACAGTAACTAGATAAGTTAGGAATGTACATTTAAAGACAGCCACGGTGTGCATATATGTATGGACAGTGTCCATACCTATTCGTTTATGAACCAATTTCTGGGGACCCTCTTTCGTGAGTTAGTGTTCAAGAAATGAACAGAAACAACTTTCCCGTGCGACCCGGGAGCTAACGTTGAACTCTTTCATTGGTGGCCATATTGTTGTAGTCATTTTTATTGCTTTACGACCATCTATTATTACAGCTCATGTGACAACAAGTGCCACTTTTGTACAGCGTTTGACGCGGGCGCACAATGGACAGACGTGACTAAACAGTGACACAAACAACAAAAACAGCTCTCAATCTACGTTCGCATAAAATATATCACGAACTTGGCACTTATTCACCCACTTATGACATGAGTGATTTTTTACCTCCAGATTGACGTTTGCCAGTCCACTCGCTTTCTTGATCTACTTCTACCATATGGTTGTTGTTGATTTAATAATCGTACGAAAGCATTAAAATGCCTGAGAGTGAGAAATTATGCGTTGGCTGAATATTTCCCTCTCACGTTTGGAAACCCGAACAATAAATTCAAAAGTAGGACCTTTACATAAAATATGGTTTATACTCTGCCTCATATACTCGATTTTTTTTTATCAATGGTGCTTTCTAACTCTCTAAATCTATATTATAAAATAATAACTACATCTCTGTCCTTCACACACTGAACGTCCTACGAGGCTGGCATCCCGTTCCCACCCCTTCACCGTTGAAACTGTTAGATGTAGACGTCTCTTCTACTCCAATAGCTTCATGTCTCGCACATCTCGCCTGTGGAACTCCCTTCCTTGTTCCTGTTTCCCTGACAAATACAATCTCCAACTATTTAAGTTTAACGTCAATCGACATCTCCAGTTGCCTTGATCTATCCACTTCTCTTCTCCACATCCTTTCACCTTTCATTCCTATCTGCTCTCGCTCCAAATCTTCTGTAACCCCCTTGCCTTGATCGATCCACTATCTTTTCTCCACATCCTCACCTTTACCACTCCTATCTGCTCTTCCTCCAAACCTTCTGTAAACCCTTGCGTGCTAGTGGCCTCCAGCCTTGCTTGGGGTGATAAGCTTAAAAAAAAAAACACAGTCTACGTGTGACTTTTCTGGTGCGTATGTAATATATTTAAATATATGTACATATTAAAAATTACTGTCTGAATGTCTGGCATGAGGAGTTATCAATATTTACACCTCTGTCCTCACCTTTGTTGTTGTCATCGCAACGTTTCGGTCGTTATGCCCTCCTCTTCGGCCTTCATCAGGTATATATCGATCCGCGTAACCTACAGGGAATTCCGAACATGATTTAATCTACGTGGGTAGATTGTTCTCGTTCTATCACCCATGCCGAAGCCCATATCGTCTAGTTCTTAGTTTCAGTACTGCTCAGTTATTCATTCAGTTATGTACCAGGCGTGATACACGTTTAGGCGATCATGTCTCTTTCGATATGTGACTGACGTGGCATTTTTTCCCGCAGTAGGTTGCCATTTCTTTCTGCGGTACATCAGTTGACATCCAAGGCTATAGAAGCCAGTCTGTCCTGCTGAGAGGAGAAGAAGAGGATTCATACCTTTCCCAAGTGTATGAGCACGTAAGTGAATGTAATAGATTCGAATGGAATTCAAAATCTGCTCTCCGATTCCTCAATCATTGAGAACATAAAACCAATGAGTTAGGGCACCTCGACGTGGTGTAATGGTTAGCAAACTGATCTCGCTAAATCAGTTACGACTGGAAAGCAAGTTCGATCCTCACTAGGTGCTCCATACCTTCGGCGTTTGCCACATCTAAATAACCATAAAAATAATGAGTTTGTGCGGAAAAGGGTTGAAAGTTTTGTGGGTCACCAGAAACCTCTTCTCGCTACTTCAAACGGAGAAAATGGCGTGGTTTGGACAAGTTACATAGCAACCTGTGCAAGACCATCATGCAATGCACCGTTGAAGAGAAGACGCCGACGCAAAAACTGGTTGGAAAATGTCAAACAATGAACAAGTAGCTTCTGCATTCGGATCCCTCTTACGATTACAAAATTCAAGGGGATGATGATGGCGATCCCTGCACTTATCTAAAAAAATGAACCTTTTTTTTTCTGTTTTATAGTTTCGTATATTACATATACTGTCTTGTGAAACTGGTCTCTCCAGCGTGTTTCTGCACTGGTAGGGTCTCAAATGATAGACTCTATCCCACCCCACACCGCAAAATCGAGACAGGAGGAACAAGATAGACGCGTCGACCGGTTCGAATTTCCACAATTAAACATTACTGACTTAATCATTCGCTGTGATATTTTTGCCCAATGATATTTTAATGTGCTGGAATTTTGAGAGAATTAAGATACTTCGTGCGTGCCAACACGTTCTGGAATGGCATGTCTAGCCAACAAGTGCGTTGTTTCCCTCTTCCACCGACGTGTGTACAAGAGGTCGTCACTCCTGTCCCCACCCACGCCTTCCCGCTGGTCATGTAATTCGTTCGTTGCTCACAGAATTGGCCTGTTTCATGGCCCGACACCCCAGGATCCGTTTTATCTGCACCAAAAGCGTGGGAAAAGTAAACAGATTCCCCTCCATCAGGTGGCACAGGTCGACCCTCCTAAGCAAGAACATTAAACGCAACCAACGCCTCAGACATTAGCTAATTAGACATATGTGCATATATGTATGTAAATGGATGTAAGTAGGCATGCACATCTATCTATCTATCTATCTATCTATGGTCATTATCTATCTATCTGTGGTCATTATCTATCTATCTATCTATCCATCTATTTATCTATCTGTGGTCATTATCTATCTATCTATCTATCTATCTATCTATCTATCTATCTATCTATCTATCTATCTGTGGTCATTATCTATCTATCTATCTATCTATCTATCTATCTATCTGTGGTCATTATCTATCTATCTATCTATCTATCTATCTATCTATCTATCTATCTATCTATCTGTGGTCATTATCTATCTATCTATCTATCTATCTATCTATCTATCTATCTATGTCTGCCAATGGACATATTTCGACACCCAGACGTACAAATACACCTCCTTCTTATCTATCTATCTATCTATCTATCTATCTATCTATCTATCTATCTATCTATCTATCTATCTATCTATGTCTGCCAATGGACATATTTCTACACCCAGACGTACAAATACACCTCCTTCTTATCTATCTATCTATCTATCTATCTATCTATCTATCTATGCATATCAGGAAAATGCCTGAACATATATGTACGTATAAATAATCTAATATCAATGTGTATATTAATCTATGCGTGCTTATTGCATATATGCTCATTTCTCATAACTATCCCACATACATCATATATATATATATATATATATATATATATATATATATATATATATATATATATATACATATATATATATGTATATATATATAACTGTGTGTGTGTTTCATTAAAGATGACTGACTTGGTATTGCGATTAAGTTTTTATTTATTTTTTACTCTTTCTTGTTTTCGTATAAGTGTTTTCTTTTTGGGACACAAAGTGTTTACAAATTGTCCCTCCACGCTCCGTCTGCAACATACTAGTAGAACATTCAAGTATAATACCTTCATCAGCATGTAAAAAAACAGATTAAAAATAATGAAATCTCTAGTAATAAAAAAGGAAAATCTAACACTCAGTAACATTAGCTATGAACACGGCCACTATGTGCTGACCGTGTTTGAAAAATAAAACATTACTACAACTTCAAACTCATACATAAAAAACACACATTCAGTTAAAAATAAAAATCCTCCTTGATAATGTCTCTCTCTCTCTCTCTCTCTCTCTCTCTCTCTCTCTCTCTCTATATATATATATATATATATATATATATATATATAATATATGGATAAAATAACTGAAAAAAAATTGAAAAATATTCTTATGTCTAACTGTGGCAGTAATGGTAAAATATGGAAGATGCCATGTGATACTAAGCTTAGTAAATCACTATAGGTAAAAAGAACAAATGCGTATAGATAAAAATAATCATTAGCATCCTCCATAGTTTAACTTTACTTTTACAGTTAACCTTAAGAATCTTAGGATGTGTAAATATTCTTAAGTTAAGAATATTTACACACCCTTTCACAAGTCTTTTTTAATACTTCCCACAAAATTGAGCCCGTGCGATCACCGAAGGGAAGCAACGTTGAAACTGGTCAGTACGTAGATGGATGACCGCTGGAAAATATCAGAGGGTGTAAGCTTGGATGTTCGGGTGTTGTAATGGATAATGGCTCGAAATTGTTAATCGAAGTGTCGGGTTTCACTTCCAGTCGGCTTCGTTATATTCGCTGACGCGCAAATAGACTTGGGAAAGGTGTGAGTCCAGACCTTCTCTTAATTAGTAAAGCTTGTATCATTAAATCGTTATTATACCAAAAAGAATTCTTACAATCTGAAAAAATATTTTCTGGCTTTAAATAACCTGCAAAGAGTTGCTAAGCCACGGAAAACGAAACAAGCAATCAGCAAAATTGTAATTTGAGAAACTGGGTCGAGAATTTAATAACATTCCATCGCAGAAATCTTTGGTAACGCCTTTCTTAAAGGGTGACCAAGCGCAATCGGGCATTGGTTCACGTTTATATGCCTTGCAAGATTTTTCACTCAAGTATAGTGAAAGTTTTTCTCACCAGTTTTTATGCAAAAAAATAGGGCGATCGCACTATACATAGGCAATTTCTTTTTGAAGTGATTAAAAATCATGCATTTTCGTGACCGGTTGCACTATACGCAGGTGATTTTTTCTGGAAGGGTTAAAATTCATGCATTTTCCATGGCTATAACGTACCTGGTATGCCTATATTCTTAAGGTACCTTTGGCTAACATTTAAAACAAGCCTAGTTTCTATCAAAATAAAGCAACAATATGTGTGCATAGAGTGCATTTTACTTAGAATAACTTTAATTATCATAACCCGAATTATGTCCCTCGACTCGTCAGACAACCCGCATTATGTACTGCCAATCCTGATAAAAAGGTTTTCATTGGAAAGGTAATACCTTGGCGATGTAAACACTTGTGTAACAAAGATGAATGCAAATTTGAGGTAAGTTAAATCAATTAATTCTTCATTTATAAAATGTTTTTGATGATTTTAAGAGGCATACATAATGGATGAGGTTTTGCACTTCATGTAGTGACTAAAAGGGAAGAAACGTAGGAGGCCGGTCTAGGGTAAAGGAGCTGCCCTCGTCCGGCATGAACGAAAACAAGTCAGTCAGTTATGTGCCATGCGTGATACACGCTTAGGCAAGCATGTATCATTCGAGGCAGATTGTTTCCCCGCAGTAGTTTGCCATTTCTTTCTGCGGTAGACCAGTTTCCATCCAAGGCTATAGAACCCGGTATCTCCTGTCTATTTACCCATAGCTGGAGGGAAAAGAAGAGGATTCATACCTTTCCCAAGGGTATTAGCACGTAAGTGAATGTAATGGATTCGACTGGAATTCGAACTTTGCTCTACGATTCCTCAATCCGAGCCGCTATCCATTACTCCACCGTAATCGGTAAGTAGTTTTTCTCACTATGTAGAGGTAGCTTTGTACACAAAAGAATGAAGACCCTTTATTTGCTATAAAATATGTCCAGGATGATGCCCCGTACTGTAATCTTTGACTACAGTAGGCCTACTAGTATTGTTCAGAAGTTGGGGTCACATTATGCAGGAGCTATATGAAAAAATCAGGTTTTTCTCCGAAACATTAAGGGGTCGCAGTATAGATTTATAAGAGTATATATGGCATGTAACCGATCATCAATATATATGAATTTATTTATGTGCTCATTGGTTGTCTGCTAATTGGGTGAATAAGCATGAATGTGTCCATATTTTCGTTATTTATTCGTTTTTTTTCTCAACTTTTCCAAACGTACATGGGAGCAGTTATACCTTTTGAACGAGTTGGAGGCGGATTATACTAACTCGATCAATATAGCTACAATACATATGTGTGCGTATCTATCTATCTATCTATCTATCTATCTATCTATCTATCTATCTATCTATCTCAATTTTTTCGTTATCTATCTATATATATGTCTATCTCAATCAGTTCATTATCTATCTCAATTTGTTCGCTATCTATCTATCTATCGATCTATCTATCTATCTCAATTTGTTCGTTATCTATCTATATATATGTCTATCTCAATCTGTTCATTATATATCTCAATTTGTTCGCTATCTATCTCTCTATCTCTCTCTCTCTCCCTCTATATATATATATATATATATATATATATATATATATATATATATATATCAACCTGTCCCTTATGTATCTATCTATCTAGCTATCTCAATTTGTTCGTTATCTATCTATATATCTATCTCAATCTGTTCATTATCTATCTATTCATATAACTCTCTATCTATCAAAGCGTAGGCGATTATGGCTCTCCACAGATTCTTTATCAACTGGGAACTGTCGTGGCTACTTGACTGGTTTTGCGTTGTCTTTTCCACGGTTTTAAATTGAGAGTAGTCCTTTTCCTTGACTGGCTGCCACTCAAAGCTCTAAAGTTCCATCTACTCTGTTATGTAAGCCATAACTGACAGGAGAAGATATGTGTTCGTGCTCTTTCTCAAGAACATTACTGCGCATGTGAATGCAATAGACGAGGTCGGCATTTGAACTCGGTTTACCTGTTCCACTTTCTGTTCTGTAACGTTTCAAGAAAAAAGTTAAAAAAAAAAACAGTTCTCATAGTAGGTTGCCAAATGCTTAGCGCTGAACCCGGTTCTTTGTGTGTGTGAATATTTGTGGCTTTGTGTAATCTCAGATGCATTTTACGATATTCTAAACACACGTCTATTCATCTATTCGTATACTTAGGTATATTAAACACTGCCTATTTGTGTGTATGTATCTGAGGTGGGGTGTCTGTTCGAACCCACTCTCTTTTGTTTGTCTACAGAATAACCTATTTCTCTCGCAATGTAAATGTCCTTACCATAAGTCACCTAAGCCCGACTTTGAAAATGACGCAACTCAACATTCCTGAATCTGCACACACTAATATAAAGCCCATACACACACGTGTGTGCATTAATACACACAGGTGTGTGTATTAATACACTACGCCCACGCAAAGATACAAATGTTCCGTCAGGGTAACAGAAAAATGAACTAAGCTTTTTATTGTGTGTCTCGCAGTGTTTTCTTGATATCATTTAAATTAAGTCAATGTTGGCACAAAGCCACAATGACGAGGCTTTTATGGCTATCGCTCTGCTACTGAATCATGGCAAAACCTTTGACCTCATCTTTTGGCGTTTCTTATTTTGAAAGTTGAAGTCCATCAAGGTGAAATAATCGGGAACATTTGAACAATAAAAGAAATTCTGCGATTATTCATTCTTGGTAAAAGATTGCCTTGTGCCAGACTTGCTTAAGCGGACTAAGTACTCCCTATTATCCGGGAGGGTATAAAAATTTCTCAGTCCAAACACGACGCCTTTTTTTTAAAAAAGAAAAAAAAAATGAAATACCTAATATTTAGTCATTTGGTCAGCGTCAAAAACGGATATATTAAAAAAAGCATATATATATATATATATAAACTTTTCTATTTTCCTTAATAAACATAATTCGTATGAGTGACGGTCAGGTATTGGTACGTTCTTAAGTGAATATCCCATATCTACACGTTCCATATTAGTTGATTTCAAAGAGTGCTCTATATTTATAAATATAGGTAACTATGCTCGTGTCGAAAAACCTTCGAACTCTTGATTTAACAACAGCCAAATCAATCACGAAGGAAAAGAAGGTTTTAAAAAAAGAAAGAGCCAGGAACATGAAAGTCTGTCGAAAATAATCGCACAGATACAGGTTCAAGGCCCAAAGAAAAAAACCCGATACGAGTAAACAACTAACTAAAGGGCTCAATACAAGCGTAGAGCAAACCTAGTCAAACCTAATGAGCCAGACACACCTACCAAGGTTTCACTTAGGCAGATCTGCCTAAGTGAAACCTTGGTAGGTGTGTCTGGCTCATTAGGTTTGACTATATATATATATATATATATATATATATATATATATATATATAATATTAGTGGTCAATATACATATATATATATATATATATATATATATATATATATATATATATATATATATATACCCAAGAGGATAGAATCCAGGTAGAACTCAATGTCCAGAACAGAGTAAGAATATAATATAAAAGGCTTAAACACTAATATTCCATGTTTATAATTTATTACATTGGAATCGTAATCACGATCCAATTCATCAGACCTACAAATTCAAAAGGAAATCGGAAAATATAACTCCAGGTATGAAAAAAACAAAATTTTAGTGAGAGAGTATGTGCGGGAGTGGGAAACAAGTTTGAAATATATATATATATATATATATATATATATATATATATATATATATATATATATATATATATATCGAGAGAGAGAGAGAGAGAGAGAGAGAGAAAGAGAGAGAGAGAAAGAGAGAGAGAGAATCCTCTTCTTTCTCCTCCCGCACAAATTCCTCCTCTTCATCATCATCATCATCATCATCATCATCATCATCATCATCATCAGTCCCATGAGAGGTTTTGGTCGTAGATCCGTTGCGCAACCGAACACTCCATATGTCACGGTTACGTGCCAATATCTAGATTGAAGGTTGGAAATTTATTCATTCAAGCGTAGCGTGTCTTGGGCAAATATACAAAAAAAAAGTTAAAACAGGCGAGGAGTGTAAGAAAAAATATTTACTGTAAAATAGTAATGTGACACGATGTTTGCGACACCAACATTTCAGAGGAAGGCAGATACAGTCTTTGAAGGTGGGTCTTCCTAAATGGTATACACTTGACCTAAAGGGAACAAACGAATAAATAAATAAATAAATAGAATAAAGCTTTGCTGTCAAGCGACAACAAACTGGACATTGACGATTTCTGGTTGCTGGTGTATATTAACATCCACGTTTGGGATTGAAGGTGTCAGTTTTGGTTCGCTCTGGTGGGGGACAAACTGTGTTGCCAGCCACGCGTCGTGATGAAATAGGTAGAGAGTTAGTTGGAAGAGGAGTCGAATGGAAGTGCTGAGCAGTTAGTCCGACATAGCAAAAATTGTCCCAAGTAACACCTACCTATCCACTCAAATCGAGCAAGCGAATCCATGAATAAATGTCAGGATATATTAGAAACAGTGTTCGAGTCCTCATTTCTTACCGTGACGTTTGTTTTCACCTTTTGTTTCCTTGTGAGCTTATAGGGGAATTTTTGAGGCACACTAAGGCGAACGAAACGCAAGGGGAGGTAGTCATTGGCCGGTCGGCGGAAAACTGACCGGACGCCTCGTTATATGTTTATTATAGATCGAAAAATTATAAGGAAAAAAAAAAAAAAAAAAAGAAGCCAACCGGTTATACTTCCTCACTCTTCACTCTTCAGTCGATGATAAACATAAATATGTGTACAACGACTAAAATTTAGTAGAAATATCAATAAGGCCTTTTATCATTGTAAAAACGTACCCACTCTAAAACCCACTATTATACTCCCTTCAAACTCTTTGATAATTCACATCACCTTATTCTGGGCAGCCTTACCAGTGTTCACACGAAAACACCAAATGGCAGAGCACAATTGATTTGTCTGGACATTTCCAATACCGTCAAAATACAGTGATGTCACTTACCATTAACTCTACATGCTGCTATCTCATTACTTTTGGCATGTCAACAGAAAGCCTCGCTAGAAACAAGGAAAAGAGTTACGTGATATATGTCCTCTTGTAAGGCAGTAAGTGCTGGACAATCTTCTCAAAGATGAAGAAGAGACTTGAAGCAACAGAAATGTTATTCTACAGAAAGATGCTGAGGACCGAATATGCGAGCAACGACGAATTTCTAGAGAAAATGGAAACAAAACGGAAACTTATACTTACCATCAGGGAGAGATAGCTGAAAATTCTAGGATACATAATGAGGAAAGATGTCTGGGAAAATCTGATACTCACAGGACCGATTGAAGACAAGAGAGACAGAGGAACACAACGCATAACATGCTTGGTAAGCTTGGGTAAATGTGTGGTGGAACAACGTTTAGGAGAAATAACAGAAAGACAAAATTTATTACAGACAGGAAGTTGTAGAGGGCCATGATCGCCTACGTCCTTAGGGGACATGGCACATAACGCCGAAGAAGAATGCATCTGCAATGTATAGTACGTGAATGCGTATATATTTATTGCTCATTGAAGTTTCGTTCGGAGTTAAAATGCTTATTTTTGAGGTCTATAAAAGAAACTTCATTCTAAACGGATTACAGACGTTTTATTACATTGATTTACAGATGTTTTATGACATTGATTTACAGATGTTTTATTACATTGATTTACAGATGTTTTATGACATTGATTTACAGATGTTTTATTACATTGTACCTGCAAAACTAAAGATGTGTAGTGGTGTTATTAATGCAGAACTTGAAACCGTTTCGATTTCATTTTCAGTATTATGTCACAATAGTAATATAACTCTTGCAGTGGTGATCTCAGACTAGAAGATCAGCTCTTAAAATTTAATCCGGAAATTATGCAAGAAGTAATTTACGTTAAACTGCTTTAAGGTGTTTGGAATGTCGATCTGAACCCTTTATTTCACTCACTGGGGTAGACTGTTCTATATCTACGTGCCATGTCTAATGGATGTCAGTTATCAGTTATCTCCTGCTAATTCCCCTCTCCAAGTTCTCCACTGCCTTAATCGGGTATTGAACTCACACTCTTTGAGTACTGTCACTGGATCTAACCAACGCCTTTATCCACTGAGCCAGGTGTCCTTGACACGTGGAACTAGAACAGTCTACCCCAGTGAGCGAAATAAAGGGTTCAGTTCGACATTCCAACCACCTAAAGAAGGCCGGAGCGTACAACGGCCGAAACGTTGTAATAAATATGGCGACAAAGATGAGGACCATAGTCCGAATAATGTAAATAGTGTGCATAATATCTCATCTCAGAAATATAGAGAGATAATCTCTTTTAAAATACATATTTTCTTTTTCTCTTTGGAATTTTTAAAAAATGGAGTAGGTTGTAAGGTTTCCATTTTTTTGGGGGGAACCAGTTGTATTCACAAATGTGTTATCTTAAATACGAATCAGAGCAGTTTTTCCACAGTAAAGTTCATCCTGTACAAAGCCCGGTGGCCACTCGAGGTAGAGGGTTATGCTAGGAGGCTGCTTGCATGGATAGGAGGGGAAGGTAACGGTCAACTCTAGACCTGAACAGGTTAAGATTGTAGTGATAAGGGGAAACATCCTCTAGATTCCACACAACAGTGGTTCGCAGTGGAACTTACTTCTCGCCGATGGAATACGGAAGGAATGTGAGGGATTTGTTATAATGTAAGTGGCATGGCGGGTTCTTGCCGTGAAGGTTAGATCTGGTGGAACCAAGGAATGTAGTTCGTCCGAGCACTTTGGTGAAAGTAGCAATAGAGCAGCGAGAGGCTTGGCACATCCCGCCTGTGTGTGTGTGTGAGAGAGTGAGTGAGTGAGTGAGTGAGTGAGTGAGTGAGTGTGTGTGTGTGTGAGAGAGAGAGAGAGAGAGAGAGAGAGAGAGGTTGGAGGCTGATAAATAATTCGTCACCAACAAGGACTCAGAGGCGCATTTGGACTCAAGCGAGGCTGCATCGTGTGGTCAACAGTACTACATTTTAAGCCTGATCTAGTTCTTGTAGAGGTATAAGATAGCACGTGGAGTCAGATGTACTTACTGAAGTTGTACAGGGAGCCGGCCATTTTACCTTTATCTTTAGTGATGGATCGTGTGTAGGAGTTCTACTTGAGGCCAGGTGTGAAATGAATTACACAGATATACCTTAGTACTTTTCGGGGCTGTAGCAGTGAATTAAAGGGAAAATGTTAATCATCTCTGTGACGACGCAAGACCATGTACAGCAAAAATAACACGGAAAAAAGATTTATCACTAAATTGGCTGGCTCTACCCGACACGCCATATTGACTCAATCTCACGCCAACCGAATATTACCTTTTTCGATCGCTGAAAAACGCTCTGAAGGGGAAACTTTCTCTTCTGAAAACCAGATTCAAGAGTCCATCTAAGACTATTCATATCAAAACCTGCGGAATTTTACTCAAAAAGTATTGAATAGACGCCTGATAAATGGCTACAAGTTATTGCTAATAATAGTAAACATATAATTGAATAAAATGTAACTCTTCATTATTAAACAAAAACGTAAATTATTTATGACTAAACTTAATCACTTTAAAGGGGCTCATTGAATTTTTATAACAGGTTTTTAGCTGTTTTCTTCTTTCATACATTTTTGGCAGTTTTTTTCCTCTATACTTACGGAAGAGTTTGAAAGTGGATTTACTAATTCACCTGCTAATTTAAGTGACTTTAAGGAAATGAATACAATTTTGTCCGTTTCATTTATTTACTAAATGGTTGATAATTTTACTTAAATTATAGTCTTTTTTTTATTCGATCGAGGTCGCGTTTCAACACAAAGTTTTAGAACAATGAAAAATTCAGTTAAAAATCTAAGGTACTTGTTAGCTTCTCATAAATGTTTGAAAAGGAAACTACGCAATGCACATAATTTCATACACACACACGGCCACGTACACACAGAGACGGTCTTTCTCGCATTTTTCTCTCTCTCTCTTTATCTATCTCTTTTTTCTTTCTTTCTTTCTCTCTCTATCTATCTATCTATCTATCTATCTATATATATATATATATATATATATATATATATATATATATATATATATATATATATATATATATAGTGTATGTTGGTGTAAATGTGTGTGTATAAGTATCATGGAGTGTAATTTGGAAGCAATTTTCATATAAGATATACGTCGGGGTCAAAATTTTGAATAATTTATCCACAGTTCTTGTTTCGTCCTATTTTGGATTTCCTGTAATTTTGACTGTCTCGGTCATTACCAAGAACTGAGTGTTGTCAGTTTGGTAGACTAGATCTTGTAAGCTCCATTCTGAATGTTTTAAAGTGCTTATAAAATTTTTATCCAAAATTATTTCATGTGCAATGGTCAATTGGTACTACCTCTCTCTCACTATCTCTGTCTCTGTATGTCTGTCTGTCTGTCTGTCTCTCTCTCTCTCTCTCTCTCTCTCTATATATATATATATATATATATATATATACAAAGAGAGAGAGAGGTGCATATAGGCATATCCTTAAATATGCAGCCTGATATTAAACAAAATTTCACACAATTTAAAAAAACATTTATACATAATCATCGTCTTTAATGATATGCATACACGCATCTTTCTCTCTTGTTATATATATATATATATATATATATATATATATATATATATATATAGAGAGAGAGAGAGAGAGAGAGAGAGAGAGATAGATAGATAGATAGATAGATAGATAGATAGATAGATAGATAGAGTGAGAGAGAGAGAGAAAGAGATGCATGTAGGCATATCCTTAAATATGCAGCCTGAAATTGAAAAAATTCACACAATTTAAAAAATTTTTTAAACATAATCATCTTTAATGATATGCCTACAAGTATCTTTCTCTCTTGTTTTATATATATATATATATATATATATATATATATATATATATATATAGAGAGAGAGAGAGAGAGAGAGAGAAAAAACAAAGAGACAGAGAGGAGAGAGAGCAGAGTCGAATCATCAACATGAACAGGATCTGCGACATGCTGTCAGCAAGACCTGACTCGCCCAGCCGCATCTACCACCCACACTCTTCTGTGACACTTACCCACAACTCTTCACAGCCATCTTCGCCACTGCCACCAGTGGTGAAAGGAATAAAGTGAATAAGAATAGAGCATGACGATCCCGATGGTCGTTGCAAAATCGTTGATCCACTCTAATATGTATGACATCAAGCAAGGCCGACATAGGTTCCTTGAAAATCCCGCCCCCCCCCAAAAAAAAAATCATCGGAGATTGAGAACCAGGGTACCGATACGGAAATATAAAAATACATAAAACAGAGGATACCCCTTATGACCTATCATTTTCCAGATCCCAACCCCTATCTACGAGCAATCAAAATTCCTTAACGATATCAGTACTCTATACCTACCTACCAATTACAGCATTACAACAACCCACGAATTCCTTCGAATTCTAAAACTATACAAGCAACCCAAGTTATTTTAGCGTCACTCGACATTAAAAATTTATTTACAAACGTCCCCATCGATCAAACTATCGACATAATCCTTAACTCCGTGTATAAAAATTATTCCATTTCACCTCCATCCATCAAACCAAATATCCTCAAAAATTTATTGCATGCCTGCACAACTAAAGTCCATTTCTATGACCATAATGGCAATATTTACAGCCAAACTAATGGTGTTAGTATGGGAAATCCTCTCGGCCCGTGCTTCTCCAACTGCTACATGTCCCATGTAGAAAACACGATATTTAAACAAATCAATAAACCTAAAATACATGTCCGCTATGTAGCCGATATTTTTATTTTAAGGAAAAACAAATAAGAAATTGATAATCTCAAAATCACATTCGAGAAAAAAAGCTATGTCCTTAGCTTTACCTATGAGCTGAATCAAAAAAATAAACTCCCTTTCTTAGACGTTCTCGTAGAATTCAGTAATAAGACATTCACCACTTCATTATATAAAAACCCACTAGCAGAAATTTTGCCACTTTAATTTTAAGAGTGAATGCGCATGTAGATATAAAATAACAGTTAAAAAAATTCCCAAAGAGAGTACACGAGAATTCAACCTCTTGTGCACTCTTATCATAAATATAAAAAAAACACACAAACCCAGTAATCGAACAAGAAAATTAAATTAATTATCTATTACAAAATAAATTAAAACAGCTAAACTTATCATAAAAAATAACGACACACACGTAAAATCAAAACTACAAAGAACCAATATTATTTACGAGTTCAAATACCCCTTAAGGAACTCTATTCCTGATCGAACTAAACTCATAAATAATTACATTGGTCACAATACTACATGCCTATCTAGACGAGTTACGTTACACCAACCCGACCATAGCTCCAGTAGGACTCATTTAAACACACACAAAATCCTACAAGACTCCATCCGAAACATACTGTTAGAAAATACAATAGCCTCATCCACCTGTAAAAAAAGATTAAAAATAATCGCACCCTTAATAATAAAAAAAAGGAAAAGCCAACACATAATAACATTAGCTATGAACAATGTGCAGAGCGTGTTTGGAAAATAAAACATTCCTATGACCTTAGACACATACATAAAAAAACTCACATATTTAGTTAAAAAAAAAATATAGCCCTTGATAATGGCTAAAAGAATAGCCCAAAGCGCCCGGATATGAAGAACTTTGGACAGTTTTTACACATTTTATGTTCAGAAAAAAACAAAAAACGAAAAAAAAAACTCTTGTACGAACACAAGAAAAATTAAATAAAAGACTAATCGCAGTGCCTTGTCAGTCGTTTTTTAACGAAACAAACATATATATATATATATATATATATATATTTATATATATATATATATATATATATATATATATATATATATATATATATATATATATATCAGTGCTTGTCATAAGCATTAACTTCCCTCGATTTGAGTTCTTCTGGAATTATCCACCTTTTGCTGTACTATATATACATATCCTCCTTTAGTTGTATTCTTGATATGCTTAATTGCTCTTAGCCCCGCTGTGGGCCACTCTGTTTATTAAAGCCTTCCTCAGGGTACTTCTTTATTTCTGTTCCTTATTACAGTGGCAACGCAAAAACGGAATAACGAAGCTTTTATTTAATTTTAAGTTTTTAATTTAATTTGACTGGAAGATCATTGATTTTCTTAATTTTAGCGCCATTTTTAGCCGCCTTTAATCACAGTGTAATCATCTTTATTAAAAAGTATTTCAAAAATAAAGAAAAAATAATCTTTATTTCAGGAATATTAAATGATTTTAACAACTATTACTTTAAGTTTAGAATATCACAGAAATGCATTTTTAACACGGCGGCAGCTGTTTATTTAAAGAGTTGAAAAGTTAACAGCTTGACTGACAGACAGATGTTTAGCTAATTTTTACTACCGAGAACATATTTGTAAAATTTACTTGAGGAATATAACGTGAGCGCCTTTTTTTAATATAATTATTAACTACACAGTAATCTTAAAAATATAGGAAAATATTCTGCGTCATCTAATGTTTTATTGAATTTTAGGTAGTTTGACTTTAAATTTACTATATATATCGCTCTTATTTTCAGATAATGTCGTGTATAGACGTTTCTATTTACAAAAATTATCACGTTTATGCATACAAAAAAGTATCAAAATTCTTTTTTAAATATTGGGGGCTGATGAATTTTTCCATTTATGATTATTAAATAGAGTTTTTACTTAATAACAATATCACCTAACCTCTGCAAAATAAGACAGAATTTTAAAAGATGAAAAACATTATAAATTATTATAATTAAAGTTTTAAAAAATGAAAACAATTATCGTAAAAAATTAATTAGTCATCAAAAGCAAAATGAGTAGCACATGTAAGTAGAAGAGAAAAAAATAATATAAGGAAGCTGTTAACTTTCCACCATACCCAAAATATATGGTTTGGAAGGAAATTTCAAGCGTTACTACACCCTTGTGCAAATGAATTGAAACAACCTTTCCTTTCTTTCACCGTATGGTGTGTTTTAGAGCCACTGGATTGACAGGGTGTAATTGATTTCTATTTTTTCTCAGATTGGGTCAGCGTACGAAGAAAGCATACAAAAATTGTAACACTGCACGGACACACTGGTAAGCCTTACCAGTGAGCAAATCAAAGTACTATAGACTGGTCCGGAAACTCTCCTGATTTAAACCCAATCGAGAATCTGTGGTCAATCTGCAAGGAACGACTTCGTGGAATGGACATACGAAGTACTAATATATTTACTGGGGGCATGTTTCATTGGAAAAATACGAAAAAAAAATACTAGCGGAATTATCGTTTTGTTTCAATTAATTTGCACAATAGTGTAAAAAGAGTGTTAATAGTGGCACTGAGAACAGGGTTGCCAACCGTCACGCAAAATGCAGCATTGACCCGTTTTTTGATGCTGAAGGAGGTGACCCACAATAACTGATGTGGGGATACATTTTTATCCGGCTTTTTAGGAATCGATGATTCTTTTAAGAAAAAAATTGCTTTCGTTTTGCTTTTTGTTTTTTCTGAACTGCTGAGTCACTTTTAGTTGATGTTTTTTGATATTTTATTTCAAATAATGTGTAAAACTGATGATCTTGAATAAGTAAATACCAATGTGAAGATAGATTAAAGATACATTGAAGATACTTGCACGGCTGAAAAATATGTTACAGGATTTTTTTTTTATATTGTTTTTCCTAAAATACAATTCTGTTTCATTCCAAAAACTCTAATTGAAATGTTATTTTCCACTGGCCGTATAAAATTCCTACACGATATTTTTTTGTATATGAATTACTATCGCTGGAAAACATCAAACCAATTTTATTAAAGTTTATGAGACCATGAACTCTTGGCTGGAAACCTGTCCCTAACGGACCCAGCTGATCCGAGAGTTGGAATCCTTCCCACATGGTCCGCGGTTCTCTGGCACCGGGTCCTGTACTTTCATTTTAAGGAGTTGGCAATCCAACTTGAGATGTCCAGTTTCCTGAAAAACTGATTTAAGAAAAACATTTTATAAACATTTCAACCGGCAGTAACGTTAAATATTTGGTCAATGAATACCGAATGTTACCTTTTTATTTTAAGCGTTTCACCCCAAACAAGGCGGGAAGCCACTTGCACACAAGGGGTTACAGAGAGTTGGAGCGAGAGCAAAGAGGAGTGATGGAGAAAAGGATGAAGAGAAGGATAGGGGATAGATCAAGAAATCTAGAGACGTCGATTGACATTACATTTGAATAGTTGGAGATTATAGCTATCAGGGAAACAAGAAAAAAAGGGAGGGAGGGAGTTCCACAGGCGAGAGGTGCGAGACATAAAGCTATTGGAGCAGAAGAGACGGCTACATTTAACAGTTTCGACAGTGAAAGGGTGAGAGCGAGATGCCAGCCTAGTAGAACGCTTAAATTCATGAAGTCTGGGAACCAGCGAAAGCAGCTCATCGGAGCAATTACCGTGAAATTATTTGTAAACAAAGATAGAGGGGTGCGGCGACGTCTGTGAGAGAGCGACTGAGAGGGCCAATTACATTCCATATCCGTCTCTGGATTTTATCAAGGATCTTGAAAGAAACAGAAGGGGATCCAGACCATATATGGCAGCAATACTCCATGCAAGGGCGAATGGTTGATTTATAGATTTGAAGGATCGACTCCGGCGATAAAAATTTCTTGACGCAGCCCAGAGAGCCAGCTTTCCTTGCGGTGGACGAAGCTATTGACTCAATGTATTTGTTCCATCTCAGGTCGGCAAACAATGTGAGACCGAGCAGTCAGAAAGAGGGGCTCTCGTGGAGTTGAGCGTCAGACATTCTAATGAGAGGTATGGATGGTTCTCTGTGGTGACGGTTTTCCACCATTAACATTAACATAGAAATGTACTGAAATTGATTTCACCATAGAAATCTATTGAAAATGATTTTACTATAGGAATGTTTTGAAAGTGATTTTACCATAGAAACGCAATGTAAATGATTTTAGTATATGCTTTATAAATGATTTTAATATATATATATATATATATATATATATATATATATATATATATATAATAAAATAGGCAGCATATATTTACATTACAAAGAGTCAAGGTATGATTGACTCTTTGTAATATATATATATATATATATATATATATATATATATATATATATATATATATATAATCAAGTTTTCCAAACCACACACTCAAGTCCCGTAGTCTCGCTGAGCAGTATGGGGTCACAGATCTCAGAAAGAGAGGAATTGTTGCTGTGGTTTCCATAGCAAATGATAGCATTTTTACGGTATGGGGTTGCTAGCCCCGTGCCCAGCTGGTTTTTGAACTCGAATTCAGAGTTGTGGCTACCAACCACGGCTAAAGGGTTCAGTGTGTACTACTATTTAACCTGTAGCTGGGGGGAGAAGTGGCGGATTCATACATTTCCCAAAGGTATTGGCACGTAAGTGAACTGGAAATGGAACTCGGCTCTTCGATTTCTCATTCGGAGCCGCTATTCATCACACCACCCGCACATCCTACCAAACTTTCTGAACGAGCAAACACAAAAGGTTGGTAACGAATCACCCATCAGTGGTAGAAAGCGCAATAAACGTTAGTGGACTATAGAAGTCTCTGTTGATGAAAAACTGTTTTAAGAGAAGGTTTCAACTGATAGTAACTCTTCGGCCAATGAATGCCGCACGTTGGAAACGGTTGATTTCTCTATAGGGTAATGGTTAACAAGCTCGTCTCGCAGAATATTCCTACTGGAGTGAGTTCAGTACTCTCCTGTTACCCGAAAAGTTTTGCTTTATGTTTTACTAAATCAAGGAAATTACTTAAAATCATACGTAATATACATATATATATACATATACATATATATATGTATATATATATATATATATGTATATATATATACACATATATATATATATACATATATAAATATATACATAAATATATATATGCATATATATATATATACATATATGTATATGTTTATATATATATATATGTATATATATATATATATGTATGTATATATATATGTATATATATGTATATGTATATATATGTATATATATATGTATATATACATATATGTATATATAGGGCAATTCGACTTGAGCCCCCGCCTATTCGCGTTTTAGCTATCCTGGCTTCACGCATTCGCGGATTTTTCTTTAGAACATATGTACTTGTTATGCGCGGAAACCCCAAATATTCGCGTGTTTTTCTGAAGAACATATGTACAAATTATTCGCTGAGAACTCCCTCGATTCGCGTATTTTTTTCGATAGAACATGTTTAAAATATTCTTGGATTATTTTCCTGTTATTTAAGTGACTTGAAACATAACAGTCCATTTTCATGGTAAAAATTGGCAGAATTGTAAATCTTCATTATAAAAAACAAACGCAAAAACATGCGTAGTGCTTGGGCTTTGTTCTTTGTTAGTGGCTGCGACTGGGGTCTTGAAAGTGGCTTAGTGTGGGAGCATCATCGCAGTTCTGTTATTAGAAAATGTTTTAAACTTTATATTTTATGTCTTGCTATACGTATTTTATACAGTATTTTCAATGGCTGTATCGATCTATGCGTAATTATAAACGGTTATTGCACATATGAAAGAAAATTTACGTCAATACTATTTTTCAAAAATGTTTAAAAACGGGTCTGAAATGTTTCTAAAGTGTTTAGGATGAAAGATTTAAGGCATATGGGGTTTTAACAGTCAAAATAGGTACTTATAAACACTTTTAGTGGGGGTGGTACAAGTATTCGCTGATTCTAACTATTCGCGGTCGGTTGTGGTCCCTGACCTCCGCGAATTCGGAGGACTCAATGTAATGGCTAGCAAGCTTGTCTCGCTAGATAACTTACACCTGAACAGTGAGTTCGATCCTCATTCGATCCCCAACAATTTAGACCTTGTGCCACAACTAAGCTTACATTAGTAAATCACTATTGGGCAGATTGGACTCAGTGTAGCGGTTAGCAAGCTTGTCTTGCTAGATCAAGTACGACTGAATAGTGAGTCCGATCCATACTTTCGGCATTGTGCCACAGCTAAGCCACACTTAGTAAATCGCTGGTGTAATAGTTAGCAAGCTTGTCTTGCTAGATCATTTACGACTGAATAGCGAGTTCGGTCTTCACCGGGTGCCTCATACTTTCGTCCTTCTGCCAAGCTACACTTAGAAAATTGAAATCGCCATACGCAATTCGTGTGTAAGTCTGTATGTATGTTTTCCTCTGCCGTGTATACATGTGGCTGTATATATATATATATAAATGTAAAGAAAGATATATGTATTTATACGTTTAATTGTAAATGTTTGTGTATACATTTTGGGATTAGTGTTTATCTATGTACACGCTTCTATAGTTGTGTATGTTAATGTATTAGAATCCTCAATCAATGCTGACTCTCGCCTTTTTGTTTGTTTGTGTGCTTGTGTCGGGGGGTGTATGTAGACAAACTGTGTGCGGACCAAAAGACAAGATTTGTGTAAAGAGTTGTGTGAAACCTTATCTTCGGTATTATGTTTCACGAGTCAACCGTAGATGGCGCTGATATGCCACGTAGTTAAACGCACCGAGGAACATTGTAGCCACGATTACCGGACAAAAGCTAACGCGCGTGCGCACACACACATATACACAAAGAATTACAACCCTATAAACATTTAATGATTAAGTTACAATCAAGGATAGTGAATATTTCTGGTTTCTTTAAAATTCAATCTTTATTATCATTGTTATTATTTTTTGTGAAATACTTTTGTTTTATTTTCATTTCTACTCGAAATTTCACCCCAAGAGACAACAAGTCCATTAAATAATCCAGAACCTCCTCCGGTATGTACCCCATTTTATCGATGGAAAAAACGAAAAACAAAAACAACATAGCATACCATGGTGAAAAAAGGGCCAAACTTAGCAAAAGTTTTATCGCCAAAATGTTTATGTTATTATTAAGAGGAAAGACCAAAATATTTTTTATTAATTTTTTCTAGCACGTTCGAAATTTTGGCTAAAAATCTTTTTTATTTTTTTATCGACGTAATATTTATTATTAGTGTTTTAGCGCCTTTTTTTTAGGTGAAAAACAAATTGTTTGGAAATTCTTGCAAAAATCAAATAATTATCGGATTTTAATGAAACTTTCAGGCCTTATTCACAAATGAATGAAATTATTTTTGAAATTTCTTTTAGAAAACCTTGGTAAAAAAATACTATTTTTTTCATATGTTACTCCCCACTTTCACTTCATGAAATTTCGAGAAGTTAAATTTCAATCTCAAAATTTGTTTTTTCAGTTAGAATTAGGACTCCTTGGAGAATGTAAATTCACATTTTTTTTTTCAAACTACTGCTCATTTCCCGAAAATCTGCTCCGAATCGCAAAATAAAAAATGCAATAAAACTATGACATTATGTGATTAGAAGAGCTTGTAATTGCTTTTATAAATACGATTTATTAAGGACTATTGTCTTAAGAATCCTCAGTATTCTAGCGCAGTCGTCTGGATTGTCTGAAGTCTCCTCATGATTTTTTCTAATATTTTTCCTGGGTACATCGGCATTGCTCCCAGTACTCTGGTAACAATTGTTACTACTCTCACATTCGCGTCCCACGATTTCTTTATCTATCTATCTATCTATCTATCTATCTATCTATCTATCTATCTATCTATCTATCTATCTATCTATCGTTTTGAATTGGTCTGTGATCTGCACAATCACGAGATCCGTAACCCATTAGGGTCGTAGAGATAGCCTGACGGAACCCAACCCTCTCCAGGCTGCTTTTAAATTTATGTTTTTCCTTCTCATAGATCAGTTGTCACCTAAAACTGAAGACCATGTGGTGTGTGGGGGGGGGAGAGATAGATTCATACTTTACTCAAGAGTATTAGCATGTAAGTTAATGTAATGAACTCGACTGGAATCCGAACTCGGCTCTCCGATTCTATTACTCCACCGTGCCTCTTACACATTACTTTCTTCTCGAGTATTGCTATTAGAGCCCGTCTACTCGTCTGGATTGGGTGACCCGTTTGGATGTCAGTCCCAGACAGGTTTGGGTCTGTGTGGTCAAAATACATTATTATTATTGTTGGTGGTGTTGTTCTTGTTGCTGTTTTTGTTGTTGTTCACAACACCATGAACACTAAATACCCCAGAAGTCTCCTCAGTATTCTAACGGATTTTTATAAACACTCGTTTGGATTGCCAAAATTCTCCTGATCTCTTATTTTAGCTTATTTTCTTTTCCTAATCACTAAGGGATTTTTCCCAGTGCTTCGATAACACGCGGTACTACTGTCACCTTTACGTTATGCAATTTCCTTTGTTCTCTGACAAAATCAAAAACCGTATCTATCTTTTTTCTTTCCTCTCTGATCTGCAGAAACAATAAAACCATCTAGCACATTCTTTTCTTTCCTTCGTGTATTTTCAATAAATCCGTTCGATTATTCTTTCTTTCAATTGGATGCAGAAAAAAATAGCTAAATATTCTTCTCTTGCTGATAGGTTTTTTTTTACTCCTGTGGCAGTGGAAACTTCTGGGGTTATTGGCCCACGTTCGATGGCGTTCCTTCGGAGGATTGGCGCGATGGCGTCTTGATTAAAGGATGAGCCTCGCGAAATGGAGTGGCTTTTGCAGTGTGTCTCACTGGCGATGGTCCGAGGTAATGCTTTCTCCTTCATTGTGGCTGGCAGAGGATAGCAAAAAAAAATTGTTTATAGTAACAGATAATGTTCAAATAAGTGTAAGAAAACATTCTGCATGTTAAAGTATGTAAAGGTTAGTGAGGATATTTTGAATAAATTTTCATTAGAGTATTGTCCTTTTCTTATGTCACAGAAAGACGGAACTAATGGACTGAATTTGTAACTACAATGTACATATAATAAAATGACGGTTGGACACCTCGGTGTGGTGTAATAGTTAGCTAAAACGTTTACAACTGAATAGTGTGTTCGATTCTCACGGGGTTCCCCATGCTTTCGGCCTTGTGCCGCATCTAAGCTACGCTTAGGAAATCATTTTGGGAACCTCGAGGCGGTGTAATGGTTAGCAAGCTTATCTCGCTAGAACAATTACGTGTGAGAAGTCAGTTCGATCCTCACTGGGTGCCCCATACTTTCGGCCTTGTGCAGCATCCAAGCTACGCTTGGAAAACCTTTGGGCACCTCGAGATGGTGTAATGGTTAGCAAGCTTGTCTCGCTAGAACAGTTACGACTGAGTAGAATCCGCTACATAAAACTGGACAATTCTCGACGTAGTGCACACTTCCGGCAAAACGAAAACGGGACACGGTGGAGTAACAAATCGCTGCACGGATTTAGGTAATCGGTAGAGCCGGGTTCGATTTCTAGTTGAGTTCGTTACATTCACTTACGTGTCGATACATTTTAAAGTTTTGAGTGAGTTACAAAATGGGAAGAGAAAGTCTGTAATATTTTCACGGGTAACACTTTACCCCATTTATGAATAGTGTGGATCAGTTTCTTCTAACTCCAGCTATAGTTTCTTCTTCTTCTTTTCCTCAAGATTGAAATGCTAAACTTATTTAAATAGAAATAACTGACTGATTTGTTTTTTACAGTTTATCAACCCTTTCCAGGTTATTTAAAGCCAGAAAATATCTTTATCAGCCTCTAATAAGAGCAGGGCAATTTCAAAAGAACTCTATTCAACTCCACAGCTAAAGTACCTTAAAATATATCTTTTCATTCATGTTGATTACAACAGTATAACTTTTATGTGAATAACGAACTCTCTCAATTTGTTTTAAACATTTTGAAATATTACATTGTGTCCGAAGATTTAATATGAACATTTTCTCTTCTTGGCAATTCATCGAAACTACGAACTTTAAATATTTGATTCTTTTTCCTAAAACAAGCTACTGACAACTTCAAATGTGTAAATTTGTAAATAAATTCCTTATATTGTTTCGTTAAATATAACACGCGTGTTTCTTCAATATTATCCCGCAATACTTCGCATTACTGTCGTTGGAAACATTTTAAATCGTTCTCTTAAAACAATTTTTCCAGAAAATAAATTCATCACGTTCACTGTTATCGTTCTTTTTAGTATTGATGGCGCGATAAATATTGTTTAATTATTATTTTACTTTTTCGTGAACTACGAGTTGCTCCCAATTCTGAACCAGGGACTTCAAGAGACAACACATTTTTGGTTGTATCAGAAAATTCAAACAGTCGAATTGTCATAAGAGAGAGAGAGAGAGAGAGAGAGAGAGTGAGAGATAGAGAGAGAGAGGGGAGAGAGAGAGAAAGCAGAAGGAAACAGGAGGCAGAAAGCCAGAGTTCCACGCGTCTGAATAACACCGGCGCTAAATTTCATGCTGATACATTATCAACCTTTAATGAGAGCAGGTCAATTTCAAAGAAATCGATTTAAATTTAAAGCTAAGTACCTTAAAATATTTCTTTTCATTTATGTTGAATACAACCATATAACTTTCATGTGAAAAACGAACTCTCTCAATTTGTTTTAAACATTTTGAAATATTACATTGTGTCAGATGATTTAATATGAGCATTTTCTCTTCTTGGCAATTCATCGAAACTAAGAACTTTAAATATTTGATTCTTTTCCCTAAAACAAGCTACTGACAACTTCAAATGTGTAAATTTGTAAATAAATTCCTTATCTTGTTTCGTTAAATATAACACGCGTGTTTCTTCAATATTATCCCTCAATACTTCAGATCGACGTTGTGTAACTTCTGTGATCGTACGAGAACCGGTTTTTGTGCGTGTATATATATATATATATATATATATATATATATATATATATATATATATATATATATATATATTGTCGTAAGCCTCGATACGTCTGAGTACTGATAAGTGATTCTACAAAAAAAAGTACTCAGAATCTAAACTTCTCAAGAATATACACGAAATTTATTATGTGGACCAAGTTTTATTTATTTTCTACAAATATCGTTTTAATTACAAGAATAATGTTTTTATAACTTCAAATACATCTTCGAAACTCGAAATCCCAGATGACCCAGAAATCCAAGCTAGCTTATACTTATCAGGACCTATTTATCAAATTGTATTATGACGCCAAAATAATGTCTGTTTTGTTGACTATACTTACTACAGAGATAGGCATATAAGTTTGTTGTAACCCTACTGTTTGTCACACGCTCACATAGGCATTAAATTAAAATGAAACAACCCTACTTCAAAAGACATTGCAGATGGTGTGCACATTGTAGGGGCTCCATGATGAATTTTAGATTTGAAATTAAATCTTGGGATAAAGCGTTCCCTGTGAGAGTATTGCAGATTTTCTCTTCTCTCTTTGTAACTTACTCAAAACTTTAAAAGGGTATCAGCACGCAAGTGAATGTAATAGACTCATCTGGAATTCGAACCCGGTTCTACCGATTAGCTAAATTCGTGTCGCTATCTACTAATCCACAGTCTCTCGTTTTCGTGTTGACGATGGATGTTGATGTGCATTTACATTTAATCGTTTCAATTAACTCAGTGCGACTTAACAATTAATATTTTATCCTCCGATCCCCTTTCTAAGATATTTGCACATTCTTAGATCATTTATGTTAACATTGCACTGGTACAGAGAGCATATGATTGATATGTATACATATTGCACTAAACAGGGCTGGTGCAAGGATCTCGTGACCCCCAACTCCAGAATCTATGACATGGAGACCCACTTTACTATATCTCAATTCTCATATGATAGTATTCATATATAAAACAAATTTTATTGTAACCTAATTACGTACAATAATGGATCATGTACAATATAGGTGAACAATTCAACTAGTAAAAATTGAAAATAAATATAATGTATCTAAGTACAAATTAGAGACATGTCATAACAGAACGTTCCATCTTAAATAAAGCAACAATGTTTTGCAGCAATTTTAACATCAACTTGAGATTTTTCTTGTTAAAAAATTTGAATAATATTAACACATTCAACATTATATGACAAACAAATAGTGAAATGTGATATACAAATACTGAATTTTATGTAGTGTTTTTTTCCGAGAATTAGCATGAGCGAAACAAATTAGACGAAAAAGAATCCCCAGAATAACGTCAAAATACGCGAAAATTGTTCATCCTTTAATAGTCAATGGTATTTAGTTTAATTTGATATATATATATATATAATTTATTTGAAAATTATAACATAAATATGTTATAAAATCAGTACAAAAATAGCCATTTTGTTTCAACAATTCTGGTGTCTTATCAAGTGATGGTGTTATTCCATATCCAACGCCATTAATTGATATGACACCAGAAGTGTTGAAAAAAATGGCTATTTTTGTAGTGATTTTATAACATATTTATGTTATAATTTTCAAATAAATTATATTTGCTCTACTCTGTATTGAGCACTGTTTTAATAATAGAATTTTTTGGTTATTGGAATTTATTCCGTATAGACAAATCCTATACTTGGATGGATATATATATATATATATATATATATATATATATATATATATATATATATATATATATATATATATATATATATATATATATATATATATGCGTGTGTGTGTAGCTAGGTAGAAAAAAAGTAAATGTTGATAAGATAGCGAAAGCGAGGGTAAGAAAACACAAAAGCCCCGGTCGAGGTGTTGCCTGGCACTAAGTTTCCATGAGTGGCAAGTAAACCTCCGAGATAGCGTCGTACTTGATTGAAAGAAACATTTTCGTTTCTGTATAAGCTCCCTAAATTACAAACATTATTTCGGCAGTAACCTACACTGTTTAAATACAGGAATCATAAATATGGTCTCAAAAGACTGACTTAGACTCTTTTTCTGTTACCTAGGGATTGTTTTCGGACAAAAAGAGACATTATCCCTAGGAACACAGATATCCATTTCAGTCCCAGGCGAATTGTGTGTATATATGTTTGCATGTTCGCATTTATATTTAATTCAGTAGCATACCTAAAAATAGTTTTGCAAAATTTTCAAATAATCTTTAAAAAATAATTAAAATTTCTACCGAATAATATCGTAAGAATCAATGAAATCTTGATTTGGGCGGGGAGTTTAAATTTTTTTGTTCTTTTCTTTTGTCTCCATCGTTATGATTTTAATGCTTAGTCCAGGATAGGGACTGTCCAGACCGAGTAGAAGAGGAATGTATTATTCCGATGATTTCAAACTCAGTCAAACTGAGTGTATATATGTTCCGATTTTTGTAAATATGGACTTCCATACATGACAATATTCGAAAATAAGAGCAGTAAGTAGACAAATTTAAAATTTCTAGCAATTACTCAATTTGCGTTTTCATAAACCAGACTCTAAAACCAAAGTACGTAAAATTCAATAAAATATTAGAATTTAATTTAAACATAAAAGAAAGCATTCACGTTGTAGTCGTCAAGTAATTTTTACAGTTATGCGCCCTTTATTTAAGAATGACAATCAATTTAAATTCTGTTCGAAATACAAGAAAGTATTTTGCTTATTTATGATACTAAATTCAATCTATTACGTTGGAATTAAAACTAAAATAAAAGCTTCAAGATTTTCAATTTAAAAATTTTAAACTTTAGGTATCGCTTTTTAAAATTTATTTATGATTATTATCTTTTTTAGTGGGTGGGTCAGTCAGTTGTGCCATGCTTGATACACACTTAGGCGATCATGTATCTTTCAATACATGAATGACGAGGCAGATTTTTTTCCCGCAGTAGCTGGCCATTTCTTTCTGCGGTAGACCAGTTGCCATCCAAGGCTATAGAACCCGGTCGGTCCTGCTATTTACCCATAGCTAGGGAGAGAAGAAGAGGGTCAGTCAGTTATGTGCCATGCGTGATAGACGCTTAAGCGATCATGTATCTTTCGATACATGACTGTCGAGGCAGATTTTTTTCGCCGCTGTAGGTTGTCATTTATTTCTGCGGTAGACCAATTGCCATCCAAGGTTATAGAACTCGGTCTGTCTTGCTATTTGCCCATACAGGGGGAGAAAATGAGGATTCATATCTTTTCCAAGAGTATTAGCACGTAAGTGAATGTAATGGATTTGACTGGAATTCGAACTCGGCTTTCCGATTCTCCAATCCGAGCCGCTATCCATTTACTCCACCGTGCATTCAATAAATACGCGCATGTAAAATCACCCGCGGGCGGGGTGTGATGGACAGAGAATCTGCTATTCTTTTATAATATAGATTGTTAAAATAAAATAAATAAAAAAATGATACGACGTAAATGTTGCAGAATCTGATGGCAGCGAAGATAATGATATTTATGAGACTGGTCGTGCTACGACCATTCTTTTGAAGTCGAACAGAAATATATAGAAAAGAGACTGCAAGCGATCGCGTTTCAACTTTATTGAGGACTATTATTTTTTATTACTCTTAGTCTTAATCGTGTACATTTCACAAAGGAAAAGGTCGCTCCCTAAACAATACGCGAGTTTCATTTAAGGAGAGTAATCAACGAGGGAAAAAAAGAGGGAGGAATAAATCCCAACTGTAAGAAGACAGAATATCTGGTTTTCAGCAACCGAAACAGTTCAACATGCGAATTACAAATCGGAGATACGAAAATTAAACAAGTGCAAAAATATTTCAGTTTAGGAATTGTTTTTAACGGAGGGTGTAAAAGGCGGTAAAAATGGCAGGGTAAAAATGGCAAAAGTGGATAAATAGGAAAAAATGGCAATTCGACAGCAGAAAATTATGACCGTTCGAGAAGGATGGGTCTAAGCTCCCATCCCTCTAGTTTAAAATAGGGCTAATCACCCCCTCAATATTTTAAAATAAATATTTTAAATAGATATTTACTCTAGTGGGGGGGGGGGAGCTAGGCTCCTTCTCCTCTTGTTTTAAATAGGGGCTAAGTTCCCGCTCCTAGTATTAAAAACATTTTTTTTTAATTTTCGATGTCGATTTTTAGAAGTTTTATTGGGGTGGGAGCGCTAGGTTCCTACTCCCAATTGCAGTAAAAGCACAAATCTTAGCGTGTTTAAGTGAATTTGATGACTATAATTAATTTTATAATTGATAGCTGATATTAGGATTAGATGTGTATATATATTATGTATATATATATATATATATATATATATATATATATAATGTATGTATATGTATGTATATATATATATATTTATAAAATAAGTGTATTAGTGTTTATATATATATAAAATAAGTGTATTAGTGTATATAAAAATCTCATGGGAGGGGGGAGCTTTAGCTGAATATTCTATTTAATTTGACAAACTTCTCATGTTTTTCCTTTATGTATTGTATCCAAGATTTTAATAAACTCATTGTGAGGTATTCATCTATATGTTTTTGTCCTTTTGCCATTTTTCTTATTTAGTTACTTTTGCCATTTTTACCGTTGCCATTTTTACCTGAATTCGGAAAAGGCGATACCGAAATCCGAAGGCATGAAAGAGGCGTTTTGTTTTTGTAGTTAGATAGCATAATCAATGGTTTAATTAAATTCATTCAGAAAATATATAATTCTGTTGCGGCAGCAGTTTTATCAGCATGCATTTTTTTTTATTGCCATCGTTATCATTTATTGATTTAACATTGAAGACAGCGAATTTACCTCCAAATATTAATTCAGCCCAAAATAAAAAAAATAAAATAATAATTTATATTTACTAAAATTGACAACAAATCCTCCAAAAGCGAGGTCCTTCACTTGCATTTCATCGTCCCATCGTACGCTATTTCTAAGTGTGGGGGTCTACGTTCGTGCTCACCACGATGACAAGCCGAAAACGTTTTTTTTTGCAAAAAATTCCTTGTAAGTACCTCGAATATCGTCCTCACTTATGGAATGTGAATAACTCCATTTTTTGGTAATTTTTCATTCTCAGGGTTGGAATTGTTGCGAAGCAAGTTGAACAAATTTTGATTTAAAATTTTATTTATAATTTCAAAAGAATGACAAAAATGAAATAAAAAGCAAACAAATTTTGATTTAAAATTTTATTTATAATTTCAAAAGAATGGCAAAAATTAAGTAAAAAGCAAACAAATTTTGATTTAAAATTTTATTTATAATTTCAAAAGAATGGCAAAAATTAAATAAAAAGCAAACAAATTTTGATTTAAAATTTTATTTATAATTTCAAAAGAATGGCAAAAATTAAATAAAAAGCAAACAAATTTTGATTTAAAATTTATAATTTCGAAAGAACAGCAAAAATTTAATATAAAAAAACAAACAAACTTTTATTTAAAATTTATAATTCCTTGGGGTGAATTAATATTTGCGATAAGTAACTTTACATTATTTGGGGTGACGGAAAAAAATGAAAAGGCTATCTTGGACTCTTTTCCTGTTATTTCAGGCATTTCAAACGTACTCCACCCCACCAGTTCAGACCTTTACTTCTAGGACACGCCATGCAATTTCTTCTGTATTCCAAATCTAATGAAAAAGTTCAGTTTAGATCTTCCCAATGTCATCAACTCCCAACTTGGCATCTACGCTGACGACACTACTATTTACTCCGGCCTCAATAGTAAATACGGCCTTGTTGACAAAACTAACCTAGCGGTAAACCTCGAGAAGAACCTCCAATCTGTGGTTGACTGGGGCAGAAAATGGCTTGTAAACTTTAATGCCTCTAAAACGAAACGGCTCTCATTTACCCACCATAGATAACCCTTCCTTTCAGACACCACGAGAGCGCATCTCTGCGACTGCTTGGTCTCACGCTGTCCACTGGCCTGACGTGGAACAAGTACATTGAATCTATAGCTTCGTCTACCGCAAGGAAAGTTGGTTCTCTACGTGGAGCCAGAAGGTTTTTTCTCGTCTGAGTTCATCCTTCAAATCTACAAATCATCCATTCCTCCTTGCATGGAATACTGCTGTCATATATGGTCTGGTGCTCCCGCTGTTTATCGCGAGATCCTCGACAAAATCCAGAGACTGATATGCAACGTGATTGGTCCTGATCTGGCATCTCGTCTACAGTCACTATCTCACAGACATGCTGTGGCTTTCCTCTGTCTTTTCTATAAGTATTTTCATGGCAACTGTTCCGTCGAGCTACTTTCGCTGGTTCCTAAACTCCATGAATTTAAGCATGCTGTTAGGTTGGCATCTCGGGCCCACTCTTTCACTGGCTCTTCTACCCCAATAGCTTCATATCTCGAACCTCCCGTCAGTGGAACTCTCTTCCTATCAATTGCTTCCCTGGTAGCTATAATCTTGAAACATTCAAATGTAATGTCAATCGACATCTTCTGATGCCTTGACCTTGATCCATGGCCTTCTATTTATCCTTTTACCAAACATCCCTCTTTACTCTTGTTCTCAGACTCTGTAACCCCTTGCATGCTAGAGGCACTCCCACCTTGCTTGGGGTGATTTGCTTAAAAAAAAGAGATAGTTTTGTTCCCCCAAAAAGCGGTTACTTCGAGTAACAAACGTGGATGTTTTTCTGAACCCTTAATCCTTTCAAGTCAAGGGTCAATCGTTATCTACTCTCCTTATCGCCATGATATTAATTTAATAGTAACCTTCTACCTTGACTGGCTCTCGAATATTGTTTTGGATGAAATTTGGTATAAAAAATCATTCTTAAGAAAGATAAATTCTATTTAATAAACACAAACTAAAAAAAAAGACGTGTGCAGTTCATGGAGATGGTTCTGTGAAGGATCGAACGTGTCAAAAGTGATTTGCGAATTTCTTTCTGTATATTTATTGTCCAGTATATTGCAATCAAATGAAGAAGTTACATGAGAATTATCAACGTCATTTCTATTTAAGTAGGTGCATGTAGCTTAACGGTTATCACTGCAGAACCTGAACTTGGCGAACCGAGTTCAAATTCCGATTTAGTCTGTTGCGTTCACTTTCGTACAAATAGCCTTGGGAAAGGCATGAATCAATCTATTCTTTCATCATATGACTCAAATGGCAGGGTAGACTGTGCTCCCTGGTCTTAAAGTCTACGAGAAGGAAAATTCAAACCGTAGAGAAGGCAACAGGAAAGCACTCCACTATCTTTCCCAATAATGTATGGTAATTTACAATAAAGAAAAGGCACGTGTGGAGAAACATGATCGCCTACATTCGAGCATTAAAAGAATTATTCGCAAATCTGTTGCTGGCATTAAAACATATAAGCTGTCTTAAGACCAAAATGAAGGAGATACGAAGACATATATATGGGTTATTTTAGGATCTCACATTAGTTTATCAGTGCATGTGGTCATTATAAACATTGAACCCTTGCATTTCCGTCTATTGCAATGAGCAGGAGTTCTCTCAGTAAGGTTCGTTGTCTGGAACGCTTATTGGAACTTAAACTCACGCGAGACTTCGAGTAGAGTTCGTACATACGGTCCAGCGCTAAAGATGCTGGGAAAATGGTCGGTTCCGTGTACCAGACTCTTCTTGGTTTGCTCTACATTTACAAGAGTCAGATCAGGTCAAATATGGAGGACTGCTGCCATATTTGGGCTGATGCTGCGCAGTCTTCAATTACCAGTTGCGATAGAGTCCAAAAAGTACATTCGTTAGTTCGTCCAACTCTGACCTTCCCAGAACCGCTACGCCGACTACATTGTGGCAAACCACCTTTCATTAGGGAGGAGTAAGAACTGCCGCTTTGTGGTACAGAATCGCTGGAGGATGCTCCCCAGATCCTTACAATCTTAACCTGCTTTAAGTTTAGGGTTAACCGTTATCGTTCCCACATATCCGCATAAACACTTACCGCTCACACAACAACCTCATTCAGTAGCACTCTAGCTTGAGTGGCTCTTGGGCTATTGTATACGGTGAAAGTTATTTTTTTCAAAAAGAAAAGAAAACATAGGGAATAAACACGTTGCATATGTCGCGTTCCGAGCCTTGTCGGAAAATTCGAAAAACTTGATAATTTGCTTCGAAGAAAGAAAAAAAAAACGCTTTGGCAGGTGGCGAGGAAGTTCACTAGACTTTAATTATAGAATCATGAATAAGTTGAAAATGACTTTCTTTTTGAACTTGCCCAAACGACATCAGCTTTCACACGATTTCACCCGGATGTCTATCAAATTTCAAATTTAGTTAATTGTTATGACGTTGATTTGAAGTAGTTTGTAAAAAAAAAAAATATATTAGATAGCGTTTACTTGAGAATTACTGATAGCAGTTTGAGAATTGTCCGAAGTTTTAAAGAAATCGTCTGAGCACTGGAATGTGGAGGAAATCGCTATTTTGTTCTTTAAAATGCATTCCGAAAGGTCTGTAAATTGCTTTCGCATTTCGTATGTAATATTTACGATACAGATGCTGGTCCTTTCACAAGACGTGCTGTTATAAAAATGAATAAGGCAAACAGCCAGGGAGATCTTGATTTTTCACTTCGGTCACTCGAATCCATTTGTGAAATCCGTGATCACCAGGTGTATAGATTTTATCAGGTGTCTGTATAAGATATCCAAGCATTAACCTGCAGTATAAAAGTACATTTACAATATTATACCTTTAACAAGTAATGTACCCATTCCTTCTTTCGTACAGACAATATATATATATATATATATATATATATATATAATGATTTTCTAAGCACAGATTTGTTGTGGCACAAGACCGAGAGCACTCATTGAGGATCGAACTCACAACTCAGTCATAACAAGACGAGCTTGCATAACCTTTAGACCAAGTTAGAGTGCACGGTAAAGATGTTCTAATTGTAGCTTAAATGTGGCACAAAGTCGAAAATATGAAGCGCCCAGTGAGGATCGAACTTATACCACGTCGAAGCGCAATGTACTGTGATTCTGTAATTCCGAGCGCTTTCAGCTATACTTTTAGCCATTATCAAGGTTGATTTTATTTTTACTTTTTAACTGTATGTATAGGTTATTTGTATGTTTCTAGAGTTATAGGGGTGTTTTATTTTCCGAACACAGTTAGCACATTGTGGCCGTGTTCGTTGTTAATATTATTGAGTGTTGGCTTTTTCCTTTTTTATTATTAAGGCTTCCATTATTTTAATTTTTTTACATGTAGATGAGGTTATTATGCTTGTATTTTCTACTAACATGTTTCGGATGGAGTCTGGTAAGTTTGTGTGTGTTTTGTTTTGGGTGCTGATGAAGCTAGATTCGGATAGGTGTAACGTAAGGCGTCTTGATAGGCATGTAGCAGAGTGACCGATGTAAGGGGCATTTGAACTTCAAATGCCCCTTAAGGAACTGATCTTCATGACCAAACCGAACTCATAAAGAATTACATCGGTTGCACTACTACATACCTATCCAGACGACTTACGTTACATCTATCCTACCACAGCTCCATCAGCACCTATTTAAACACAGAGACAAACCTATCAGACTCCACCCAAAACATGCTAGTAGAAAATACAAACATAATAACCTCATCCACATGTAAAAAAATTAAAAATAATGGAAGCCTTAATAATAAAAAAGAAAAAGCCAACACTTAATAATATTAACTACCAACATTACCACAGTGTGCTGTGTTTGCAAGATAAAACATCTTTATGAATCTAGAAACATACACACAACCCATATATCTAGTTAAAACGCAAAAATAATATCATCCTTGATAATGGCTAAAAGTATAGCTGAAAGCGCTCATAATTACAGAACATTTCGACAGTTTCTACACACTCTGTTTCCAGAAAAGAAAACACTTATTCGAACACAAGAAAAATTAAATAAAAGCTTAATCGCAGTACCTTGTCTGTTGTCTTTAATGAAACATGTATAAATGAGGGATTGCTGCTTAAATACACAGTATATATATATGTGTGTGTGTGTATTTATTTTTGTGACAATTTTTACAGGCGAAGTAGGTATTTATTCGATTGCCTGTAATAATTGTCACAGAAAATACATAGGAAAAATCTCAAGTAAGCTAAGTAAAAGATTATATGAACACAAAAGGGACATTTTACCAAACAATACATCAAATGCGTTGGTTGACTGACCAAAATTTTGGAATAAAAGACACTACTCCGATCAAAATCAATTCACTGCAACGAAAATGTCTGAAGAGTGTCTTGATCGAAAAGTCATCTACAGTAAATTTGTGTCTAGGCTCCTACATTTCACCATTCCTGGCAGAACTTCTGTTATCACAGTGTGGAATATCTACTAACAAAATTGATGGAAAGAAGACGAAAATGAGTCTAAATGTAATCAGCTAGATAAAAAATAATATAAATTTTAAATTCCCAGCATCCCTCATACGCGCGCATGTGTAGTCGGATCAACACAACAAAATTTAGTCCGATGACATCCTAAAGGACGAAACGCGCGCCAAGACAAGTTTTTTTTTTCCACTTTGTCATACATTTTCCCCCAATATAGGTAGGTAGGTAGCTGTGGTATAAACTAACGGGTTAAATGTGTAAAGTAGCGAATACATTTTTTGCCTGACATTTCAATCTTTCCTTAGGCGTCGACAGTCATCACAAAGAACATGATAGATTAATGTTCATTAAAAAAAAACAAAAAAAACTGAGTAGCTGATTGCTATTGAAGATTTTATAAATATGTGGCTGTTATGCTATGGCATTAGCATTAGCATTATTCTCTAAGAGATCTCTCACGAGATATAAGGTAACTGTCCCGAATTTCGAAACTTCAACCAACGCCATTTCGAAGCGAATCCGGTTTATTAAGCAGATCAACATTTACATCAACAATACTGGTAATATCAGCCGTTTCCTTATAAATAAATATCCGGTATTCGTTGACCGAACAACCGGTACTATTTAATGGTGGAATTTATTAAACTTTTTTATTAAAACAATTTCTCTGGAAAATACGTTTCTCAAGTTCACTGTTGTCGATCGTTTCTGTATTGGTGGGAGGTTTCCTTTCCTAACCTTTTGTACGAAGTAGTGTGGAATGTCAACATTTTACTTATGTCATTATTTTCCCTTCAACTTAAATGTGCTCCCTAATACGTTGGCCAGAAAGTCCTGACTCATTTAGGAAAAAAAAACAAATAATAAAAATTCATGGAGCTAAACCAACATTTATTCTTCAAAATAAAGTCCGTCATTCTCGACGATCTTTTGCCAGCGATCAGCCAGTATCCGAATCTGTCCCCGATACCAGTCCGTTGGCTTTGAAAAAAATAAAAAAACTGGAAACACGCTTCCTGCACTTCGTCAAAATTGTTGAATCGCTGATCATGGAGGAAGTGTGCCATTGAGCGGATTACGCCATAGTCACTCGGAGCTGCATCGGGACTGAATGGTGGATGTGGAAGAATCTCGACACCGTCCATCTGCTTGAACTTCTTCTTAGACAACCTGACACCGTGTGGCCTCCCATTGTCTCGTTGAAACAAAACCCAACCTCGACTGACCAAAGAATGATACTCCTTATTTAGTTTGTCGTATACGCGGTCTAGCTGCTGGCAATACAGTTTAGTGTTGATGGCACGACCGTGTGAAACAAGCTTGAAATGTAGTACGCCTTGAAAATTCCAGTAGACAGAGATCAAGATTTATTGTTTTCTTTCCGCTTCCTAAGTGAGTCAGCACTTTCTGTCCAACCTAGTATATAATCATTTTTTTACGAGTGTTTTTACTTTCATTTAATTTTTTGCCGCCACATAACTCAGGTCATCTACAGCACCGAGGAGACAGAGTGAAACAGAAATAAAGAAAGAACATCTGTGAGATTCGAACTCTCATAATTTTGCTAAAAGGAAGCTTGGTAAACGCTATATATTAATAATGTCCATCATTCCTGACGATCTTCTGCTAGCGATCAGCCAGCATCCAAATCTGTCCCCGATACCAGTCCGTTGGCTTTGAATAAAAAAACTGGAAACAAGCTTCCTTCACTTCATCAAACGTGTTGAATCGCTGGTTGTGGAGGAAGTGTGCCATTGAGCGGATTACGCCATAGTCACCCGGAGCTGCATCGGGACTGAATGGTGGATGTGAAAGAATCTCGACACCGTCCATCTGTTTGAACTACTTAGTCAACCTGGCAGTGTGTGGCCTTGCATTGTCTTCCTGAAACAAAGCCTAACCACGATTGACAAAAGAATGATACTCCTTATTTAGTTTGTTATACACGCGGTCTAGCTGCTGGCAATACAGTTTAGTGTTGATGGCACGACCGTGTGGAACAGGCTTGAAATGTAGTACGCCTTGGAAATTCCACCTTACAAAGATCAAGTGAATCAGTTCTTTCTGGCCAACTTAGTATTTTAATTGTTGCTGTTGTTGAAAGTACTCAAGTGATGTGGCTTCACTTTTTTGGTACAGTTCGTTTTTGTGAGTCAAGGTTCGAAGATAGATAGATAGATAGATAGATAGATAGATAGATAGAGTTTGATGAGGTAGATTTTGTTTCGTAGTTGATATAATTACAGATTCTTCCCCTTCTCGAGGTTGGTGTTGAAACTTAGGTAAACAAGAAAAAAACGAAAGAAAAATATTTCGAGTTTTTAAACAGGCAAATATAATATCGTCATTCGGAATATTGGCGCAACACAATCTTGCTGCTTTCTATTTCTCCGTCAATTAGCTTTGTACTAAGTGAAAAGCAAAGATGCAAAGGAAAGAAACTGAAAAAGAAGAAGCATAATGAGAGGGATAGAGAAAGACAGACAGAGAATGATAAGGAGAAAAAGAGAGAGAAGCGTGAAAGACAGAGAGAGAGAGAGAGAGAGAGAGATAGATAGATAAGAGACAGAAAAACAGGATGAGAGAAAGAGAGAGAGAGAAGGAGGAAGGCGGCAGAAAGACAAGACTTATGGAAAGAAAGAGAGAGGGAATAAAAAACAGGGAGATAGAAAAGGGAGAGTGTTAGAGAAATACCACAATGAGAGGGAGAGAAAACAAGGAATAAACTAACAGGGCAACGGAAACAAATAACAGAGTGATAGAAGAGATAGAAAGAAAAATGGGAGAGAGACAGCAAAAGAATAGTCTGTGGGAAAAAGAGAGAGAATCCGAGAGAGCGACAAACAGAAAGATGGAAAAAGAATGGGGAGAGAAGAAACAGAGAAGGAGAGTGTCAGACAGACAGACAAATAGCAATAGAGACAGAAAAAGAGAGAGAGAAAGAGAGGAAGGAAGGAAGGAGATAGGGGGGGAGTGGGAGACAGGCAGACTGACAGGAAGAGGAGGGGAGAGAGAAGAAACAGAGACAAAGAGTGTCAGATGAGAGAGAGACAGACAGACAGAGTGTCAATGAGAGAGAGACAAATAGCAATAGAGATAGAAAAGGAAAATAAGAGAGATATAGATAGAGAGATAGAGAGGGAAGACAGAGAGAAAACTGGGAAATAGACGGACAGAGAGAAGAGGGAAGAGAGAAGAGACCGAGACGAAGAGTGTCAGGAAAAAGTTTCAATGAGAAAGACAGTCAAATAGCGATAGGCAGTGAAAAAGAAAAACAAGAGCGAGAAAGAAGAGACAATATGAAAACTGGGAAAGAGAGAGAGAGAGAGAGAGAGAGAGAGAGAGAGAGAGAGAGAGAGAGAGAGAGAGAGAGAGAAGGGCTGACAAAGACAGGTGATAGACAGACAGGAGAGTAGGGAAGAAAGAGAGACTAAGAGTAGAGAGAGAGAGAGAGAGAGAAAACAAAGAGAGAGAGAGAGAATTGAAATAGATATCCAGTGCCAGAGTTAATGAAATCTCTCATCACACATGACGAACCCGATATATGCGTGAAAGAGCTTGCTCAACAACAATGCAACACTATTTCATTTGGGCATAACTTTGCTGTCTCTGCGTCCAGGACGACAGGTCCAGTCACTCGCCATGGGCTGGCTACCTGCACGACCACCAAGTCGCATCGGAATGCGAGTCTCATGATCAGATGACGTCACATTCAGCGCGAAGTTGCCCGGCTTGCTTGAGCAACGATTCCCACGCTTTCACCTGACCCCGACCGACGTGATCCAGTTTATTTATAGACGCCGCTTTTATGACTTGATGCTTACGAATACCAGCCGTTCCCATGTAATTCCTGTTCGCTTATAAACAGCACCTTCTTCTTCTTCTTCTTCTTCTTCTTCTTCTTCTTCTTCTTCTTCTTCTTCTTCTTCTTCTTCTTCTTCTTCTTCTTCTTCTTCTTCTTCTTCGCGAATCGTTTTCTTTTCGTTTTCCTTTTACCTTCTTCTTTTTTCTTCTTTTCTACTTCCTTTATTTTTACCTTTCATTTTAATTTCATTTTAACTCGGGTTATTTTTTTTTTTTTTTACTTTTCATTTACTGTATTCAATGCCCTTTTCTGATTTCCGTGTTACTTCTTCCCCAAACCACATTTGATTGATAGGCGCAAAACGAGGAAAAAGTTTAGCAGGCAGTGAGTCAAGGAAACGAAACGACCCATTCGTATTATTCTCAAATAATTATTGCCCCTCCCCAAATAATTCTCTTCACCTTTTCCTCTTTGCGCTTTTCATTCTCTTTTCATCTGTTTAACTTGCATTCGAATGACAGCGATTAGAATAAAATAACCGTAATCAAGTTCATTCAACTTTACCAGCCTCATAATTATTTATGCAAGTGTTTCCCAACCCATGGCCACATGGCCCAAATGCACCATGACAAATTTCAGGTGGGTCACAGAAATTTTATAATTGGATATATTCTATGTAAAATGGAAGTAATTTTTCACGCTATAATAATTTGATGGGACGCAGAAAATTTCTGGGTTCAAAGTGGACCATCAGCTAAAAAAAAATGGTTGGGGACCCCTGATTTGCGCCACGACCATTGCAATAATAAAGATAACCTTTCGTCAGCCCAATCATTATCTTCATATTTTATGCGCCGTGTCCTTTCAGGGTTTTCTTTTTCTTTTCTTTTTTTACAATATGGTCCACAAGACCCGGGGGCCAATCGAGTTAGAGGGTTACATTCAAGCAGTGTTGTCCAAACTTGTTTAAATTTGTACTGCCGGGGCGGCTCTCTGCTGTTGCTGCTGGACAGTGGTTGTTGCTTAACGGAAAGCGAAGAAGAATCTATTTAAAACACACCTGTGTATAGTGCAACCAGTCACCGAAAATGCTTTTAATCTCTTTTAATATGATTTTAACCTCTTCAAAAAAAATATCTCTGTATAGCACGGCCCTCTATTATTTTGCGTGATAAAAAAAAAACAGATCATAAAACTCGCACTATACTTGAATATATACGGTATGTCCTGAGTGTGTCAAATTCTCCAAGCACTTTTTCCTCATTATGTGTCCCAGAAAATTCAACTGCCTGTCTAATGATTCTACAAAGTTGTCCGTAAGTTTTGTCACTCCCTACCAAAAAATAATGAGAATAGAACAAGTAATACGATAATACAAAGCACACGTACTGGATTCAGTTTATTCACTTTCATTGACGCTGTCACACATCGAGAACGTCTGTATGAACGCCATCATTTTCGTGTCGCCCATCTCAAATAGAAGATTATATTATATGGGGGTGACAAGACTTTTGGACCACTCTGAAGGTATGTCATTCTGCTTCCGTTTTCTTTCACATTTCTTCGTGCCTCACGTGATCAGTCCATAGCAGTTTCAGCTTCCTTCTGTAGAATCCCTGTTGCCTCAAATCTACCCCTCAGTATCCTTCTGTAGAAGCGTATCTCTGTTGCCTTAAGTCTACTCTTCATCTGCTTGAAAATTGTCCCGCATTCCTTTGCCGTACAGGAGGACGGACATTACATAGTTTTTCTGCCCTGTTTTCTTCATTTCTAACAAAATTTTCCTATTTCTTAATACTTTGTCTAGCTTTTGTAAGGCATATTTCTTTATTCCAATACGCCTTAGGATTTACATTATTTACATTGATCGCCCGTCCTGGGTATGACGATAAACTGCATCCGCGTCCTGGGTAAGTCGATAAACTACGTCCAACAGCAAGGCCTCTCATCAGGAGGTTTTGAGGAGCGTGGAACCACCTCTTAATTGCTGGTGTTTCCAGGTCCACCTGTTAGGGGGGTCTCAGCTATGGGCAAATAGTTGACACCCAAACTTGTGTAAAAATAGATTTTAATACCAGAAATACTTTATAATAACAAAAATATTACCAGCAATAATTTTTGAAAGAAAAAATTGTTATCAGCAATACTTTAAAAAAAAAAGTACCAGCAATACAAACAGCTATACATTCTTTGAAAAAAATATGACCAGCTATAGATTTCTTCAAGGAAAAATATTCCCAGAAATAGATTTTTGAAGAAAAACATATTACCAGCAATAAAAATTTTGTCGGCATTAAATAACCCATTGAGGTTGTTATGCCGTAAAACAAACCAAAATTTACATTGATCGGGCTGTTGTCCTCATCTTTATTGCTATATTCACAATGGCCTTCTTCAGGTGATCGGAATTTCGAACTGCACCCTTTATTTCGTCCACCGGGGTAGATTGTTCTAGTTCTACGTGCCCTGCCTCTTCCGGATGTCTCAGTTATCTCCCTTTAACTCGGTCAAGTTAACTCTTCAAGTTTTTGTTCACCACTGCAGTAGCCACAACCTTTTGGGTCAAGTCACTGGATCCAACCAACGCTTTTACCACTGGGCCATCTGCCTCAGGATTTCTATGGCACATTTTCCATCAGCTGTTAAAACCCTCCCCAGTGGACAGTCGCAGGAACGACGACTTCATTAGCAATGGCTCCACAACCAAATTCATCAATCCCCATTTTAAAATTATCAATCAAGTGACTGAAATATTTTGCTACAGTTGGAGCCAGACTATAAAGCTGTCAGTGTTAAACGAGGAAGTATCACAAAAAAAAGTCGTTCGTCGGCATTTATCTTACATACCTTTTTTTTAAAACGTTTCTTTATTATCTGTGATTTGTCATAGCTTCTGGGTAAAAAATAGGGGAGTGGTTTCCCGTTGCGGCCTGGAATTCAGATTTATCCTTCTAGTATGGTTGCCACCCAAAAGCGAGTGAGGCTAGTGTACTCTACGATTCATAGCTGGTCGTTGAGAAAAAAAGAAAAGAAAAGATGGGTTCATGCCTTTCTTAAATGACTTTGCGCGAACGTGAACGTAGTTGGCTAAGCGGGAGATCTTACATCAGTTAACCTTGGACGTGTCAAATCTGTGAATTATTTGAGTTGTTTTTTCTTTTACTCCACTTGAACTAAAATTTTGTAGCGCGCACCCCCCCCCACACACACACACACATACACACATAAAGAGCAAGTAAAAACGAGTTGGCTCAAGATTAATATATATGCATACAGAGATAAGCAAAGTTATTTTAAGGTCGTTTTCATTACAGCGTAACTATGTTTTTAATAAAGCATGGGACAATCGGAATTCAGGAGAAATATAATCGTGTCTCGTGTATTTTAACAGTGAAATAAAATCATTCGAATATATTTTAAATTAAGCAAATGAACGCTATGAAAATGTTGTTTTAAGTCACGCTTTACATTTTTATATTCATGTGACTCTATAAATCTGATTTTACCAAGTGCCATGCGCCTAATGGCTAGATACGTTAATGCAACTTACACTGGTTTGAGATGTGCTGATATATATCTTAGTGAGATCAAATTATAAAACAGATATTTCTTTTAATTGAAAAAAAAAAAACTTAAGTAAAGTTTTAAAACGCCGAGAGCAAGGAGTTTAAAAGAAAGACAAACGAAAAGAGAAAAAGGATAAATAAAGACAGTGAAGATTGTAAGCGTGTTTGAAATGCTTACATGAACCACATGCTTATTTTGATGTTCTTCATCGTTTTTTCTTTTTTAAGCGTTTCACCCCAAGCAAGGCGGGAAGCCACTAGCACATAAAAGGTTACAGAGAGTTGGAGTGAGAGCAAAGAGGAGTGATAGAGGAAAGGATGAAGACAAGGTTAGGGGATAGATCAAGGCATATGGAGACTTCGATTAACATTACATTTGAATAGTTGGAGATTATAGCTATCAGGGAAACATGAAAAGGGAAGGGAGTTCCACAGGCGAGAATTGCGAGACATGAAGCAATTGGAGTAGAAGAGACGGCTACATTTCACGGTTTCGACGGTGAAAGGGTGAGAGCGAGATGCCAGCCTAGTTGAACGCTTAAATTCATGAAGTCGGGGAACCAGCGAAAGCATCTCATCACAGCAGTTACCGTGAAAGTATTTGTAAAAAAGACAGAGAGGCGACGGCACGTCTGTGAGAGAGCGACTGCAGACGAGATGACAGATCAGGGCCAATTACGTTGCATATCCGTCTCTGGATTTTATCATGGACCTTGAGACAGATGGGGCTCCTGACCATATATGTACAAAACATTGCAATGGCGCCTACTTTAGAGCCTAGTGCGGTGCTTAGCAAACGAATTGAACCTGTCTTGGCGCGTTCAATTTACACTTGGTACCTCAGGTTTATGCCAAAGCGAAACCTGTTAAATGGCTATTAAATTTCAATTATACTGCAATAAAAAGCAGATCGATAATTCAGTTAAGTTATTCGGTTCTCGTCAAAATGAATAAACTGTCCGCAAAGTTTAACCGTCGTAAAAAAGAAGGTTTTTCAAAATTTGGGTTTTTCTGTTCATATCTCTATGTTCAGATACAACATTATAACAAGATGTGGATAAAGTACAATGCGATGTTTATTATTTACCATTTTTATAAATATTTATTATTTATCATTTTATAAAGAGATAAATTTAAAAAGAAATATTTTATTAAAAAACGATAAAAATCTACAAACGTTTCAAAATACGTAAACTAACTACAATGCAATATTCATTATTTACGATTTTATAAAGAAATAACCACGAAAATGATGGTTTTTTATTCATAATTTTATAAAAGTGTCTATGAACTATAGAACAAGAATGTTTAAATAAAAAATATGATATTTCCAGGATGAAGGATGCCTAATCAATAGTAATCCAAGACCTGAAATTTCCTATTCTTTTTTTGAAAAATATCAGTTTGGAAAAAATTAAATCGTTAATTTTTCTAAAAATACATAGAAAATCTTCCCAAAAGTGCATTTATTGTCAACCAAGTGTGACTAAAAATTTTAGATGTAAGTGTGGACACTAAAAACCTGTCAAACAATTGCCGAAAACTGGCGAATCGTATTATTTAGAATTGCTGGTAAAACATCGGCTAATTGTCAATTGATTCGAACTTTATAAAATGGTAAACAATAAATATTTTATTACAGTTGGTTCACATATTTTCATAAATTAGCAAATTATTATAAATAAAAATTGCTTTCATAATTATTTCTTTATAAATTCGTAAATGATATTCCATTGTATGGTTCGCATTTTTAGAATGTTGCAGATATAAAGTTATTCTGGTAAATAAGTAACCTAAATTCTCAAGAACAAGAAAATGTATAAATTCAATTTTATATTTTTGGGTTTTATTTAAATTCTAATCATCGCATTGCTGAGGAGGTGAAGAGCGTGTAAAATGATAGCAGTGCCAAGGAAAAAATCGTCCTTTTGACAAACCGTTTTTTAACGGGCAGGAAGGTTAAAGTTTGCCTAATTTTTGATATTCTCCTATTTGTGCATATGCATTAAGGTAAAAATAGAAATTCGAGAACATTGTACAAGACGATTAAAATTTTCTAGGATCGATTAAATTCCCCCCAAGAATTAGTATTTTAATGATTAAACACCAGAATACTGAAATGTACTGGATTGAGAACTTTTCAGATTGACACGTTTTCTCACTTGGAAAATAATTGAAGCTCTTTCCAGTTCATTAGAACAATCCAGATTTTCATGAACGGAGAACAACTGGAAGAAGTTACCTTCACCAAAGATGGACGCTCTACCACAGAGATCAAAACCAGACTGGCAATGGCAAAACTCTATAAGATTTGGAAGAGCCAAAACATCAGCTTTCCAACCAAGAAAAGTTATTTCACACCTGCATATTCAACACTTTAGCCCATGTTTTTAGAATGGTTAAGCGTCTCACCACACATTATTTTCTATTTCAGTCGGTTTCCCTGTGTCTTTTCCTTGATTCACACCTGCATATTCAACACTTTAGCCCACAGGAATCGATACATTTTTCTGCTCTATGGATGTGAAGGCTGGACTCTGATAGCAGAAACCACCAAGAGGGTCTAAATATTTGAAACGAAATGCTGCTTCAGACGCCTTCTCGAGATCTTCTGGAAAGAACACAAAACAAATGACTTTGTACAGGGCCAAGTAACACAACTGACAGTCCCCCAGGAGACCATCTTGGCAAAGGAAAAAGCTGTTGCGGCTTGGACATGTCATACGTCACAGTACTTTACGCAAAACAGTCCTTCAAGGTACCTTGGAAGTGGGTAGACGTAGGGGGAAGCAACCTCAAAAGCTAGATAGACGACATCAAAGAATGGACCAGGATAGACACCTCGTAAGGCGGAAAACAGGTCTGGTTGGCGGTGTCTGGTTGCATCATCATCGTCTCTACGATCGGCTCGGTAACGAGAAAAGAAGAAGAACAACAACAATATACGATAGATTTGGAGAATTTAATTGATTTTCATTCGTTTGAACCACATACGATATATAAGTAATTTTTGCTAACATATATGATAATAAAGTGCACCCTCGATAACTATAATCTTAACCAGTTCAAGTCTCGGATTAGCCGTTATCTTTCCTACATATCCTCATAAACTGTGCATCCTACTTTATCACGATCGACTCTAGATCGAAGCACAATTTTATTAGTCTAAGTAAATCCCATTAGAATCGATACAAATTTGCCAACAATCCGCTAGTGTCGTTATAATATCCCAATAAAAACTGTGGTCAAACTGACGGAAGTTATTTTCGAACTGGTCTGCATTTTTATTCAGATTCTGGTGCGCATTTAAAACCCGGAAAATTTGGTAATTTAAGTTTGCCTGTCCGTTGTTTCCTGTTTAGGATGTCGTTTACCGGTTTTCTTTCTTTCTAATGACTTAGCTGCCTTAACTTTTTGCTGATCTGACTGACCAGTAGCTGCGACTTTTCATTTTGAGCGTACCGGGTTGGCATTGTTTTTGTTTGCTTGCATATCGACTGGTATTAAGGGGCCCGAACTCTTTGGTTGTCCTTAGAAAGGCTGCACTGGTCAACAGTTGTATGATATCGGGGTATTTGCAGCGGCATATCACGCGAGGATGTGTCCCTGTGTATACTTGAGTCCATAGCATTCTTTAGCCGTAGCCACCTTTCAGTCGGTTTGTATTGCCATAGACAATGGACAATGATACTTATTTTGGCCTTATTCTCATTAAAAATTGAAATAATCTTCTCATGATAGTTACAGTTAAAAGAATTTTGAGTAAACCAGTCAACATAAAACACCTAAGTCAATTTAACTTTCTTTCTCCAATAGTCGTTGTATACTTATCAATTTCTGTGGTGTAAAATCTTTTCTCTTGAAAAGGTCTCCAGCTATCTTAGCGTTCTGCGAAACTAATTTAAACTCTTCTATAGCTACCGAGGAATTCTCTGTTCCAGGCCATCTTCATCTTTGTCAAAAAGATTCGAGGATATGGCCTTGGTGTTTACACCCGGGAAAATGTTTCAATAGCAAAGAAATTATCTCCTGACTCCTCGGATGATTATTTCATGCGCTTTCGACTTCCGTTATTGCACTCTGTTAATTATCTGTTTTTCCTTTATCGCTCTACTTCTTCTCAGGACTGTAATATATTAGACAAAATATCTGAAAGTATAGTAATATATATATATATATATATATATATATATATATATATATATATATATATATATATATATATTAACTGCGAACATCTTTGTGTATAGTGATTTTAATGCTCATCGTGCCAAGTGGCTTAATCGTTCCGTTACCGAAGTTTCAGACTTTCATTTTTTCCCTTGATCAGTCTCTCAATCAAATAGATTTTCCTACTCATTTCACTAATAATTCTGATCAACATACTTCTTTACTTGATCTGTCCCTTACCTCCTATCCTGGCTCTTATCAGTCATCGCAAACCTGTGCGCTTGCCAATTCCGATCACGCTGTAATATCTGATGATATTTATTTTGACTCATTTATTAGATGTGAACCTCCTATTAACAAAACGTCTTTCTATTGCCAAAAATACCGATTGGGATTCGCGATGCCTATTGGAGTGAAATTTGTAACCTTCCTATTGAGAATCGTGCCACTGAAGATTTTTTTCTTGGGTAAAGGTCGACATCGATACATTTGTGCCATCTGGGAAATAACACCAGGTGAAACCACAGTCTTTTCCTTGATTCACACCTGCATATTCAACACTTTAGCCCACAGGAATCACTTTTCATGTATCAACGTGATAGTTCTGATCACACTAGACGCCTCTTTGTCTCGGGTCTTAATAATTGTAAGCGCGCCCTCAATGAGGCTAAGCATTTATTCACTACCAAGTTTTATTCTAGTGACTACTGAAAATTCTGTGTGTTAAATAAGGACAAGTCTTCTATCCGTCTTGAAATGTCTCCTGTTCTATCTAAACTTTACAATAATTGTCTTACTGCTTCTTGAATTCTTTCTTCTTGGAAAATTTCTTCTGTAGTTCCTGTTTTTAAGAACTCAAGCGAACAGTCAGATTCTTCTAAATGTTGACTTGTATTACTTTATGATAAAGTCCTTGGGGATTTAATCAACTCCAGAATGGTTAAGCGTCTCACCACACAGGCTTTTCTTTCTGACAGTCAATATGGCTTTCGATTCTTTAGATCAACTTCTGATATGTTAACGGTTATTGCTGAAAGAGTCTGTCAAGAATTCGATAAGAAGGATGAGGTTGGGCTGTTTATTTGGATATCTCGAAGGCGTTTGACAAGGTTCGGTATGCTGGTCGTTTTCACAAGGTGAAAGAATAGGTGATTTCTGGGTGGCTACTCTTATAGATCTTTTTTTCTTTAATGCAGTCGTCTCGAAGGGCTCTATCTTTGGACTCAAGTTGTTCCTAATTTTCATCAACAACCTTCCTGTTAGAATCAGTTCTCAGCTTGGTATCTATGCTGGATACACATAAACGCAAGTTCTATGTTAACCGTTTTTACTATTTTTTATTTTTATTTCTAGTAGTCTCTTCTTGCTTCTTGCTTCCCTGTCATCTTTGATCTTCAAAGTTTAAATGCAATATCAGTCGTTATCTACGGTCTTAATTCTTGTTCTTTTACTGTTTTCTCTCCTTAATTACGTTTTTCTTTTCTTTTTCATATACTCTAATACTTAGAAACACATTCCGTCTTAGTGGCTTTATTGCCTTGCTGGTGTTGAAATTATTTTCTATTATTTCTTATTTGAGTCAGTCTTTCTTATAAAATTGCGAAATAAATATTGTCTTGAACGGAAATTTTTCTAGATCGGTTTACATTAATGCATCTATCCCTTGGACTTACTAATTTTCGTCAACGACCTTCCCGATGTCATCAGTTCTTGAGTTGGGACTATTTACTCCTTTCTTAATAGTAAGTCTGTTAGGTCTGATCAGGTCAAATTGGCAGCTGATCTCAAAAATCTCCTTCTGCCCGTTGTTAACTGGAACAAGGAATGGCTTGTTAATTTTAACGCCACCAAAACGAGACTGCTCTCGTTTAATCGTTTTAGGGAAGCATTTTTGCCTTCAATCAGCACCGGCTGAAGATAATCTTCAGGAGAGTGACAAAGTAGGGCAGGTTGATTTTTCACTTTTCTTTATAAAATCAACATATCACTCGATATGAAAGCTGTGGTTTGTTACCATAAGTACTGGCATCAAATATTAGATTTATAGCTTTTACCAATTTCTGAGCATTTAGTTTTTAAAATCGTCTGAAAAAAATGTACAAAAATACCTAATTTCCACAGGTTTTTGCTTACAAACTGACTCCAAAATTTTACTATATTAAAGATAAAATCAAATAAATTTATTATCTTTTGTATTAGAATACAATGAATTGAAAATATATTCAAACCAGAATTCTGATTATGAATTACCACAAGCAAAATATGCAATTTTTTGTACTGTATTCGATAAGTAAAAATTAGTAAAAGTAAAAGATTATAAAAATGGCTACTCAATGATTAATTATAATTAATAAAAACAGAAAATGGATAAAAGTGTATATAACTGCATAATAGTGCTGGGCACATATTATACGACCAAATGTTTTAAATTTGCATTGTTTAATGAGGCCACACTAAATCTACTGCACAGTGCAACGTTTTTGAGGTACAGTGGACGAATTGATAACGGATTGAAGAATCGGAGATCCGAGTTCGAATTCCAGCCGGATCCATTATATTCACTTACGTGTTAATACCATTGGGAAAGGTATGAATCCTCTTCTTCTCCCACCCCCAGCTATGGGTGAATAGCAGGACAGACCGGGTTCTCTAGCCTTGGATGGCAACTGGTCTACCACAGAAAGAAATGCCAACCTACTGCGGGAAAAATCTGCCTCGTCAGTCATATATCGAAAGATACTTGATCGCCTAAGCGTGTATCACGCATGGCATGTAACTGAGTCTTTGTAATTAAGATATTCAATATGGAAGAGACACGGTGAAGTAATGGGTAGCAGATTGGATTGAGGAATCGGAGATCCGAGTTCGAATTCCAGTCGAATCTATTACATTCACTTACGTGCTAATACTCTTGGGAAAGGTATGAATCCTTTTCTTCTCCCACCAGCTATGGGTAAATAGCAGGACAGACCGGGTTCTCTAGATTTGGATGGAAACTGGTCTACCACAGAAAGAAATGGCAACCTACTGCGGGAAAAATCTGCCTCGTCAGTCATATATCGAAAGGTACATGATCGCCTAAGCATGTATCATGCATGACATATAACTAACTGAATGACTCCAGAACCAGCGCTATATATACGAGTCAAATGAATGAAATATTATACAACATGACAAAACATACATTCAGGCATATGTTATTACAGCAAATAAACTTTTACAGAACTGCACAACAATGGGAACATGAAAAATTATCATTCCATCAACACTCACATAAATGCATATGGTGTAAACACAACTTCGGAATTCTGTAACAACTCTTTTCTTTCTCTTAATTTTCTTGCCTTACAGAATATAGCTACATTGTTAGAGATTCCTTTGTGAAGACTTTTTTTCAATGCCATGTCTCATTGTAGGCGATCAGGGCTCTCCACGGATTCCTTTAGTTTTTTAATGACTTTTCCAGACTTAAAAAGAGATAATGGGGTGATTCCCCGCTTCCTGTTTCCTTCTACACGGTTTGGAATTCAGAGTAATTATTTTCCATGGGTTAAATTCAGAGTAGCTCTTCTTAAACTGGACTACATTCAAGGGCAGAGAACTCTGTAATGTGCGAAAATTGATCTGGGAAATTAACTGAGGCACACCGGACACTTCCGGCTTGAGTGATTCAGCGATGTAAGGCTGAACCGAAGGTGACCACTTAATAAAGCGCTAAAACAGAACTGAAGTACCTTCGTTTTCAACAAGCCCAGTCTACCCTGCTAGGTTTTAAGCTTTATCACTTTGTCCGTGGATGACTTCATTTGTCAAACAAAATGTTTGTACAGCCACTGTATCAGACAATACTGTGTTTGAATGTTGCCTTAGTGTTGTCATATCCTGCTATGACAACAAGAAAATAACTGAAAATCGAAGATGATGCTATTGCAGTTGTCTGGCTACTTATACCCAATGAATGAAATACTTATGAATACTTAAAGGTTAAAAAGCATAACTGGAGAAAGAAGATACATTTTCATAACTTTCCTATTAATACTAAAGTGAGCGGAACAGAACTGTCCGGTATTTGAACTCGACTCGCTGATTTCATGCCTACACCCGTTGCGCTGCCGACATTACCTGCAGTGGCGATTCTACGGAGGGCAACAGAAGTGGCCAATGCCCCTCCCTCCAGAATTTTGGCTGGCCCCGCGGTTGCCTCCCCCCCACTTTTCTAAGTTTTGTAGAGGAAAAAAAAACAGCAGACAAATTACACTGTCCTGCTAGTATTGACGTTAGTATTTAGCCCTTTGATTTTGTTTTGAAGTTAACCTCTCTTGTGATGCAACAGCTTGAGAGTGGAAAAGAGAACAAGAATAGATTAGAACTCCACTACTATGAATGAAAAGTTATTCCTTTTTTTAATTTTTTTTTTATTTAAGTTTTTCACCCCAAGCAAGGCTGGAAGCCACTAGCACGCAAGGGGTTACAGAAGGTTTGGAGGAAGAGCAGATAGGAGTGGTAAAGGAGAGGATGTGGAGAAAGATAGTGGATCGATCAAGGCAAGGAGGTTACAGAAGATTTGGAGCGAGAGCAGATAGGAATGAAAGGGGAAAGGATGTGGAGAAGGGAAGTGGATAGATCAAGGCAATCGTTTAATTTAGTGAAGTAACATACTTATTACTAAAACTCATTCCTAAGTTGTGTATACGATAGTGGTGTAGTATGAAAATAACGACATTGCTCGAATTTGCCTCTCTCCTCCGCAGAAAAATCTCGGCCCCCAAGTTCCCTCCCTCCAATTTCAGAGTTCCAGAATCGCCACTGATAATCTGTAATTCTAACAAACTTAAATTCCCTATAACCACACATTGTACAAGCATTTCTAGGAAGGGGCCTTGCTTCTTTTTTTTGCATCAAGTTCTTCGGTTTAGTAACCGAGTTAATACCGCACGATCATATTTATGAAAACGGTGATGTTAGAAAAAGCAATGTCGAACAGGTGACACTGACGAAGAGTCAAAGGTTAGTTCAAGTGTTAGAAGGGCGCCGGTTGTGGTAGTTTTTGTCTGCGGTGCTGCTCTGAGGTTTACTGTTTGTCAATGCCAAGTGTGGCGCGCGGAGGGCACTTTGTTTGAGATAAGGGAGAAGGTCGGGGAGCGATGACTGATTAAAATGGGAAGATGGCGGTCGGAGGAGAATGAGGAGGAGTAGGGCAGATACATTAGCTGGAAGTCACGCGTTTCAGTGCGAGAGCACGTCTCTTCTCCCACTCCCCCCCCACGTCACATCACTACACGTGCGTGAGATGAAATGACTTTTTTGTCATTTGTTTTTTGTCATTTACATATATAGACATACATCTATGTATGAGATGCGTGCATAGAAATTTAAATAAGTATAACAAATATATATATATATATATATATATATATATATATATATATACATATATATATATATCATATAGACAAAACCATTTTCGACCCTCACCCGTATATGTGCAGTTGAAATAATAGTAGATAAATTATAAATATAAGCTGTTTAAAATTATTAGCAGTATAATTTCCATGTCTGAAGATGACTGAATGTACAGTCGAAAGTACTTGCGTATTAAAGTTTTTTAAATGACATCATATAATTTATAATTTTTAAAAACAAGGATCATAACATTCATCGATTGATTAGTAGGTTAATGCATCTTTAAAAATTTTGTTAGCGAAGGGATTTCACCATTTTATATCATTAACTTAACTAATTTACTTTTTGTATGAATGATTCATTGTAATATATATATATATATATATATATATATATATATATATATATATATATATATATATATATACTAACATGTATATGAATATGCAATGCATATATACATTTCTAAATTTAAATACAAAGACATACCTTTCCCACTCCGCGAGGAAACACATACACAGATGTAAAGATGGAGACGTAAAATATTTTTACTTTCAGTTTTCGTAACACTTCACGGAGACGTATAAAAAAATCGAAGCAAAAACAGCGCACATACTTAGAACGAGACGGTTGATATTTCTGGGAGGCATAACGAGGAAGAAGGGTTTTGGAGAATTTGACACTCGCAGGACATACTGAAGTCAAGAGAGGGGCTGAAGGAAACATAGAGTAACCTACATAAGGAGGTTGTGTAAATGGATGGCAGAACTGGAGGTATTAGTAAAAAGACAAACATTGCTAAGAGCTACAAATAATAGGGAGTTGAGGAGAGTCATAATTATCTACGTCTTGAAAGGAAACTGTACACAGAAAAACCATCAAAACTTTTAGTTTTTGAAGTGAGATGAAAGTTTGACCCGAAAACTTAGCAAAATATTTCAAACGTACTTTCAATTGATTTCACTCTGTTATAACTGTATGTACAGCGTTTCCTAACTTAGCGACTTACCCGTTCATCGACCTCGAACTTACGACACGCTATAAAATAAATTTTAAAAATGTTACTGTTTTATTTTTTAAATGAATCTAAATAAATAAAGATCAAAGTAAAATAAAATAAATAAAGTAAAAACTAAATAAACATTTACACTATTTACATTGGTCGGACTGTTGTCATCATCTTTATTGCCATATTCACAACATTTCGGCCGTTGTATGCTACGGCCTTCTTCATGTGATATTTGTCAGAATTTTGAATGAACCCTTTACACTCAATATCCACACTACTTACATTGTTCGGGTTGTTGTCCTCATCTTTACTGCCATATCCATATAACGTTTTTGTCATTGTATTCTCCGGCCTTCTTCAGGTAATATTTCTTGGAATTTCGGACCGAACCATTTACTATCAATATTCACACTATTTACATTGTTCGGTCTGATGTCCTCATCTTTGCGTAATGGGTAAATAGCAGGATAGACCGGGTTCTATAGCCTTGGATGGCAACTGATCTACTGCAGAAAGAAATGGCAACCTACTGCGGGAAAAAAATCTGCTTCGTCAGTCATGTATCGAAAGATACATGATCGCCTAAGCGTGTATTACGCATGACACATAACTGACTGAGTTATTAGTTCGTGATGTCATTTGCGGCTGCGTGCCATTGGAAAACGCTTGGCGTGCCACATGTGGCACGCATGCCTTACGTTGCCGACCACTGATGTAGATTATGCTAACTTCCCAACTGCAGACAGGAAGTGAAAAATATTACATTAAAACTTCGTTTCTACCTTCTTTCAACGTTGTCACTTTCGGCAAATATTCGAGTGGATACTGAAAAGTTCTCGACCCGGGTTTTTTGTTCTTTTTTTAAAAAAAAAATCTTGTTTGATAATTTGCTAGGTTTTCTGAATGCCCAGTTTTTCAGCACCCCCTCGTATATTGTTTTTAGTATTTTTCCATGCTTCAATGTTCAAGCATGAGAGTGTTTCGAGTACCTCTTCTTGTTTTGCTTGGATCTTCTCAATCGTGTCAAAATGGTGCCTTCTTTTCAAGCGGAATTTCATCTTGAAGACCTTAAGAAAAAAAAAACGGTAGAAGGCAATGTCAGTCGAATATAGGGATGGGGGAATGACGACAACGAATTTTGAAATTAAGAACTATCGCAAGAGCCATTGATGTGTGGATGAGTGCGTGTCATGGTGAACAACCCAGACTTCGTTCTTTCACTTGTATTAAAGTTTGTGCCAAATGCTATCATTTAGTTTTTCCCAAACTTCACAGAAGAGGCAAAAAAATTGGCTTGCAACTTCCAATATCTCACAAACCAAGCTAATATCTTCTCACCATCACGATCAGACCCGGAGTTGTTTCCATGAACGGTGGCCCTCTCAACGAATCTCCATGCTTTGAACATCTTTGTCACCTCAAGATCACACCAGATCTCAAGTGTAACCTATGTATGCAATCCATTGATAAAGATTCCGGAAAAAAAATAGTCGGTTAAATCTTCTAAGTAAGTAACTTACCCCTGCCATTTTCTTTGTACAATGATGTTTCTCCTATACAAGGCCCAACAGCCACTGGAGATAAATTTAAAAATCAAATTAAACCTAAATGGAATATTGTTGTCATATCTGTGATAGAGGTGCTCAACCCACACTTTCCCGTCTTCATAGAGCTTTAAACCGTTTACCCGTCTTTGGTGGTTATTTTCCACTCTGCATCCATTTTCCTGCGGATACAACGACGCAAGCTTCTCGCCATTCTATCGCTATTTCTATGGCAAATCTTCAGATGAAATCTATTCTTCAGTTCGAAAATTCAGAACTTAGAGCTAGGACAAGGTATATTTGAGTGGATTTCAAGTCTTGCATTGGGTGAATTTCAGTAAAAACATGTAAATAATTACATTTGACAGCTTGACTAGGGTGAGTGAATTCCTTGTTGACAATGTTTTAGGTGTTCTCCTATATAAGGCCCAAAAGCCGCTGGAGGTAAATTTAAGAATCAAATTAGACCTAAAATGGAATATTGCTGTCATATCTGGGATGAAGGTGCTAAACCCACATTTTCCTGCCTTCATAGAGCTTTAAATCGTTTACACCTCTTTGTGGTGAGGGGCTTATTTTCCCCTCTATTTTCCCACAGATAAAACAACGCAAGCTTCTCGCTATTCTATCTATTCTTCAGTTCGAAAATTCAGAACTTGAGAGCTAGGACAAGTTATAATAGAGTGGATTTCGAGTCTTATATTGGGTGAATTTCAGTAAAAAAAAATGTAGATAATTGCATTTGACAGTTTGACTAAGGTGAGTGAATTCCTTGTTGACAATATTTTAGATGTTAGGACGTTGCTACAGAATGTATTTGTGGAGTGGTAGGTTGCAGTAAATTTGGTTACTTCCACTGCAATGACAACTACATTGTATCAGCATCATAAACCTTTTTCATGAATGGTTAAGTTCTCAGTAATAAAGATAGGGGTCATCTCTGCCTTGAACTTTGATCTCGCTACTGACAGCAAGGCGATGTTATTCTCGGTCGTCTCTCAGCAGTCCTGTATTAGAAACGGATACTAAAATGCGTTCAACAGACCCGTATTGCAATCTTACAACCCACGAAGATCATAGATAGTTTGTCTATGATCCACACGTATAATCTCACATTTTTGTAATGTTTTTCGGTGTTATGTCTGTCGACGCTGGTCCAGAATGCGAATGCTTATCGTTGTCAATAAACGTCCCTCCGTCAAAAACGTTTTTGTACCACAAAAACGTAATTCGGAGTATCTTTTTGTTTTCCTTATATATATATATATATATATATATATATATATATATATATATATATATATATATATATATATATTAGACCAAAATTGAATGTAGATCCTCTGTTCCACCAAATCTGCCGGTTCGATTCCCGCGCAATGTGCAAATTTTATGTAAGAATGTTCAATTTTGAATGGGACTGTACATACACACATATACACATATATTTAATATACATACACACAGACACACATATTTAATATACATACACATAGGCACACATATATTTAATATGCATACACATAGGCACACATATATTTAATAAACATACACACAGGCACACACATTTTTAATAAACATTCCCCCCCACACACATATTTAATATACATACATGCAGGCACACACATATTTAATACATATGCACATAGACACACGAATATTTAATACACGTACACACAGATTTCATATACATACATACATTTAAATACGCAGACACACACATTTAATATACATACACACAAACACATTTATTATACATAGATACAGACGCACAACACATATAATATACATACATACATATATTTAATATCCATGCACACACATATTTAATATACATAGACGTAGACACACACATTTAATATACATGCACTCTGACACATACATATGTAATGTAAATAAACATAGACATGCACATATTTCATATACATACACGCATTTAATTCACATACACGCAGGCACACAGATTTAATATATATACACAAAGACATACAACTATCACATTTAATAACATACATGCAGACACAGACATTTAATATACCTACACACTGACACGCACCCACATATTTAATGTACATATTGTTATATACCGTACCTATGAACACTAATGGGTATGTCCCAATCCTCATAAATACGTTTGACACTATTGTAAGTGGGGGTAATATGCTGTATAAGTAGTCCACCACTAGAAGTGGTTTACCTACTTCACGCCGCTGGCGAGTATTGTATTTTGTTGATGTTATAAAGATTACCATTTCATTTCCAACCTCTGTTTTGGTTATTCCTCATTTGTTAAGTTATTTTGTGTACGTAATATAACTAGTGAGCCAACCAAAATGAGCTGACTCATTTTATAGTCCACCCATAGAAGGTTAACCCATCAGAAGACTAGAAATATTCCACCCGATGTGTATAAAGGCGCCATTTTGTTTTTTTCTTGTCGGAATATCCACTGCTAACCTGTCAGATGAAAAGACTTGCAGAAATACGCTTTCCTACTCTCTCCGAATATCCACTGCCAACCTCTGATATGGAAGACCTTAAGAATTCCTGAATAGCTGCTACTAGACATTGGTGCTGTTACATTGAACAAATTATTTACTACGTCGGATTTCTACATGCAAACTACATTAAACATGTTTTACATCATTCAGTAACATTTTCTAGGTTACAACACATATATAGAGAACCCCCCACACACACACATTTGAAATACATACATACAGGTAAACACTTATTTAGTATATACTAAGACGGCAATCTTTCATTAATATATAGGCTAGGGCGGAGTACACAGTATTGTTTTTTTTAAATATAACACGTGTGTTTCCTCGTCATTATCTCTCAATACTTCGCGCTCTATCTAAAAAAATCTTAAGAAACAATATAAAACTGAAAAGCATGTCATTCAGAAAGAAACTTTTAAAATATTGTTAGCGATCCAGCTTTGATGTCAGAGTTTAAATTTTGACACGGTTCGGATATATTAGTTTCATTTCATATCCATTTTTGGTTAGAACTAATTCAAGCGGCCCAGTAAATATGTCCCCTATTTTGTAGATTCTAAATAATCTTCCGCTTTTTGTTTTCGGTTTCAATTTTTTTTTTTAGCTCAACACTCTGCTACCCCTTTGTCGTCATTCTTAATATCTCTTTGTCGTCATTCTAATATCTCTTTGTTAGAATGACATATAACTGACTTCATTTCTTACTTTCAAATATTACAACAAAACAGGAACGTTTTACTTATTTCTCTTTCACGGGGGTTTGGTGGGGTGCAAACATCTTTCAAGAATTGCTGGAACTCCAAAAGTTCTCTAGCAATGATTTATCGAGAAATTGCAAGAAAAAGGCTTTTTCGAAGAAACCTAACGTATCTAGGCTTCTGAATTTTCATACCACTAAAACAATATCATTCATGGTGTCGCTGAAGAAAATCGAAAATAGGGAATGTTTTTTTAATTTTCACAATTCCGCCATTTTATCTCTCAAAAGGGCGGGGGACTTGATTGTAGAACATTAAATTATTCGATCTCTTAGTACATTTAGTACTAGATAAAAGTGCGTCAGTTTTTAATTTTGATATTTATTTTCATTTTTCGAAGCTGTATTGAAATAAGTTGTTGAGTTTAACAACGCAAAACGTATATTTCTTCTTTATTTTCATTGGCCTAATATTTTGGGTAGCAGTATATATAAATTCTTTTTGCATATAATATATATAAAGAGAAAGAGTTGTGTATTTACAGCAAAGCCGAATGACATTCTAAGTTTTTTTATTGTGCTTTTCCTATGTGCGAACAAGAGATTTCTTTTTTGTACTTAGCGTGTGTGTTCTGCACATGCGCGGACACGCGCAAAGTACAAAAAACGAAAAATGACTGTTCGTTCTGTGTTAAGTATTCTGTTTATGATTTCTATGTCGTTTTCTCTTTCTACGACACTCAACAAGCGTCGTCTACAGAATTACTACTGACCTCTATCAAGCAATGTAGCCGCTTTTTAGTAAGCGACAGGTGTTAATATATTTGCATAGGTGTGATGTCCATTTCATCAAATGACGGTCGTTGCGCACGCGCGCCCGTAGGCCTCGAACCGGATTTCCTGTTACAGCTGCGGCAACTCGAACACGCTTCGTACCAGATAAACTAGGCCCTGCGTTATTATACTCCCCACTGATGTCCTGATCACACAGGTGACAGCCTGCAAGGGAGTGGGGGTTCGCTTTTGCCTTGTGCTTCTCTGTAAGGAACCGAAGAGGTTTGTGCGTCTAACACGGGAGGACCATCTGTTGGGGTGAGTCAGACGGGGGAAGTCTTTTCATCCGCGTCTGACGGGTCGTCATCACCCGTCATGTCACTGGGCGTTTGTGTTGAATCCTTGCATTCTACTACGATTCCTGATTCTGATGACTCGTTGTCTTCGCACTCCACTGTGATCTCGCGTTCCGAGGACTTACCGCCATGGTCCACCCGTTGATGGGGCGAACGTCTCTAATATGGCGCAGTACCGCGTTGACCAGAACTGAGCGTAGACTGTGGTGTTCCGTCACTACCCCTTTCACAATTTGGACGTGCAGATTGTGCGCGGGGCCTTCACCTACAATACATATCTAATTTTGTAGGTTACATTCTCCTCGCATGCCGGTGAAAATGCAACAGCTACCCCTTTTACCCGCACCTGGTAAGTGTAGATTCAATTGGTCGGAGCTGTGGAGGCTGATGTATCGTCCTTCGGCGTTATATTGTAGAAATACACCGCTTCCTTCACAGAACACTACTTTCTTGAGGCAATGCCATTTCCACTATGACATCCCCCACCGGGGAGTAAGCGCATCGAAAGCGCGAGCGGACGCTCCTGCCTTCTGCGTATTTTCTGAATGCGCTCCCGCAGAATGCCGCACCATTGTCGGTGGTCCTCGTTTCGAGAATATTGACTCGAGCTGCCGGGTGACGCTGGCAGATCCCTGACGAAAAAGTGGACGCCAGATGGAGAACGGAGTAGGGCCACAATTAATCAGAGTCAGGTATTGTCTGCTGCCAGGGTGGGTCACGTCAGTTCCTATTCTGCACTAAGTCCTGTTGCATCTAACTGCCCAATCTTCCACTATACTGAAGACGTGTCTATGGACTGACACGACTCACATTGTCCCTTAACTGCATCCTTGGATATTGCAGAACTGATCCCGCCTCTCGAGATACAGGGCGCGTTTTGCCCCAGGATGTCCACTTTGCTTATAGATACTCATTATCTAAGCAGAATCATCAACGGCTGCAGCGCACGCCGGCTGTGTAGGCTATGCTTCTTTTCGTATTGCGTCGAGCCATCACAGCGATACCCCGGTGAGATAACCGGCCAGGTTTGCATTAGACTTGATCAAGAACACGTCGATGGTTAGGCCGTATTCTTTGGCAAGCCCCTCCAGAGTGCTGAGTCAACGTCTTATTTGCATCTCTGTAGCCGCTTTGGTGCGCACATTCGCCCTCCTGGTTACAGTGTCAGAGATCTACCGGTGCACACATGCTGAATCGGTTAGCAGGTGCAGCACTGTTGCTTTCCATTGGAGTGCCAGATTAACGCCTCTCAACACCACGTCCAGCTCAGCAAGATTTATATGCCGCAAGTCTCCATCCGGATGCAGCCAACACGCATCTTCGACGGTGCCCTCGTCAACTTCCAACGTTACTCCGGTAACCAGGGAACTTGAACCAACTCACACCTTTATATCCTGACCGCGCATGCACCACTTCCCTCTCGCAGGGTCTTCCTGACGTACTCTGGTTTAGTAGAGCATTACCCGTCTTGTCATCCCAACCTTTATTCGTCGCGTTTGCCCATCACTTCAGAAACGCAGTCGCTGGTCTGAGCTAGCCACATACTGGAAAGTGACTGGCGAGCGTCCCGCATACAGAAAATGCGCTTCGACGAGTAATGGTGGCCGGAACAGGTGGGATATCGCTCCCTCGCTTCCACTGAAGTACATCATCTCCCCGCCCAGACGTGCAACCCAATAATTTGGCCCCATCCTTCAGCCTGTCATGGTCCAGTACCACATCAATTATCGATTATAGGCATCGCGCCTATAATCGATAATTGATGTGGTACTGGACCATGACATTTCATCAAATGACGTGGTGTACGCGCGCCCGTAGGCTTCGAACGGGATTTCCTGTTACAGCTGCGGCAACTCGAACACGCTTCATACTAGGTAAGCTACGCTCTGCTTTACTACACGTTCCGAGCGCCTTCGGCTATCTGTTAGCTATTTCATCGTGTTCATAATTGATGTTGTTAACGATTTTTATTTATATTATTATTTTGTATAATTATCAAAGCTTCACTTATCTTTTTACAGTTCGAGGTGGGAATTTGTGTTTTCGACGAGTATGTTGAGTATCGAAATTGTTAAGTTTTTATGCTGGTTTAAATGGGCCCTTATGAAGTTCTGTTCTAAGACGTAGGGTTACCCGGTCTGATAAGCAAGTGGTGGTATGTCATAGTGTTATTTATGAATTTATTTTCGTTGAGAACGCAGTTCCCTATAGCGAATTTGAATTTATAAATAATATTGGTCGTGTATAGTTTGGATTTCACTGTCGAGTTGTTGTTGCTGATAAGATTGACTGTTTTGAATATTTTGTAATATAATTGTATATTTTTCTTTTGTTCGACTACCGTAATGAATTTTTGTTTAATATTTCTTAGAGCGTCTTTTTTTGTAATTGTCATTGAGACAGGAAAGAGCTGGAAGAACAAAAATTAGGATATTAAAAGAAAGTTGCTTTGAAATCTAAAGTTTCCGCAATGTTATCCAATTCAAATCTTTACAACAGATCTGACCCAAATAGTATAGAGGGTAGAGATTGCCAAGTTTAGATATGTCCATATGGACACCTAGAGAGAGAGAGAGAGAGAGAGAGAGAGAGAGAGAGAGAGAGAGGGAGAGAGATCCAAATTTGACGGAAGTTCGCGTGTGAGATGAAGTCTTTGAATATGAAAGTTTCTGTTGTGTCCATTATCAACGGGATGCAGGAGACAGTGAAAACGTCTCTAATGGGAATAATAGAAAAACTAGAACGCTGAGTACACAGAGAAACGAACACATATAGCCACAAACATATACACCTCGACGTCATGCAAGCTTCTCTCGCTAGAACCATTTACAACTGAGTAGTGAGTTCAATCCTCACTGGGTGCCCCATACTTTCGGCCTTGTGCCGCATCTAAGCTGCGCTTAGAAAATCATTTTTTTTTGGTCACCGCGACGTGGTGTAATGGTTAGCAAGCTTGTCTCGCTAGAACAATTACGACTGAATTGTGAGTTCGATCCTCACTGGGTGCCCCATACTTTCGGCCTTGTGCCAGATCTAAGCTACGCTTAGAAAATCACCATATAACCACAAATATGTATCAAGCAATTCTAGTAGATCCTGAGTACGTTAAACGATTTCGATCCGCTCGGGTCCCTTACTAATGTGGCCTGACCCTAGAATTATCGAAAACTCCGAAATCCCAAGACGCAATGGGATAGCAAAAGTACCTTCCGAAAACTAAGCAAAGTATTAAGAAACAGGAAAATTTCGTTAGGAACAAAGAAAAGATTACTCCTATATGGCAGTGAATGCTAGACCAACTCATCATAGATAAAGATGAGACTTAAGGCGAGATAAATGTGGTTCTACAGAAGGATGCTGAGAATACCATGGACTGAACTTGTGAGCAATTACGAAGTTTTAGATAAAATGGAAACAAAAAGGACACTTATACATAACAACGGAAACGGACATTTGACTATTCTAGGGCATATAATGAGGAAAGAAGGCTTAGAAAATTTGACACTCACATGATATAGTGAAGGCAAGAAGGACAGAGGAAAACAGCGCGTAACCTAGCTAACGAGCCTGCGTCAATGGTTGTTTGGACAAGTATTAGGAAAGATAGCAAAAAGAGAAATTTTACTAAGAGCTACAAAGGACAAGAAAATGGTGGAGAGCCATGATCGTAAACGTCCTGAATGGATTCGGCACATAGAAGAAGATTTTGTTGTAAACGAGCTGGATACTCAAATGAGTGTAACTGGCTTTTGATGCTAATGCCCGAGGGTACGGCAATTATGAGGATTACGCGGATTACAATTTTGGCAACTATTGTTTCATTCTGTCAGTTACATATTTTTATCTTATCTGTTGAAGGGATGGACAACATGGTGAAGTATGTTCATGCTTTTTCCAAGAGCGATAGTGCAAATGATACAATATCAGTTGGATTTCGATTGGTAGTTTCGTTCCCTGTTCTCCTTGACGTTATATTACGAGACTAAAACGCAAGTCGTAATTTTACTCATATTGAAATGTTATAATGCTGAACAAGATGAAAACATTGTATTTTCATTCATATTTTGAAGTACATGCGCAGAACAACGTAAATACATAAGGATGATTTGTCTTTTTTAAATTCATGAATGGTTGCTGAAACGGAATATAAACCAACACACAAAACCAACATTCCTACGTCTGCTGCTACGGAAGTTGATTCACTTTGAATGTATCTTACATATTTATAAGTCTACCATTCATCTATGCATTGAATATTACTATCACATCTGGTCTGGAGCTCTTGTTATACATTTAGAGATTCTTGATAAAATACAAAGAACTTGCAATAATATTGGCACTGACCTGGTATATCGGCTTCAGTCATTTTTACCACCGCCGTAACGTAGCTTACCTGTGACTTTCATGGTAATTGTTCTGATGAGCTTTCCTCTGTGAATTGTAAATATGGGGACTAGTTAGTATTTTCATAGAGACAGTGAGGTATTATGGTGGTTGTAGTAAGAAAGGTACGTATGAATGTATTGTTTTGGTGTAAGGAATATTGTTCGTACGATTGGGTCAGTGTCAGCGGCTAGCTAAGTTATAGTTAAGACAGAAGAAGACCGTCCTTTCCCCACCCACCGCCTTCGGCCTTGTGCCACATTTCTGTGTATTTTAACAGAATAAATATCGCTTTCCCCTGTGATACTTTTAGACTTTATGAATTTGAACGTACTACTAGATTGGCGGTAAGGTCCCATCATCTTGCAGTTGAAATGGCTAGATATAACCGCAAGTTCTATGCTAATAGATTCTTCACTCGCACTTCTCGTTTTTGTAACTCTCTTCCAGCTTCTTGTTTCACAGTCAATTTTGATTTTCAAAAATGTAAATGCAATGACAATCGTTATTTTATATCTTCTTAATTCTTGTTCTTTTATCGCCCTCTCTCTTTGATGTTTTCCTTTTCCCGTATTCTTTCGCACTCAGTAAATTTTTGTGTCTCAGTGGCTTTGTTGCCTTGCTTGAGATGAAATAATTAATTGAATTAATTACGTTATTCCGCAATAAATTACTTTCTTAATGTTGTTTTTTTTTAATTTTGTAGAAATATTTTCGGCGTTTCATTGAATTAAAACATACATGCCCCCCAACGAACACACAGACACACACATACATGTTGAATAAAACTGAAATGCATCACAAGAGTTAATGACCCTTTTCGTCTGACAACAACCCCTTTGAAATCATATTTATTACCTCTGTATTTAAACCGTATTTAAACCTCTGTATTGAAACTGAATAAATTTCTTAATAAATGCGCCATTTTAAATGGACAAGCAATTTAGATTTAAAATTTGGCCATCTTGCCGTCAGCAAAGCGATACGTAACGAAGTAGTATTATAATTCATGAGGTGCGTGTTAATGTGTTTTTTAATGGCTTATTTCTAATAAGAGTAGAATACTTTATAAGTCTAATTGCAAGAAAAACACTAAGCCATTTACATTCATCTTAAGCAATCATCCATAAATAGAAATAACTATAGTCTTGAAAGCCTATAAAGAAATATTACACGTTTTTACACGTTCCTATCGCACGACTTGCTGCAGTGGATTCAGCTTTCAAAAGAAATAAAATAAATAAATAAATAAATAAATAAAAGTAGTCAAAAATAAAAATAATAAAATAGAATAAATAAATCAGATAGCGATACACTAAAAAGCTACTTAAAATATCCTTAAATTCCTTTTCTTTTTTCACTCACTCTCCTGAGGATGACTTCAATGAATCTGAAGCTAGAATACACAATGTGGATATAAACTATTTATATATCAACAACAGCCACATCTACAAAACGTTATTCGCACACTAAAATGTAACAGTCATAAAATGTCTATTATTTTAAAGACATATTTAAAATAGAAGTTGTGGCTAAAATACACCGAATTTTTAACTACCTCCAGCGCAGTGCTAACAGGGCCTCCAGCTTAAAACTAAAGGGGCTTGTGTTTCAGCGTTTCTTTATGAATATCCCGATTTGAAAGACCTGCCTATCGGAAGTGAATTTCATTTTCATGGTTTCTTATTTATTGAATGGATTTTTTTTTATCCGACATTAGGCCCTATTACCTCTACGCAAGAGCTAGCTTAAAAGCCACACTCTGTGAGGAATTTTTAGCTACCTCCAGCGCAGTGCTAACAGGGTCTCCAGCTTAAAAGTAAAGGGCCTTCTGGCGCAGCTTAGAAAACAACAATGATAGTTTTGAAGAAATAACTTTTAATTCCACAATTCACTCCATGAATCTTCAAAACCTCATTTTAATTCTGATTCAGGCTATAAGTCCTGTTCCGGCCAAAGGATTCGGACCAAAACTCCGATTTGGGCCGAAATACCAATTCAGGCTGAAAACTGAGTTCTTCAAATCACAAACTCCAAACTCTGCGGAAGTTCAAAACCACGTCCCAAAACAACTTACTTTAACTTTGATTCCTTGGAATTTTGAAGAAATAAAATTAATTTCCTCAATTCACAAAGATCTGGAGATATTTAAAACTGAATTTAAAACAATTTTTTAAATTCGCAAAGCTTTTGTTTTACTTTAAATCAATATAAATTAAAAACTTTTAAAATCGATATTTTTTTCAGTTATTTTAAAATTTGAATTTTTAACTGTTTCCTCCTCATCCGGACATAGATCCCAATGCAGAATGTTCAAGCACCAGATGAAGGGCAGATTTTCAATCCCGAGATCATCCCGATTCCGAAAAGGTATAATATGTCTATGTAGAGCAAGTGTGGCCGGAGTTAGAGGCGTTTCAGTTACACGGACGAACAAGCAGAATTTTCCGTTTATTTATTTAGATTTCTTTATTTTTAGTGTGTACAGGTATATGAGCTACTATCACTGTTTTGTTTTTAAAAGGGATACAGGTTCGATTCCTGTTGGATGCACAGCCTTTCTTTAGTAGGACTTCTCAATTAATTTCAGTATTTAAGAACAAACTCAAATAAATGTACGCATCAAAAACAACTCTTATAATAATAAGAAATTATTTATTTAGATACTCATGAATGAAGCCCTCTCTTTCCTTCTCTCTCTCACAATATATATATATATATGTATGTATGTATATATATATATATATATATATATATATATATATATATATATATGTGTGTGTGTGTGTGTGTGTGTGTGTGTGTGTGTGTGTGTGTGTGTGTCTATGTTTGTACATAATGTAAAAAGAAATCTAAATCTAATAAAAAAAACTCTATGAAGACATTCCTCTTTTTTTTCACATACACTTTTGTAAATGAATCTCACTCCAGAACGCTATTTATGCAATTCCCGCTTAATCAGCCGCCATTTTACATTTCTTCTTCCGACTACTTGTCTTCCAAATCTTCTAATATTTCAGCCGTATTCACACACACACACACACACACACACACACACACACACACACACACACACACACACACACACACACACAAAGAAACAAACACATACAAACACAAACATAAAAATCTACGCGGTCTGTGCAAATTTGTTTATTTTTCTTCTTTATCGTAAACGGCCCTGTTGTTTTTTGCACTGATGTCTTTCGCAGAAGCCCATACGTTTTTCTATACTCTTTGTTTTTAGACATGGTGATTTACAAAGAGCGAATGATGGATTGGAGTGTGCTGTGTTAATGTTTTCTTAACCACTAGTTTCGGATGACCATTGCAATTTGTGTAACCATATATACTTGGTACCAGGTGTTCTGGATTTGCTTGTATACTGTTCCTTAACGTGCATCAGAACTTGGTGTATTCTGGAAATAAATATAGTCTGTTAAATACAAAAAGCCTTTGTGGCATTATTTCCGATTAAATTTTTATTAATCTGTTTTAATCTATATTTAACAAGAAAATAAGTTAAAAACTGTTGTGACCAAGTAATTGGTTGAGAACTAACAAAATAAGAGGCTGTAGTTAAATCGTGTATTGAACAGTAAATACAACAGAAGTGTGTTACACGACTTGGGAGAGAGTATCGGTCGACCAGCGTTCAGTCTATCACTGTTAATATTTAACGATGTATGTGGCACAAGGTCGGGTTTACCATAGGTTCTTCAGTAGAACCCGCATAAACGGTACGGCCCTGTCTACCTCCCCGGACGAAACTTTGCCCTTCGGCAAAGCCTCGTCCGAGTTCCTCTCTGCCAAAGACAGAGAGTTCGACAGTTGAACAGTTTGGAACACTGTTCCCCCAAGGCTTACTTTTCCTACTAACTTTATAGTAGGTGGAAGAGTCGACAACAGCCTCATTAGAGGGAAGACACCACAACAATATCACAAGAGACGAAAAGTTTTAATATTATATATTTTGATATTCGAACACACATAATCATCTTAAATTTTATACTTACAAAGTTTCAATCGTTATATCATCCGGCCTTCTTCAGGTGTCTGTCGGTAACTTACTTAGAATTTCGAAAAAGAACCTTCTATTATATTCCTGTGGGGTATATTGTTCTGATCCTGAATTCCATGCTCAGGTGAGATAACTCGTATCAGTTAATCTTATTCACCATTTGTCATGTCATTTGTCCATTTTTTCGACCGTATCAGAGAATGTAACTTTTTCGCACTAACGGAACCTGGGATTGAACTCACAGCTACCAGGAAACCCACTAGGCCGTGTGCAAGAAGGCCGTATGATGCAACAGCCGAAAAGTTGTGATTACAACAACCAAGACAAGCATACCGACCCGAATCATAAAACATGAAATTAATGCCTCATCTCAAAAATGTCGGCAAAGATTAATGATTTACTGTCGTTAAATATAATGCTAATGGAGAATCTGACAAGTTTATTTTAAATCTTCTTTCGTTATGAAGACTTTAAAAATATCTTTTAAATACATTTTTTCTTTACTTCTTTTATTAAAACGACGGTCAAATTCAATTTTCTTTCTCGTCTATTAAAATTATCAACAGTTGATATGTTAACCGAAATGTTATTTCTGCGTTATTAAACAGCATTGAGAGCATTTGGTTTTAACTCCATTAAAAAATATCGCTTTTGATTCTTATTTCGATAGCAATTATATCAGCATGCATTTTTTTTAAATTATCAAAATTAGAGTATTTTTATTTACTCATTCTAACAGATGATTTTTAGCATATTTTACTAATCGTATGCGATTAACACCAGCAAATACCAGATATTCTGAATAGAACTTAATGTCAATAACAAACATTGGTTTTAAGATAATTTGATCTTTGGTAACCCCAACATAATTTGGGTTCCCTCTATTTGATACCAAACTAGACTTTACAGCCAGTGTTACACCGGAATATCAGAGTAGCTAGGCGCATCAGTAGGTGGAACTTGCAGATGACCTTCTAGCCATCAGGTGCTGATTCGCGCCTTCACTGGATGTCAGTGGTTGCCCTCGAACCGTAAACAGGTGGTCGACCCCGTTTCGCTTAGGATATGCACCAGTGAGACAACCGATGACAGAGATATACAAGCACTCAACCGAGCGGAAAACGGACAGAGAGTTTCTTACATCTTGGCTGGAAGAAGAATCCAGGTTCGGAGAAAACCCAAAAGCCGCACAATCACTCACCGATATTAATTGATGAAGACCGAAGTTGAGTGAAGAATAATTTTACGTTTGAAAGATTTAGCCTCGTTTTCGTATTAGTCTGCACAACCACAACATTAAATGCTTTTCTAATTTAAGAAAGGTAAAAATACAGTATATGGGCAAGTTAATGTGGGCATACACTTAATGGCTAGAATGTTAGCGTTCCAACCATGAGACCTGGGGAATCTCACCATAGTTGATTTGTCAGGGTGGTGACCTTTTCATAATGTTGGCCTATGGAGACGATGTCGGCTTGCCTGGAAACTACGATCCAAGCCTTCTGAGTGAAATTTGGAAGCCGAAACTATTCGGAAACCGTCGATAGCTGTTTTAGAACTAAGTCATTGTGACCGAGCGTTTGAGTGTACTGGCCTTGTTGTAACCTGCAGATAACAACAGATTATACTTTATCCCCCTCCCCACAAACTGTAACTAAGAGCTCCTCAACATAGTTGCAGTATAAGCTAGAGGTTGGGTCTGCTGGTGTTGAAGAAATGCAAAAGGGCCTGAGCGGGCGTCTGCAGCAGGACCATTGCTAGCCACGCTAGTATATTTCACCCGTGGGAGAGAGGTTGAAAATAATTTCTCACCAATAAGGACTCGGAGACACTATTGGACTCTATCGAATCTGGAAAGTAAGGACTGGGCAGCTTCCGCCCAAATATGACAAGAGTACTCCATTTCAGACCCGATTTAGTTCTTTTTGTAAAGGTAGAGAATAACATCAGGAGTCAGGCACTTACTGGTGCGGTACAGAGGGCAGACCATTTTTCCTGGATCTCTTACGATGGATTGTATGTATGACTTTCATTTGATGTCAAGAGTGAGTTTAAGGCCCAATAGTCTCTCAGAGCAGGGAGCCTCACTGAGGGGATATCTGTTCAGCGTGACTGGCCGTAGTTCGGCGTCCGATCGTCGATGATGGAATGTAACTAGTTTGGTTTTCGAGGAACTGAATATATGTAACCAGCCAGTTTTTTTTTCCCACTGAGACGTTGGAGACGACAGATCAGCTGCCAATCTCTGGTCATCATGAGCTTTAGAGGCGCACCCGTATATCGTTGTCTCTTCTGCATAGATGTTCACAAATGGTCTGAGTATATACTTAAGCAGATTATTTATGTAAAGCACTCCACACAGTGATACAGTGTCGCTTTTAATGTGGGGTGCTTGTATGCGAACATATGGGCCTAGGACAAAATTGCCAATCTACGCAAACGCTGACGTCGGTAACCACCAAACCACGCAATTTAATGCAATGAGGAAGGTGCTGCTGCAGGGTTGGAACCCTCGAGGCCAGGCATCTCCATCAATTAATGAGGAAAACAGATACCACGTTTTAATCCCACTTCGAAGCTCAAGAAGAATGAAAATATATTAAGTAAAAAACCGTAAGGAGATGAATTAAGGATGTAAAAGAAGAAGAAAGGAAGAGTGAAAAAAAAAAAACAAATAAAAAGGAAATTATCTGAAAATGAGGCAAGAAGCAAAGAAAGAGAAGAAAAAAAGTTATTCCAAAAGAAAACAAAAAAAGGTAAAAGAAGTCATGAATAATCGCTAAAAAGGAAAGCTTTCTATAATTGTTCGTTTGTTATTTGATGTTTGATGTCTTCAAAGTTTCCAAAGATTTTTTAACAGCTGTCAAATAAACGCTAGAACTCCTAATGGGAATTAACACCAAGAGGATATCACGATCAATTATTTTCATGACTTTTCATGCCACCTGCAGATCTTTTTAATAAAAAAGCATCAATTTTAATGGAGATTTGAGTGAACCGTTTTAGAGAGAATTGTCGCCAAAAGTTATTTTATTCTTTATCCTGGTCAATATTTTAATAAATAAATAGAAAAAATTGAGATAGATAGATAAAAACAGATTTATATATATATATATATATATATATATATATATATATATATATATATATATATAATCATTTATTTAAATATTATAACATAAATATGTTATAAAATCACTACAAAAATAGCCATTTTGTTTCAACACTTCTGGTGTCTTATCAAGTGATGATGTTGAATGACATGATTTTATAACATATTTATGTTATAATATTTAAATAAATGATTATATCTGCTCTGCTCTGTATTGAGCACTCTTTAAAGAATAATAATTGTTGGTTATTGGAATTTACTCCGTATATACCAATCCCACACTTGGATATATATATATATATATATATATATATATATATATATATATATATATATAGAGAGAGAGAGAGAGAGAGAGAGAGAGAGAGAGAAACAAATTGAGATAATAAATAATGAACGTACTGAGATATATGGGTAGATATAAACAGATTGAGATAGATATAGTGAGAGAGAGAAATAAATTGAGATAGTTATAGTGAGAGAGAGAGAGAGAGAAGCAAATTGAGATAGATAGATAGATAGATAGATAGATAGATAGACACAGGGTACGATGGGCAAATTGTCGCCATTTTATATTTTTAATTTCACGCATGCTCGTTGTTTGCTTTTGATTTTGTCGACTGCAGAGCATAGTAGGGTCAGTTGGGCACCATCTATGAGAAAAAGAGCCCCATGACACAATTCACTCCTGAAAACGGCATGTTGTACTGCTTGGCATTCGCGCCGGAAGCTCTAATACGAACATTTCCGTGTGTTTAGGTGTCAATCAGAGAACAGAGGATTCGGAAAGAGTTGGATGAGTCTAATGGCGATTACGAAAGTGTTTGGAGTGATCACTAGTGATGACGACATGATGCCTCCGCTCATCTTCCCACAGGGCTCCACTTAACACGGAGGCCTACATCAAGTGCCTTGAGGAGGTAGTGCTGCTCTGGATCAAGAGGGTGGTTGCTGGAAGACCCTATGTTTGGCAACAGGAATCTGCGCCATACCACACAAGGAGGATAACCCAGCCATGGCTGTCAGATAATTTCTGCGACCATATCACCCCTTACATCTGGCCACCTGCAACCGTCTTGATTATGGGGCGGAGTTGAGCAGGAGACCAACAAAACTCCTTATAACAACAAAGATGAACTGAAGGCAAGGATTATGGCAGCATTCACCATCTTAAACAAGGAAACCGACCAGAAAAGTTGCAGGAGATTCCGAAGTCGTCTGGAGGCCATGGTGGAAACCTTATGGTAATTTTATTGAATAAATTTACTCTTTAGTATTTCAAGATATTTCTGTATAATTTTGGTAAATATACCTGTTAAAATGTGATGTCAGTGGTATTTTCACTTTTGCGTAATTTAGACGACAATTTATCCATCGCACCCTGTAGATAGATAGATAGATAGATAGATAGATAGATAGATAGATAGATAGATGCACCAGTGTTGAGTAAGGATTAGAAAGTTATCCTACAAACATTTACTGCTGTAGTGAATTTGATTCTCTGCATCTGCAGTTTTTATGCCAGAATGTGTTCATACTACGTCCGGTACGTGAAACTCACGAACATCCTGACAAACCTGATTGGTGGCTATTGGACAGCGCTATGCGACCCTCGTTATCTTATCAACATTTGCTTTTTTCTATCTTTATATATACGTTAGAAGTTAAACTATTAAAAGATGAAACTTTTTCACGGATTTTGACATCATTCTAGGGTCTTTTTGTTTTCATCCAAATCCATTAATTTTTTTTTTCATCCAAAATCTAAAAAAGAATATAAAAATATAAAATTCACTACTTTTTCCATAATGTTGAATGTGTCAAAATTATTCAACTTTTATAACAAGAAAAATCTCAAGTTGATGTTAAAAATTGCGAAAAATTTAGTTGATTTAGTTAAAATTGAATGGTTTACTATGACGTGTCTCTAATATGTCTTTAGATACATTGAATTTATTTTCAATTTTTCTAGTTGAATTCTTCATCTATATTGCATATGATCTATTATTGTACATAATTAGGTTACAATGAAATTAGTATTTTATATGAATACTATCTTACGAAAAACTATTAGTTGATTTAGTTAAAATTGAATGATTTACTATGACGTGTCTCTAATATGTCTTTAGATACATTGAATTTATTTTCAATTTTTCTAGTTGAATTCTTCATCTATATTGCATATGATCTATTATTGTACATAATTAGGTTACAATGAAATTAGTATTTTATATGAATACTATCTTACGAAAAACTATTAGTTGATTTAGTTAAAATTGAATGATTTACTATGACGTGTCTCTGATATGTCTTTAGATACATTGAATTTATTTTCAATTTTTCTAGTTGAATTCTTCATCTATATTGCATATGATCTATTATTGTACATAATTAGGTTACAATGAAATTAGTATTTTATAAGAATACTATCTTACGAAAACTGAAATGTAGCAATTGTCGGGCTGCATTATAGATTCGAGGGGAGGTCCTGTATCATAGATAGGGTGGGGCACGAGGCCTTATGCGTAGGTTTTGGTTCCTCCTGGTGGTTATTGCCAGGTTTGGAAAACAATCTCCGATGTTTACAGTTTCCTTGGGGAATTTGAAACAATCGTTATTAAAAACTGGACATCCGTGATAAGAAATCTTTCTTACGTTCGTCTACAGTTAATTGTTCTAAATCTGGAAAATTATTGTGGGGAATTACCTACAAAGGAACTCTTCCACAACTATATAATATGGCTACCAACTCTGGCTAAAGTCGGTCACCAAGAGGAAGTCACCAGGTGTGAGTCACCAAGTGTGTATCACCGAGTGAGTGTATGAATGAGTGAGTCAGGACACCAGTGAGAGAAAGTACTCTCTAGTCTATATTACTTTGTACTACGTTTCCGTGAATAATATACCGTTTAACTTATATCCGAATCTGTGTTATTTTTCTATGGTTTCAACAACATAACAAAAATTGACCTGAAATAATATTGATTAAGAATCAATAATATTGAAGGTATATTTTTCAATTTCATATGCATTAATTGTCAGAAGACAGAATATATAGTTGGCAGCAAAAGGAACTGTCCAAGAAGTAAACTACGAATTGGCGTTCAGAAGTTTAAATATCTGGGAAGTGCTTTAACCGAGGATAGAAACCGCAACAGAGAAATCCGAAGGTGTATTGGAATAGCAAAGCATTTAGAAACAAAGAAAAGTGTCAGTCAGTCAGTTATGTACCATGTGTGATACACGCTTAGGCGATCATGTATCTTTCGATACATGAGTAACGAGGCAGAATTTTTCCCGCAGTAGGTTGGAATTTCTTTCTGCGGTAGACCAGTTGCCACCCCGGTCTGTCCTGCTATTTACCCATATCTCAGGGGAGAATAAGAAGATTCATACCTTTCCAAAGGGTATTAGCACATAAGTGAATGTAATGGATTCGAATGGAATTCGAACTCGGCTCTCCGATTCCTCAATCCGAGCAGCTATCCATAACCCCACCGCGCTGAACTGATATATAATATCAATCCTCCCATATGACAGTGAATAGTAGAACATTCTTTCACAGAAGAAGGGGCGACGGAACTCAGTACAAATATGACTCTACAGAAGGATAGTGAGAATGCGCATAAAAAACGAAGAAGTCTTAATAAAAATAAAAACAAAAAAGACAAACTTAAAGTTTCATTCTTCTCTTACGGCCGTTGGTCCTTAGTTGTTTTGAGTCCAGAGATAAAAGAACTTCAACACGGGGAATTTTAACTATTTTATTAATATTTATGTCGACGTGTTCTAACTATCCAGTGGGGAGCCGTTTCAGACACAAAAGAGAACACGTCTATATTGCTTGACTGTTAAGACTCGACTCACTGAAAAAACCAAAAACCGACTTACTTATTATGTCTTTATATTAGTAAAAAAAACAAACAAAAAAAACTGTCAACTTAAAGTGGCAACAAATGTCTGCAATAGATTTCTTCCGTCTCTCGACCGCAACACTTGTAGCCAAATCACAGTTAAAACGATAGTCCGACGTAACAGTCCAACAACCAACGTAGAAACGACAAAATGGAGTTACACGTCCAAACTTCACTTCTCACCAGCAAAGACGCATCTGTCCCTCCCCAAAAAACAAAAAACCGGCTCGCTTTATACAGCCGAGGCCCGACCATAATTTACATACGAATCACTAGACAACGAGATTTCGCGTTAGTCGTCCGAGACCACCTGTCATAAAACATGGGCGCCGCCATTTTGATTTTTTCCTCGTTCGTCCAGTATTTCATTTTGCCAGGAACTGTTGCTACATTTGCGTAAGCGTCCAATATTCTGCTTACATATTACGCATGCCACTCGTTGGATCTTAGGTCCGTTACAGTCTTGTATCTGATCCCTAAGGTCAACATCAGGAAGTCGGAGCAGAGATACACTTCCCCTAAAAATAATAATAATAATAAAAAAATAATAATCTGCGAAACCATCATTTAACACTTACACCCTGAATCAGAAAGAGACAGCGAAAATTTCTTGAATATATATTATAAGTACGGATTGGAGAGTCTGACACAAAAAAACATATCGAAGACAAACGTGATCTAAGGAGGTAGTTCATCAGTTAATGGCCAGCTTTTGTAAATGGATCGCAGAATAGGGGTGGGGTATAGCAAAAGATAAGCGTTAACGAGACTTATTTTTTTTTAATCATTACACCCTTAAGAAAGCAATAAAGCCCTTGAGACGTAAAGGGTTACTAAGTGTGAAAGAAACTGAGAGAACGTTATTGAGAAGAAAGGACAATAAAAGAAAAGGTTTCAAGGAGACAGATGTCGAAGATTGACGCTGCGTTTAAATTTTTGATGATTCTAATTGAAAGGGAAGCAAGGAACCGTAAAAGAGTTCCACAAGTGACGAGTGCGAATGTAGAAACAATTAACTTTTGGTTACATCTAGCAATTGTGAACAGTGAAATTACGAGATCTAACTGCCAGTCTAGTACCGCGTTTAAATTCCTGAAGAGGGCTCATCTGAACATGAAAAATGTTTTTAGAAAAGGTTCGGGGAAGCTACGGTACAGCGATGAGAAAGTGACTGAAGCCGAGATGCAAAGTCATGACCGATTACATTGCAGATTCTACTTTGTGTTTTTTTTCAAATCACTAGATATATAGCAGAAGCAACAGTTTAGATGTGGCAGTAATGTTTAATATGTAAGATGGAATCAAGCGACAATAATTGGTTAGCAGGACACAGTGAACTAACTTTCCTACCAGCAGACATATCAGTTTATTCAATGTAATCATGCCAGTGAAAAACGTTAGAACGTGAAGGTGCAATAAGCCATTCTCCTTGAGGTTAGCATCAGCCATACTGAAAGAAGACAAAAATGTTCTTTAAGACGATTAAAAACGGTGGATTCGTTTTGGAGGCGTTAAAATTAACAAGCCATGTCTTTCGCCAACTAACAATAGACTGAAGTTCATTTTCGAGCTCAGTTGCCAGTTTGACTTTTGAACCTGTCAGGCTTACTATTAAGTCCGGATTAAATAGTTGTGTGATCAGTATAGATACCGAGTTGGGAACTGATAATATCGGGAAGATAGTTGATGAAGATAAGAAAATAGAGAGAGATTTCTATACAGTCAGATATTTTGTCTAACATGCTACAGTCCTGCGAAGAAGGGGGCGATAAAAGAGGTAGAGATATTTTGTCTAACATGCTAAGTCCTGAGAAGAAGGAGAGCGATAAAGGAAGAAGAGATAATTTTTCTGACATGTTACAGTCCTGAGAAAAAGGGAAGGAAGAAGAGATATTTTGTGTGACATGCTACAGTCCTGAGAAGAAGGGGGCGATAAAGGAAGAAGAGATATTTTGTCTAACATGCTCCAGTGTTGAGAAGAAAAAGAGCGATAAAGAAAAAAAAAAGATCTAGCTAACAGTAGTAGTCGAAAGCACATGAAAGAATCATCCGACATAAGAGACAATTCCCTTATTATCGGGTGATTTTCCAGAACGTAAACACCACAACCATACTTATGTACCCTAGAATCCTTTCGATAAAGATAGTCCGGATAAAAGAATTCAGTGATAGAGATATAAGAGTTTTAAGTTAGTTTCAAAAAGCGCTAAGATATCTGGAGAGCGTTTTATAAGAAAAGATTCTACACTACAGAAATTGGTATGAATACCATGAATCTTAGAGAAAGAAAAGTTTAGGGGCTTAGATGAAATTCTTTTTATAGACAGGTTTTTCTTCGGCTATTTATAATACAAGGGATAGGAAGTTATCGAGAACAGCGGTCCCCCACGTCCTGAAGGGACACGGTACATAAAGGAATAATAAACCGCGTTCTTGCTTCTTCTTTTTTTTTCTTAAGATAATGAAAAGAAATATATTTCTGTATAGGAATGTCAAGGTGATTTTGTGGACCGATTGTTCAGCCACCGAGATAGAACTAGGACAACCTTTCTATGCTCTGTGCTCTACTGACACAAGGCTTAGTCTTGAAGTGAATAGTTAACACGTGATTATGAATGAGATGAAAAGGTTCGCCTACATCTTTACATATGTGTCGTTATCAAATTATAATATCGAAAGCATTAAAATATAAATGCTAACAGCGGTATTTCAATATTCTCCGTCAATCATCATCATCATCACTCCCTCGACTGCTTCAATCGTCGGGAGGACCTGGAGCAGACATCCTCCTCCAGGATGATCTGTTGGCGGTGACCCTCAGAAGTTTCGACAACGTCTTGTCCGTCTCTAATAGCATAGAGGACGCGAACGTTGCATGTTCCGATGGTTGTACGGTCGTTGGTAGCTTGATGGCGTTTGTCGCTTCGGTCGTCCACTTGTCACGCTTATTCTGGAGTGAGTCAATGGGACGCGCGGTCGTTGTTGATCCGGGCCTCGATCGATCCGGCATGGTGTTGCTTCGATTCTTCTTCCTCATGATCCTTTCAGATAGCCTTCCGGCGCCCATCTCCTCTCCAAGCGCTTTTCGTCAATCTCGGAGAGCAATTGACAGAAATATAACATTATTTTCTTCGTTAGTTTCGCTCCCCTCTTCTTTTTTTTATTTCCCTTTTGTTGAAATAATTTGTTGAGTTCTTCGTTTTGCTATTTTTTTTCCACGCTGCATATTTTTCTTCTAAGTGCAATGAACTTTCAGGATATGGGGGATCATGTCTCTCCACAACGTCCTGATTTTTTACAGTTTACCACCCCACTTTGTCCGTCTATATATACAAACTCGTTAAGTAGGTTACTTGTTTCCCCAGCTTCAGCTTCAGTACGTACAGTTAAAAAGGACCTCCAATCGGTTGTGAACTGGGGCGAGAAATGGATGGTTAACTTTAACGCCTCAAAAACAAAACTGCTCTCTATTAACCACCACAAGAATCCATCCCTGCATCCCATTAGAATGTCTGAAGACCAACTTCTCGAGAGCTCCTCTCTGCGGCTGCTCGGTCTCACGCTGTCTGCTGATCTGGGATGGAACAAATACATCGAGTCAGTTGCATCATCCACCGCAAGGAAAGTTGGTTCCCTGTGCCGAGCCAGGAAATGTTTCTCCCCGGAATCGATCCTCTAAGTCTATAAATCGACCATTCGCCCTTGCATGGAGTATTGCTGCCATATATGGTCTGGGGCCCCTGCTGTTTGCCTCAGGGTTCTTGATAAGATCCAGAGACGGATAGGCAACGTGATTGGCCCTGATCTGTCATCTCGTCTGCAGTCGCTCTCTCACAGACGCGATGTTGCCTCGCTCTGCCTTTTTTACAAGTACTTTCACGGTAATTGCTCCGAGGAGCTGCTTTCGCTTGTCCCTAGGCCTCGTGAATTTAAACGTCCCACGAGGCTGGCATCCCGCTCCCACCCCTACACCGTGGATACTGTTAGATGTAGACGTCTCTTCTACTCCAATAGCTTCATGTCTCGCACATCTCGCCTATGGAACTCCCTTCCCTATTACTGTTTCCCTGACAAATACAATCTCCAACGGTTTAAGTGTAGCGTCAATCGACATCTCCAGTTGCCTTGATCTATCCACTTCCCTTCTCCACATCCTTTCATTTTTCATTCCTATCTGCTCTCGCTCCAAATCTTCTGTAACCCCCTTGCCTTGATCGACCCACTGTCTTTCTCTTTCTCCACATCCTCTCCTTTACCACTCCTACTGCTCTTCCTCCAACCCTTCTTTAACCCCTTGCGTGATAGTGGCATCCAGCCTTGCTTGGTGTGATACGCTTAAAAAAAAAAAAAACTGTTCAGATGCGCTCTCCGCTTTCCTACCTTGACTTCTCGAATTTAATCTACTAGAGCTTACGGCTATATCACGTTGAAACGCCGGTTCCCGTACAATCACCGAAGTTAAGCAACATCAAACCTGAATGTAACGATTGATATTGCATTTAAGTTTAAACCGGGAAGCAAGAAGCCGGAAGAGAGTTCCACAAGTGAGAAGCGCGAAAGAAGGAACTGCTAGAATAGAACTTACGGTTAGATCTAGCTATTTTCAAATGTAAAATGATGAGAGCTTTTCGCTAAGCTACAGGGTGGTCTGAAAGTCTTGTCACCCCATACAAAAAGGTAATGAGAACAATAGAAGAATAGGTAATACAGTAATACAAATCACATGTCTCGGATTCAGTTTGTTCACTTACATTGACGCTGTCAGCCATCTGAAACAGAAAATTATATTATGTAAGAGTGACAAGACTTTTGGACCACCCTGCAGCGCTGTGCATACATTTATAAAGTCTCTGTACCATAGAGGAAAGTTCATCAGAATGTATTTATAGAAAAGGCATAGGGAAGCTATGATACTTATTTATTCTTTTTACTGTATTTCTTGTTTTTTTTTCTACTAATCTTATTTCCTTTTTATAAAGCAACATTTAAATTACCTCATTGGCCATAAAAAAAAGCTATCTTCTTATTTTTTTTAAATGCTTTGATCACGACGCCATTACTACTCCGCCAATCGAAAAGACGTTTTCAGAAATTAAAATAAGCCCCTTTGCTTTTTATAATATTAAATAGCGTCAGTATCGTTGAGCCCGTTTCATTTTGAAAATAGCAATTTTTAAAACAACGTTGAATAAGATTTTCTTCTTCCATCATGGCTACCAGATCCCCATCCCGCTCTGCACATTATAGACAATACAAATGATTTGATGGATGTCTTGCGTGCTAAGGGGGAAAGAAAAATAGACGACAAAATTCGAGGGGAAGAAGTGGAAAATGTTCGTCTAAAGTTTCCACAGCTTTTTGTCCCACGTTTTTAGTTTTTAGACGGGAGCAATCAAGTGGAGAGAACTCTAACACCAAATACAGGCTTTCCTCTCCCGTGCTATAACCCAGACTGTACTTTTTAGAAATAAAAAATGTCGTCTACGTCTGCTTGTCTTTGTTCCCGACATATTATTAAAAAAAAAAAAGCGAAGAAAAAAAGACATGCATAATTTTAAAACAAAAAGTAACGAAATATTTACTGTAAATCTGAACATAATGCCAAGGTGAAAATAACAAATAAGTGCATCCATACACATCAGCATATATAATAAACATACACATCCTCTTATTTACAATTACTGGAGACATGTGTTTTTTTTTATACATAAACATGCATTTTAGTGCATTGATAGTCTAAGAGTGAAATGTATGGAAGCAAAACTGGACAAGACTTAACGGTATCAATGAACAGTATTATCTAATAAGCTGGTTATTGATCTGTAGAGTTACACGAATATCTGGGATTTATTCTGACAGAGGACAAAAAGTGCGACGGAGGCTAATGTCTGAGACAGCACCAGTGCAGACATACGCTGGAGAAACTAGAGCATTATAAGAGAATATACTAAAATCCAAACAATAGCAAAAGTTTAAATGTCTGGGAGGATGGAAGTGTGACAATGAGATCCGAAGATGTATTGGGATGGCCAAAGTTGCATTCCAAAAGCTAAGCAGAGTATTAAGAGACAGGAAAATTTCGTTGGAAACAAAGAAAAGAGTATCGAACTGTTACGCGATATCAGTTTTCCTATATGGTTATGAATACTGGACAATCTCCTCAAAGAAGAAGAGACTTAAAGCAACAATATACTGAGATACCATGAACCGAATATAGCAACGACGAGGTTTTGGAGAAAATGAAAACCAAAGGGAAACTTATACTTAACATCAGGAAGAGGTAGTTGAAATTTCTGGGGCACGTAATGAGGAAGGAGGGCTTGGAGAACCTGATACTCACAGGACAGATTGAGGGAAAGTGGAACAGAAAAAAGCAGCCCGTAAATACTTGATGAGCTTGAGTAAATGGATGGTAGAACAGGGTTTGAGACAAATAACAAAAAGACAAGACTTATTAAGAGCTACAAAGGGCAGGAAGATGAGGAGGGCCATGATCACCTCCGTCCTGAAGGGACATGGAATATAAAAGTAGAAGAGTTACTTGGCGTGTATATGCCAAAAGAAAAATGTGCTTCAAAATGGTTACCTTTATGTGTTTGTTTAGCGGTAATACCTTATGGGTCATTTAATTTTTAAAAAATAATTAGCCCCAAGCAAGGTGGGAGTGCCACTAGTACGCAAGGGGCTACAGAGACTGTAAGTAAGGGAAAAGTCTGGGTATAGGGGGTGAGGAAAGGATAAAAAGAAGAACGGGGATCAAGGCAACAGAAAATGTCGATTGACGTTACGTCTAAATTTTTGAAGATTATAGTTATCAAAGAAGAAAGTAAGAGGAAGGGAGTTCCACTGTCCGTAAGAGCAAGACAAGAAACTGTTTGAGTGGAAGTGCCAGTTACATTTAACTGTTTCGATAGTAAAAGGCTGGGACCGAGATGCCAAACTGATAACACGCTTAAATTCATGCAGTCGAAGCTCCAGGGAAAATAGCTCATCAGAGCAGATACCATGAAAATATATATAGAAAAGACAAAGAAAAGCCACATTACGTCGGTGAGAAAGTGACTGGTGCGCTAAATGTATTAAATATATCAAATACACTAAATATGTTAAATATACTAAATATACCAAATATGCCAAATATAGTAAATATACCAAATATACTAAATATACCAAATACACTAATATGCTAAATATATTAAATATACCAAATACACTAAATATGTTAAATATACTAAATATACCAAATATGCCAAATATAGTAAATATACCAAATATACTAAATATACCAAATACACTAATATGCTAAATATATTAAATATACCAAATATGCCAAATATAGTAAATACACTAAATATACCAAATATACTAAATATACTAAATATAATGGTTACGGTAGTAAGAAATAATGCTGTATTAAAAAATCCATTAATATATGCTGGACTCTCCCGTCGTATTCGGCGTATGAGGGTCAAGCAACTCAGTTCCTAGGAATCGACAGCCAGACAACATGCACATAGTGGTGAAGGCTTTGTACAGAACCAACCACACTTTTTTGAAGGACAAAATACAGAGACTTGGTGCACTACGCAGGTTTAGAGTTGTCCTTCTCCTAGACCAGTTGCCATCCAATGCTATAGAACCCAGTCTGTATTTTTATTTACCCCTAGCTGGTGGGTGGGGGGAAGAAGAGGATTCATTCCTTTCTCAAGAGTATTAGCACGTAAATGAATGTAATGAATTCGACTGGAATTCCTCAATCCGAGCCACTATCTGTTACTCCACGGTGCATGATGATGACATTGTGCTAATGTCGAATGTACGCGGAATAAAATGAATATGCATAAACATGGTAATTTTCTTCCTTTAACAAAGATACTAAGAAACTTGTTCGTAATTACGAGAGGATCTTATTAAAAATAAGTAGACAATACTTGGGTATATATATATATATATATATATATATATATATATATATATATATATATATATATATATATATATATATATATCAGTAAGTGTATTCATATAAAAACTGATAAGTGATTTAAATAATTTAAATAATCCCTTAAGTTCTAACTAGCATAATACTGGCACACAGTATTGACTTTTTAAAAACTATATATATATATATATATATATATATATATATATATATATATTTAAACTGTAACACAAATACATACAGATTATTTTAAAATTCATCTAAATCGTTATTTTGTGCGTGAATATCTCCGAATTCGACTCCAAAAATTCAAGTCATTTTATGGAAAATTACGGCGTGAAGCTTGCTAATGTTTTTAATCGCAAAAATTGATAAGGTCCAAGCGAACAACTCGTACTGAAAAGTCACCTTCAACTGGCTATTTCGCCTGAGTTGCCTATCGACTTCAGGCCGGCTGCAGTTACAACAGACAATATGCACAACAACAGGCCAGCTCGTCAAACCACCCGTCTCCAACCGGATGCTAACCATTATAAAAAGTCCGGTACCCTCTATAGGCCCCTTTCACTTCACGTCTCCAAAATTATTTAATAGCTTTGCCATACTCATAAAGTTGACCCTTAAGCGGCACAACAAAAGGACACTATAACAAATTATAGGTAATTTTTCTGCCCCTTTTTCTTTCTTTTTTTTTTTTTCTCTATTTTTAAGTTATTCTTCATTTCTATGAGGACAGGCAGCCTTTTAACGAACGAAACGAGAATTCGTGGGGATTTTGTTCAACTCTATTGTTAGCCTTTAGAACGATTTTAGGGGGAAAATGTGAATCTGAAAAAATTATGCACAGGTCTGTTTACGTGTTGTTGTTCTTTTATGTAGCAAATCCAGTCAGATTGTGGGTGATCATGGCTCTCCACAGCATCCTGCTTTTGTTATCTATGCAATTTTCCCACCCTTTACAATCTCTCTTGATCCCTGTTCTACTAAGCATTCAAACAAACTCATTAAGTAGTTTACTCATTGTGTTCTATTTCTTTTGACTTCGGGATATCCTTTGGGTGTTAAAAAACTCCGGGCTCACAGTCCTTGTTACGTTTCCTAAAATTATTAGTTGTCTGATTCTGATTGTATATGTAAGTTTCCTTGATGTTCCTATTTTCATTCAACCTTCCTCATTGGTTACATGTTCTGTGCGTGTTATTCTTAATATTCGTCGGGAGAACCACATCACTTTTGCTTCAAGTCTATTTTCTTTGTTCATTTAGTCCTGGGTATGACGATAAACTACATCCGGCAGCAGGGCCTCTGATCAGGAGATTGGAAGTTTTGAGGAGTGTGGAACCACCTCTTAATTGCTGTTGTTCCCAGGTCCACCCTGACCCGAGCTGGTAGAATTTGTTAGGATCCCAGCTATATGCAAATAGTGAACACACACACACAAAAAAAAACAGAATACTATGAAAGTATAAAAATACATTTTATAGTAAAAAAAATACCAGCAATATATTTTTATATAAAATAAGTTACCAGCAATAGCTATTTATAGTAAAACTACCAACAATACATTTTAAAAGTAAAATTACCAAAAATACATATAGTAAAATTATCAACAATAATTTTATAGCAAAATGGCAAACAATACATTTTATCTGTAGAAGAAGGCATACAATTGCTTTCAAAATATATTGAGTTGAAGTTTTAAAATTGCGTTCAAAATTTTTAGATTTCGGCATTAAATAACTCATAGAGATCTGCCTATATTTCTGAGATGAGTTGTAACTATTTACACTATTTACATTAATCAGACTGTTGTCCTCATCTTTATTGTCTCCAAGGACACATGGGTCAGTGGATAAAAGCGTTGGTTGAAGTAACCCAAAAAGTGACTTGACCCACTGAGGCGTGAGTTCAATACCTGGACAAGAGAATTAACTGAAATTGAGATATCCAGAAAAGATATGGCACGTGTAACTAGAAAAATTCTATACCCCTCTCCGTGGTTCGGAATTTTATCGAATATCACCTGAAGAAGGCTGGAGCGCACAACAGCCGAAACGTCGGGAATATGACAGTAAAGACGAGTGCGAATAATGTAAATAGTGTAAATATCGATGTGGATATGCCGCTAAAAAATCTAGCAACTTTGTTTCTAACGATATTTTCCTTTTATTTAATACTTTGCTTAGATTCGTGAAGACATATTTCGCTATTCTTATGTACCTTTGGGATTCTGTTATGTATCCAACTTCTTTGTCTCGTGTCGTGTCCCTTCAGAATTTGAGCTGTTCATTTTGCTGACAACCTTTACTCTCTGTTTTCTTAGAATTGATATTTAGTCCTTTCTTCTCGCTTTCCTTCACTATTTTCTGTAGGAGTTCTTGTGGTTTCCTTTCTGTGTCTGCTATCAACACTGTCATCTGCATATCTAGTGTTGTTAAGAATGTAGCTGCCAATAATGAATCCTGGTCGGACATCTAATTCTCTCAGGATCGCCTCACTGTATAGGATGTATATGGACCGCCTCGCTGTATAGGATGCATATAGATCGCCTCACTGTATAGGATGCATATAGATCGCTTCGCTATATAGGGTGCATATGGATCGCCTCGCTATATAGGGTGCATATGGATCGCCTCGCTGTATAGGATGCATATGGGTCGCCTCACTGTATAGGATGCATATGGATCGCCTCGCTGTATAGGATGCATATAGATCGCCTCGCTATATAGGATACATATGGATCGCTTGCTGTATAGGATGCATATTGATCGCTTGCTGTATAGGATGTATATGGATCGCCTCGCTCTATAGGATGCATATTGATCGCTTGCTGTATAGGATGATTATAGATCGCCTCGCTGTATAGGATGCATATAGATCGCTTGCTGTATAGGATGATTATAGATCGCCTCGCTGTATAGGATGCATATAGATCGCCTCGCTCTATAGGATGCATATTGATCGCTTGTTGTATAGGATGATTATAGATCGCCTCGCTGTATAGGATGCATATAGATCGCTTGCTGTATAGGATGATTATAGATCGCCTCGCTGTATAGGATGCATATAGATCGCCTCGCTCTATAGGATGCATATTGATCGCTTGCTGTATAGGATGATTATAGATCGCCTCGCTGTATAGGATGCATATGGATCGCCTCGCTGTATATATATATATATATATATATATATATATATAGATAGATAGATAGATAGATAGATAGATAGATAGATAGGAAACTTATTTTAGGCGACGCATTTCGTACTCTGATGGATTTTATCAAGGCAAATATATATCCATCAGAGGACTAAACTCGTCGGCTAAGTTAACTGTCCCTTTTGTCATTATTCATATTGTCCTATCACAGATATAGTTTTAGTTATATCTTAAATTTTATTCACATACAAAGACGGACGCGCGTGCTCGCACACATTTATTACATATGGCCTGAAGATTGATTTTAAGCATGAAACTGACTGTCACCGTTGGGTGTTGGCCTCAGTGTTCACTTATACATATATATATATATATATATATATATATATATATACCCTTTGCATAAAGACTGGCTTTTGGTGCTTAATTTCGGTTGTCTCACGATTTGTTTGTTCAAATTTGTTTTAATGTATCCATATTTCATCTCCTGACACCACCATTTTCGTTTTTTTTTTTTTTTACGAAGACTTGACATTTAGAACTCACCCAGTAGGATATTTCTTCGTTTAACTTTCGTATAAATCAGACATCAAAAGAACTTGCATAACCACATTGTTGTAAATGATTTTTATATTTTCAATATGTCGGCTCTCATCTGCGTCGGACAGCATTGATTATTATCTTGATTTAATCGTTATATACATCAGTTGGTCTAGCCGACCGCGGAGGATTGTTCAGTGATAAATCTTCAGTGGAAATCTTAGCAAAACACTTTTGACACGATCGATCAAAAAGGCATATAAAAATTTTATTCCTTTTCGGTGTTTGAGTTGTATTTTTACATTTTGTAAAATAAAAATAAAAGGTGAATATATCGAAATTACTGCTTTTTCTATTCAATGGTAGGATTATAAAAGAAAAATATGATTATTTTAAAATGAAAAAAAAATTACCTGCCGATTTGTTAGGTGTGCGAATAGAATCAAAACAAAACTTTTTAAACAATCCTACTGCCACCAAGGGATAAAAATAACAACTTTTTTGTAAACCAATAAAAATGCCGACTGCTATGACAATTGTCAAAAATCAATCAAAAACGGGTTTGAAGGAAGTTAAAACTAAACGCGACTAATGCCATCTAGTAGAAAAACGAACTTATTGGGTCAACAGATCATTAATTCTAGCATCTGATGAACTCAGTGTCTCTCAGGCAACCCTGACTCTCTCTCTCTCTCATATATATATATATATATATATATATATATATAAGTGAACATAGAAGTCAACACTTAGAGGCGACAGTCTGTTTCATGCTAGATGCAATCGTCAGATGGCCTGACGATTGCACTAGCATAAAACAGACTGTCGCCTCTAAGTGTTGACTTCTATGTTCACTTTTATATATACACACGCTCTATCTCTGATATTGAGCACTTTATCCCCTAAATATAGTACATTTTAAGGCTATATTTCTTTATATATATATATATATATATATATATATATATTACATGAATCATTCATACAAAAAGCAGATAGTGAAGTTAATGATATAAATGGCGAGAATACATCTTCGCAAACAAATTTATTAAGATACATTAACCCACGAACCTCTAGATGAATGTTATGATTCCTGTTTTTAATAAATTCCAGTTGCATAAGGTTTTTTATACAAGTACTTTCGTCTGTTCATGCAGACATCATCAGGTATGGAAATTGATTTGATTTTTACATCCAGGTAATAACGGGACAACGATAGATTAGATGTGATTCGAAATATGTTTTTTTAGAAATCTTTTATTGTTAACGGTAAGAAATGTTGGAGCGTGTGGTCGCAACGCTGAGGTTGAATTTTTTTTTTTTTAAATTTAAGAGTGCGTTTTCTTACTAATATGGTAATAGGAGAATTCTTTTGTTGTAGTAGTTTTTTAGTTTATATATTCATATAAATAAAATATATATTAAAATAATTGTCGGATTAAGGCCATTTCATAATATATGACGTCATTTAATTACGTTAAGATACGCTTTGAGCAGATATGAGCGTTCGTGAGACATCATGGGAAGTTTGTAGTTTAAAAACAGTAATTCGACCTTGTGAACCAGACGCTTCCTCAGTCGTTAAATGGTATAACACGTCAGGCTATAAGACTGTTCCGTGTATAATACAGGTTCATTTCCTTTCAGAGGACACACATTTTCTATATAAATGTTGTTAATATTATAAACAGAGCATTTACTTAAATATCTTTATTAATCTATTTATCTATACAAATAACGTATAAACAAAAATATATTCAAATAATTGTCGGACTTTGTCCATTTCATAATATATATATATATATATATATATATATATATATATATATATATATATATATATATATATATATATATATAAGTAAACATTGAAGTGAACACTTAGAGGCGACAGGCCTGTTTCATGCTAGACGCAATCGTCAGGGTACGATTGTTCACTTTTATATTTACACACGCTCTATCTCTGATATTGAGCACTATATCCCATAAATATAGCACACCTTAAGAGTATATTTCTTCATATATATATATATATATATATATATATATATATACATATATATATATAAATATATATATATATATATATATATGTGTGTGTGTATAATCACACTTTTTCAATTAAAGAGACACAACTCTCTAACTTTCTATAGCTCATCTTAAAGAAATTTTGGTTTCCTAAGTTTTCATTACTGCAATTGCTTTCGCCAATTTTTACGTGATTCTTTTGCGACAGATTTTTTGTGCAATAGCACTTTTTATAACTTGGAAATAAATTTGGGAATAATCGAAATTATTTGCTAAATCCAGCAAACATCATCCATGAAATAAAAATAGTTGTTCTTACGGAAAGTAAGAACCTACGCGCATCAAATATTTTTAAATTAAGTGGCGGCAGAAGATTTATCATTGAATTTTAAAAGGTAATGTTAAATGTTAAAGAAGTATTTAAATGCAGCCATCAATTTTCACTTCGTCTGTAGTCTATTGTTGCCTATCGCATACGGCAGCAGTATGCCTCGCAAAAAGAAATCTCCACCAACAGAGGACCAGATTTTAATAAATGCTGAGAATAAGCAAGGACTTAGGGACTCACAAACTCTTAATCACGCTGAAGGCCCAATTAAGAGCTCTCTGCAGGAGCTTGCATAAATGCGGCCCGATAGGGCGGCTTTAAGGCTAATATATATATATATATATATCATTATCCTGAAGATCCGTTTAAGTGAAATCTAGGTAGGTTTGCCTATCTCCTTAGGATTATCTTAGGTTTTGGTCTATTTAGTGAACTGGGCACTTTACGCAGTTGTGTTCTACTCGTTGGTTTTTTCTTCTTCTTTGGACTTGGAGCTTAAACACGGGACGATTGTTTTCGCCTTGTTTTAATGTTCTTGGTCGTTTCGTTTTTTTATTCCCCATTTTTCCTTGAGCTATCCGAAGTTTTTCCAAACGAGTACCACCATTTATATATATATATATATATATATATATATATATATATATATATATATATATATATGGCCTGAAGTCACAATTTTATATTTTTTATACGCTCTATCTCCGATATTAAGCATTTTTAACCATAAATATAGCATATCATAAAACCATATTTTTATTATATATAATTAAGTGGAATATTTACCTAATAAACTAAACTGAACAGTCTATTGTGGCAAACACAATATATATATATATATATATATATATATATATATATATATATATATGTGTGTGTGTGTGTGTGTGTGTGTTTCATTAAAAACGACAGACAAGGTACTACGATTAAGTGTTTTATTTAATTTTTCTTGTGTTCGAACAAGTGCTTTCTTTTTTGGACACTGAGTCTAGAAAATCTTCATCTGTTCTATAATTCCGAGCCCTTTCGACTATACTTTTAGCCATTATCAAGGATGATTTTATTTTTTCAGTTTCATTGAGTGTGAGCGTTGTGTGTATGTTTTTAGTGTTAGAGAAATGTTTTATTTTTCGAACACAGTTAGCACATTGTGGCCGTGTTCGTAGCTAATATTGTTAAGTGTTGGTTTTATCTTTTTTATTATTAGGATAAAAAAATCGGCACACGATGACGGAGAACGTTACGTTAATTTACTGCAGCAACGCATCTCCCAGGAGACATATTGCGAAGATAAATAAGTGCACTTTTTCTGCAGCAAGACTGTGTATGACACACCCATCAAGATAGACACTAGTTTTTGTTGTAGGCTAGGCAAGGTTACTGAATAGAATAATCACGCGAATATTGCTAATGAACGATAATACTTAGGACACAAACAATACATATAAGATTCAGCGGCGCGTAGAGAGAATTAGTCAACTGCTAGAAGTGAATTCCACAATGAATCTCCAACTGCAGACCAACATACAGTATTTACTACTCTATTTATGCGAATAGGGGCATACCGATCATTGTCCGTAGGTATGCTTCAACAATTGTATTTATAATCCTTACGAATTCCAACAGAACACACGTAACAACGTTAAAGAGCCACTATCAGCTTGCATAACTCCCTCCTAAATCTCGTAAACAAACTGTCTGCTCGAAAAAACACGAACTACTGGGCAGGCGGGTGACTGTGTTTTACGCTCTAATGTTGATATTCTCTAGTCTACATGAGGCGCACTAATCGATGCAGTAGTGCTAATAATTATGCTCTTGTTGGCAAACGATAACGCAAAACCTGAGGGAATGTGGTGCACGCTGTTCAGTGCGTTGACTGATAGGATGACCGTTAAGAGTGCTGAATTGCGATTTGATTAGTTGCAGTGCTCCCTTTCCTTAGATGGTTGCCAAAATTATCAGTCATCAGCTGTTTTGAGCTTTCCTGCAGTTTTCACTGCTATTCAGAATTTACATATTCTTGGGCATCACCAACCCTGCAGTCAGTAATCCAGCTCGATCAGCAATTCAGCATTAATTTTCAGGAAAGCAGTTTCCCTGATTCCACACTAAGATATCTTTACCTGTCTGTTGTGCCTTTTTATTATCACTGGTTGACTTTAAAGTCCAGTCATATCACCAAAGAATACAGCAAGAATTTCTTGTTGTATGAGGAGCAAACACCATACCTTGTCCATAACAGATAGAAGGTAGAAATTTCAAGAGAAACCTTGGCGATAGCGTTCTATATGAAGCATGTTTCATTGATACAGCATTGGCACATCTACAGTTTATGGCATAAAAATAAAAAAAATCAAACCGAAAATTTGCAAAAGTTCTTTTTCATTGCCGGCAGTGATCCTTCAGTAATCCGGTATAACTTATCGTGTATGGTATATGTTACCGGATTAGTGATTGTTAGCAATGTATACCCTTGATATTGTTGATCAAGAAGAACCTAGAGAAATTCCTATTTCGGAGAGATGATGCGCGATCTTTGTTACCTCAACAATAATTTCGCACGCTGTAAATCGGCTCTGATTGCTGCCACACACGACGTACGTTAAGTGTATATATGCGCTGAGTAAGTCACATGGCTTAATTACTATGATTTTGCATCCTACCTGTTATCTTAACAATGCTTTAGTTTCACCTCGGTGGAGTAATGGATAGCGGCTCGAGTTCGAATTCCAGTCGAATGCATTACATTCACTTACGTACTAATACGCTTGGGAAAGGTATGAATCCTCTTACCCTCCCCCCAGCTGTGGGTAAATAGTAGGACAGACCGGGTTCTATAGCCTTGAATGGCAACTGGTCTACCGAAGAAGGAAATGCCAACTTACTGCAGGAAAAAATCGGCCTCGTCAGTCATGTATCGAAAGATACATGATCGCCTACGCGCGTATCACACATGACACATAGCTGATCACACACTTCACATTTCTTCCCATATTTTGAACAGGAGTAGAGGTTTCTCGCTTGTTTCCTGTTTAGGATTGGCTTTCCGCTTCCTTCTCCTAAATTCTTATTCATTTCCAGTATCCCCTTGCGTCTTAGTGGCATTATCCCCATTCTTGGGATGAAATGATTAAAAAAGAAATTATTAAACCCACTCCACATCCCATGGCCGCAACAATTGCATTGCAGGTTGTGTGTATGCGTGTGCTGTGTATACGTGTGCTGTGCACATCTTGTATGTGTTTTGTTTTTGTAGTGCGCGTGTTGTTTCACTTGGGCCTTCAGCATCTAGCGCATGTCTATGTATATGTGTGTGTGTATGTGTGTGTATGTAAAAGATATATTCAACTGTCTGCAAAAGATATTTATGTATGTTGTATTACTAGGAAATCTATATCTAAATATTTTAGACAGGAATAAAATTTAAATCGAAAGCCTTAAAATTACATTCGCAAAAAAAAAATGTCTGTTCTGAAATTTACTTAAGAACCTGGCAATAGCAAACAAAATTCCATTCCGAGACATTCTTGTAGAATCCAATAAGGAAACATTTACTACTTCGCTATATAAATAATCCACGATGAAAAACTCATAACATCTCAGTTATAATAAAGAATTCCCATTTAGATACAAATTAGCCGTACTGAAACAACTTCCTCCAAACATTAATCAATAATGGTTTCTCCAGCTGCATTAGAAGCATCCAAATCAAATTGCTTCTTTCAAAATTAAGCAATAATTAAACTATTCACATAGGTAATAGCGATAATATTGATATATTTGTATCGAAACCAGATGCATAAAAATGACAAACAATTTGTGTAAATTGGGTAAATATCTGAGTTGTCACGATCTCTCTGGCCAAGCGGTCTAAAGCACGCCGGATGAGACGGTGGTGCGCTTTATAAAGGGTAACTGCCGGATGAGACGGTGATGTCCCTTATAAAGTGGGGACACCGGATGAGACATTGGCTTCCCTTAAAAAGGGTGGCCGCCGGATGAGACGGTGGTTTCTCTTAT
>OZ038497.1:35800415-35852915 GCA_964036315.1 Acanthosepion esculentum
ATTCCAAAGGATTTTTAATTCTAGCTTTTATAGTTTTGAGAACGTTCAAAATTTTGGCCAAAAATCACTTTTTTAGTCGGATATAGGGAAATCTTTTCGTGGTGAAAACACATTTATTTGGAAATTCTTGCAAAAATCCTATAATTGTTGGATTTCAAATTAAACTTTCAGGACTTATTCACAAATGGTCTAAATTATTTTAGAAAAATTCGTTTTAGAAAATTTTAGTAAATGTTTCTTTTTACAACTGTTACCTCCACTTATGTAATTTTATGAAATTTCGAGAAATTAAATTTTGTAGAATTTCTTTAGTTAAAAGCAGAACTCTTTGGAGAATTTAATTACAAGAATTGTTTTCATTCTTTTAAGATTTGAATTATAGTAATTTATAATGTTTTAAATATTTTAAAATTCTGTCTTAATTTATCTCGGTTAGGCGGTATTTTAAAAAGAATTTAATTATTTTCTGCGTACAAACGTATCGATTTTGTATATACAGTCGTCCATATACGACCTTATCAGAAAATAAGGACTATAAGTATAGTACATTTAAAGCCATATTATACCCAAAATTCAATAAAACATTACATTATGGAAAAGATTACTGGATAGTTACAAATTATATAAAATGCGCTCTCGTTATATTTCTCAAGTAATTTCTCAGATATATCCATCTTGGAAATATATTACTAAACTTCAGTCCGTCAGTCTAGCTGTCAGCCTGTCAACATCTTAAATAAACAGCAGCCGCCCTGTTAAAAAAAGTATTTCTGCTATATTAAAAAATTAAAGTAAGTAATATTCGTTTCAGATCAGATTAATTAAAATTTAAATCAGCTAATATTCCTCAAATAAACTTTCAGGAATGTGATATTTTATTTTTGAAAGAATTTTTAATAAAGAGAAGTACGTTGTGATGAGAGATGGTTAAGAATGACGCTAAAATCAGTGATTTTAGCGCTCTCAGAAAAACTACTTCCAGTCAATTTAAATTAGTTTTGAAATGTAGCAAAGTATTTTGCTTATTGGAAATGTTAAATTTAATCTCTTAGCTTGCAATTAAAACTAAAATAAAAGCTTTCAGGAAAGATTTTCATTTTTAAAAATTAATTTTAAACCTTTGGTATTGCGTTTCTGTGGAGGTAACTATTTTTGTCACATCAAATTCGAAAAATTATAGATGCTTTCACGGTTGACTGTTTTTCTTTTTAAGCTTCTATCCTATTTCCTGCGCAGTATCCATAGGTATCAAAATCATCGTAGATGAAAACTGACCATCGAGTGTGCAGTTTTAACTTTTTCTAATGTTACAATTTCCCTTTCTCAAATCTGTGTAAAATGTAAGCGAAAACAGAAAAAAAAACAAAAGGTTTTAAGAAATATAAAGAAAACAACGGCAATAATAATTAAGTCGACGTGTTGTCAATTGATCTCCGATGATAGATGCCAGTTGCTACTGAATGGCGAGTAGATAATTTAGAAACCCAAGACGAATTCACACTGTCCAAACAGCAGCCGTGACGAGAACAGCAATGGAGATTTGCAGAACCTCAGTCTCTAGAAATATATTTCAGATATTATATTCGAATATGCAATGAGACTCAAAAAAGTATGTCGTGAAAGAATGTCTCAGAAGACAGAAGAAAATATTAGGAAATGAAAAAAAAAGCAGTAATAATTTAATGAAAGAAGTCAATCCCTGCTCTGTTCCTATTCAGAATCGTTTGTAAAGCCCCAAAAGAAGAACAGCAGAAGTTGGATGACAAAACACTGCAAGCCTTTGAGGAGACGCACTGAAGGAATGGGAGATTAAACAATACGGTCACATTTATGAAGGAGACATCTGGATAAGAAAGAGAATTATTATTAATGTCGGCCGTGAACAACGTCACAATAAGCAATTGTATTAGTGCCAAGATAATAAAAAAAGTCCCAGAAAATGCTATAAGCTAATGTAAGTTAATCACTTGAGCATTGTGTGAAGAGAACGCAAAGTTAAATTCATATGGAAGTCCGTTTAGATTAACTGAATTCGCCCGCCAAAATGTAGCAGAAAATTTCAGCAATCTCAAAATAAATTCAACTTTCAATTCATAAGAATGGAAACAGTTTATCTCGTCTTAATACAGCCCCTTCCCACCAAAAAAAGTTCCTACAGGAAAAATGGCAAACGAAACAATAAAATGAATTAAATTTTGCAATGGCATTAGGTTACCTGTTTGTTACGGAAGTCATCAATTTGTTGCAGCGTTGACTCGTTGACTGAAGAGTGATATTTTCTTGTGCTGGAACGATATACATATATATATATATATATATATATATATATATATATGTGTGTGTGTGTGTGTGTGTGTGTGTGTGTGTGTGTGTGATAGGGTCGTATTGGAGACATAATTGTACTCACATCACCTTATTTTAATAGGAGATTGTGTAACCTAGCATAACCTTATTTTAATAGGAGATTGTTGAATGCGATGCGATTGTTGAATGCGATGCAACATCTTACTCTTCTGTCAAGTTCATCCCATGTTTATTCTGAGGGTTGCTTCAAACATTTGAACTGTAGTCTAATATAAAAGTTGACATTGAGTTTAAGCATGAAACAAACTGTCGCCGCTGGGTGTTGATCTCAATATCCACAATTATATATATATATATATATATATATATATATATATATATATATATATATATATAAAGAAATATAGTCTTAAAGTGTGCTATATTTATGGGATAAAGTGCTCAATATCAGAGATAGAGCGTGTGTAAATATAAAAGTGAACATAGAAGTCAACACTTAGAGGCGACAGTCTGTTTCATGCTAGATGCAATCGTCATATATATATATATATATATATATATATATATATATATATATACATACTCAGCTTATCTCTCAGTTGAACACAGCAAATTTGTCTTTGAACATTATGAACAGTACTATGTTTGTCTTGAAAAACTACTCCCTGATGATGACATGGAGCTTGCGATGTCGCAACGCTAGAGTTCTTGTTCAAATCGATCAAGTGAGAATTTTGTTTGTTTTTGAAAAGCTAGAAATCCACGAAATGTTTTTAACTTTTCAAAATCCATACAAAATTCTCAGTTGATCGATTTGAACAAGAAGTCTAGCGTCGCAACATCGGTCGCGCCAAAACATACATCCAACTGTTAATAAATAGCATAATTTAAAAAAAATATTTCGGTCGACACATATTTCGTATTAGTATTTGATATATAAGACAATTGCACTCTGAAGATGACAATTTGAAATTGTAGAAAGTACTTGGCAAATATCTTCCATTTAACAACAACTCGAATATTAGGATCTCATTATTCAAGGCAGTGATAGTAAGTTAATGTCTCATTAAGTCCTGTAAGTGAAGTAATTTCATCATTAATCACATTGACATTGATATTTAATTCTTTGTATTAATTGTTTCTTTATGATATAAAATATAATCTGCACATTCTAATGCACACACACACACTCACACACACACTCATACAGACATATATATATATATATATATATATATATATATATATATATATATATATATACATATATATAATTGAGTGCTGGCGTTAATAAAATAGTCCTCGATGTAATACAACAGAGCGATTAAGTATATGTTATTAAACAAGAGAAATGCATTGATGATCACATGTAAGCCTAAAAATAAATACCTCTTGAAATACAGATTTCCAGAAAATTTCTACTGTAAATTATAACCTTTACTTTTTATTTTTTTCTGTTTACATAGCTTATGTGAACTATATATATATATATATATATATATATATATATATATATATATATATATATATATATATATATATTCCTATAACTAAACATACCTATGACTATATATATATATATATATATATATATATATATATATATACATATAAAGAAACAACAGTAACATATATAATCCGGTGTTCTTATTGATATTTTTTATTTTTACAAAAAAACAAAACAAATGCTTTTAATTTAATTATATAATTAAATTTGAAGTTTTTAGCTTCAGTTTTTGAAACATGGTTATTACTCTGTAGTGAAAAAACATATTTTAAATCAGTTAATTTATAATATATATATATATATATATATATATATATATATATATATATAGTTATAGGAATGTTTATTTTAAGGCAATTAAAAAAACATTAACCGTTTATTTTAACTCTAAAATATAAATCCCATCTATTTCAAATACTTTTTTTTAATAAAAAACCGTAATTCCCGTATAATATATGGACAGCGCCAACATTGCGTTAACCAGATATTTTTTATTAAAATTTAAATTATGTAACAATCAATCTCTACGCAGCACCTGAAGATTGCGTTGTGCATAAGATATTCGAGTCGTGCTACTGGTGAGGATATATATATATATATATATATATATATATATATATATATATATATATATATATATATATATATATATATATGAAAAGTAAATCTTAGAAGAAGAATTACGATACTTCTATTATTGGTCTTTCTCTGTAGCTTCTTTACAATATTTTTATAATGTCATGTTCCTTCTTAACGTAGTCGATGCTGACTTTCTACAGCTTTCTTTTTCATTATCTGCTAATTGCCATTCATTTTAAAGAAAGATAGAGGAGTGGTTTCCCATTGTATTCTTCACGTTTTGGAATTCAGAGATTGGCTTCTTTTATCCTGGTCGATCGAGAGCCGAGTCGGTCCTGCTACTTAATCCATCGTTGGGTGAGGGGGCGGAGAGAAGATACGGATTCATGCTTTTCCCAAGGTCATTTGTGCAAAAGTGAATGCGACAGACAAGCGCCGAATTCGAACTCGGTGCGCCTATTCCACTTCCAGCGCCCATATCCGTTACGCTACTTGCCCATCATTTACCACCTTTAGTCCTGAAAAGAAAACACACCCTCCATTTGAAACCAGTGATCTGTGATGCTCATTGTTTGCTCAAATAAAATACGGCTTCATTGTTCAAATGTGCAGGATTTAAACACACACACACACACACACACACACACACACACACACACACACATATATATATATATATATATATATATATATATATATATATATATATATATATATATATATATATATATTAATAATAAATATGCATTTTTATAACCCGTAACACAACTTTCATGCACATTGTCAAAACTGTCAGTTTTCAATCTACACCTGACAAATGCATTCTGCAAGATACTCAGAGTTGTGCTACCGGTGAGGAAGAAAATATATATATATATATATATATATATATATATATATATATATATATATATATATATATATATATATATATATATAGACAGAGAAGCTAATGAATCAGTGTAGCCGGTAAACTGATTGGATTTCCCTGAAAGGACATCAGAATATGCCGTGTTCTTTAAAACCGGCGGTAGACTAAGAGATATTCAACCTGACGGCAAGTGAATCTACCAGCCAATTTGCATATGATCCGACTCACTACGTGATAACTGCGGGCGAGATTGGTTGGAGGTAAGATTGAAATCTTCGCACTTCGTTCTCTCTTGATAAATTCCCGCCTACACATCCAACACCTGACGAACGTTTGAGGTACTGAGAAGAAATTATCACCTCTAGGTGCCTCTGAAAGTATCCATTAAACGATAAACATCTCCCGATATTTTTTCTCACTGCCTTGCTCACCGGTATGAAAATAAAAATCAAGCGAGGCGCCGAGGTTGACGATGACAGCGTCAGTGTGTAAGAATAGCCACTCGTCTCACTTGTGGACATCATTTTTCATGTGCATGGGATTAGAATTGATAAAACATTGGTTTTTGTGGATTGTTTCATGACGAAGTGCGAATTTTGCATGTGTGGCGAAAGCATCGCATTGAAACTGGAGTTTGTTTTCTAGGTTTACTTTTTAGCCAGAATCAAGTCTTTCTTACATTTTGTCACTGATCCCGCTGGAATCCAAACCCTTAACTTCTCAATCACTCAATCTCTCACATATGTGGTTGTCTTCCCTACGAGTTTCCCCAGTAACCCTAGTGGACAGGCTTTTCTTCTCGATGTCTTTTTTACCTCTCTTCCGGATTCTTGTCGTACTATGCAGCTCTGCCCTCTTGGCAACTCTGATCATGCGGTAGTGTCTGTAAATATCTCCTTCCACCCAACACCAAACCAGCCAAGAACCTTCTACCAACGGAATATTCTTCTGTTACCAACGAGCAGATTGGGACTCGTTCCGTGACTTCCTTAGTGACGACCCATGAAAAGAAGTTTTTAATTATCCTGTTCAAAAATGCGCGTCTATGGTCTTCTCTTGCGTGAAAGCCTGAGTCGATGCTTTCATTCCAGCAGGGAAATACTAAGTTAAACCCGCGTTCATCTCCTTGGTTATTACATACATGCTCCCCCGCTATAATCCACAGGAATCACTTCTTCCATCTGTACCAGAGCGAGCTGTCTAATTGCAACAGACGTCTCTTTGCCTCTGCTAATAACGATTGCAAGCGTGTCCTCCATGAAGCGAAGTGACTATTTGCTGATGGTATAAAACAATGCATTTCCCAAGTTCGGTTCTAGAGATTATTGGCGGATCTACAAGAGTGTGCTGAACAACAGCAAGTCCTCAATCCGTCACCTATTCAATCAATTCGAAGTCCTGACGTCTGCAGCAGACAAGGTATAATGCTTTGCTCGAAAATTCTCTTCCAACTCAACACTCGACTCATATGGAATACCCACACCCGATTTCCACACTAGAACTGAGGGTATACTGAGTGATATGCGCATAACCCCTTCACTGGTCTCGGATATCATTTCTAAATTAAACTTCCATAAGTCAAAAGGATACCAGCCGTCGTCCTAAAGAAATTTGCTCTTGAACTGACTCCAGTTCTCTCCAAACTCTACAACTATTGGCTCGCTGCTTCCTGCTTTCCGGCTTTTTGGAAGTCCTCTGTAGTCACAGTTTTAAGAACTACGGAGAACCTTCTGACCCCTCGAACTATATGGACCTATTATACTCCTACCGCCTTTCAGTAAAGTATTCGAGGCTTTAGTCAATACTGAAGTGGTTAGACATCTTGCCACTCATGATCTACTCTCTGACAAACAATATGAATTCCGTTTTGCCCGGTGTACCGCTGATGTGCTTACGGCTATCAGTGAATATATGAAGCTCTTGATAATAACGGCGAAGTTCGTGCTATGGCTCTAGATATCTTAAAGGCGTTTATATGATATTAGACACCTAACCACTTAAGACTCAATGGGTGCTTCTTCTGACGACCTCTTGTTTTAGGACAGTCGGAAAGTGAAGCAAATAAATTTATAAATGAAAACTTTCAGGATCAAGTCGCACTCAGCCGGAAGTTAAGTAGATCCGGTCGTGGGCTTATATAGCAACAGGAGATAAAACAGCAGTCACGGTTAGAAGAGAAAGCTAATCGTTAGAGGTGACGAGAGATTGATTGTTTTTGTTTAACAGTATATCAACATCTCTATGGGTTATTTAATACCAACATCTAAATATCATGGCTTCAACTATAGATATTTTGTACATAACTTTATACTTTCAGGGCAAACGTATGTTTTTAGATAAATAGTTTGTAGATAAAATGTATTGCTGGTAATTTTACTATAAAATTTATTTTTATACTTCAGCGATTTGTTAAATGTCATATTGCTATACACATTGTATTACTACTGGTCATTTATTTTATAAATATATTGCTGGTATTTTTACCATAATGTATTTTGTACTAAGTGAACCATGAAGCAAAAATCAAAATACTATTTTCCCATAGCTGGGACACAAACAGGTGCTACAACCTTGGTTCAGTGTGGATCTGGGAATAAGAGGTGGTCCCACTCATCTCTCGATCAGAGGCATTTATGCCACCGACTTGGGATACAAGACTTTGCCACACCCGCCATCCTCCTCTTATCTCTCGACTGTCAGTTTTTCAAGCATCTTGGAATGTTTTAAGCCAAAAGACATCTTGCTATGAAAAAGGTATTCTTGGTCATTTTATTATAAATATTTTCTGTTGATTGTTGTCTGGGGTTTTCACTATTTGCCCATAGATGGGACCCTGGGAAATGCTTTTATATAAAGCTGATAAATTTATGGTTAGCTTAAACATGGGGAAACAATAAAAGATTCTTCATAAGCCCTTCCAAATTCTGGATGGCATGCTATCGGAGTTATAGCCATCACATTGTTAAAATATGGAAGGGAACTACGAATCACAATGGTACTTATTGTTCTCGATTCCAGAGGTAAGATATTCGAGTTATTTTACAGTAAACTCACGAAGAGCCTTGGAAAAAAAAGTAGTGAATTAAAGAAAGTCGTACTATTGCAAATTAAAGGTTACAATGATAAGAGCCTGAAAAGAAATAGACTCCACCTGATTGTTATCAGCCAAGGCACACCACCTAACGTGATAGACTAAAGACCTTGAGTGTTTGGTTACTCGTACGGCGCGATACCTTATCGTAAATAATAAGTTGACGTCAATGATTAATACGATTTCACTTTTTGTTTTCCATGTCGGTTATATGAAAGTGATTTTCATTAAATTGGAAACACCAGAACTCTAAGCTTGACAATTCTTGACCTACCCAAATAAAACGAAGACAGATTAACCTTACAAACATTACGAGACCTCCGTCATCAATTTAAGAACTTAAATATATCAGTGCATTCACCTGTTTTAGCATTCTATCCTCCACAGATGCTTCCTTTCTTTTTGGTGATCATGATGTAGTTTTTTCGGTTCAAGTCATGCACGTTTTATTACTTTCATACGTTTTGAAGTTGTCCGGAAAATAATGTCCGATCTTTCGATAACTTTCATGTTCTTTTATATCATTATAATACTTGCGCAAAAATATGTTACTCATGCCTAATAATTAAAGTGTCCAGTATTTACATTAGTCGGACTATTGTCCTCATCTTTGTCGCCATATTTTTCACAACGTTTCGGCCGTTGTACGCTCCGGCCTTCTTCAGGTGGTTGGAATTTCGAACCGAACCCTTTATTTCGATCACTGCGGTAGACTGTTCTAGTTCCACGAGCCATGTTTGATGGATGTCAGTTATCAGTTATCTCCTGCTAATTTTCCCTCTGAAAGTTCTCCACTGCCTTAACCGGGTATTGAACAGTGGAGAACTTTCAAAGGGAAAATTAGCAGGAGATAACTGATAACTGACATCCATCAAACAGATATAGAAAAGATAATCGTTACCCCTAGACTTGAAATGGTTAAGATTCTAGTGATCGAGGAACAAAGTAGCGGTTCTTGGGAAGAAGCTGTCTGAATGGAACTTCCTCCTTACAAATGGAATATGAAGAGAATTAGGATGATTCGACCCTGTGTATGCATCCAGTATATATGATATAAATGAAGAATCTGTATAACCTAATACATGGCTCAAGAGTCACTCAAAGTAGAGGATTACTGAACGGGTATATTGAAAATAGATAATGGTTAATTAGAGAGTTGAAAAGGTTAATATTGTAGTGATTGGGAAAGCATCTTCTCGGGAGTCTGTTCCACAAATTAGTGGTTCTTGGGAAGAAGCTTCCTCCTTACTAATGGAATGCGAAGGGAATGAGGAAGAGTCGATTCAGTGTACGTCTAGACTGATAGAACCAAGCAATGTAGCCCGCCTAAACACATGCTAGGATAGTGTAGCGTTTAGTGTATAGGAATGGAATTATAGAGTGGAAGGAATTCATCACACACTTAGACAGGCAATTTGAACGCTGTCAATGTTGGAAATTGAGGACTGGCCAAATATGGCAGCAATACTCCATTTTTGGTTTGATCTGGTTCTAGTAAAAACAGAGCGTAGTAGGAAGAGTCAGGTATTTTTTGGAATGGTACAAGAAAACGGTAATTTTCTCAGCATTTTAGGCGATAGGTCGTACATATGAGTTCCATTTTAGGATGAACTTGAGTTCAAATTGATTTTGGATACCATTGTTAACACGTCTGTAGGAAATTCGGTCGTTCACTTTTTTTTTTTTTTTTTTAAATCCGAACGTCCGAATTCCAATCAGTAATAAACTAAAAATAAAGAAAACATGGCTATGCCTCTTAAATAAATTATTTGTATTTACAAACATATGTACATGAATTCAACAGAGTTTTTTAACTCTGTTGAATTCATGTACATATGTATTAAAAAATAGTCTTTTGTTCTATTAAGCTCTTTGGGTAGTAGGTCCACAGAAAGATCTGTAGTTTAGAAGAGTTTTAAACAGTTGATTTCACAGTAAAAAGCAGAGGTTTCAGAAAAGACATTTATCGTTGCCGAAAATTCACTGACCGTCTTTGACCGTCTTTGTTGTTGCTGGAGATGATTATTTTGAAGTCACCGACATATAATTCTTTCAGCACGGTGGTGGTGTGTAGGTGAAGAAGCTATGTAGCTACATCTTGAAAAGCTTGTAGAAAGCCGCATATTTGTTCTTGGGTTCGGTTTGAAGAAAGCCGCTTCTCTGCCCTTTGAAGGTCGAAATCTCTGGGTTTTTATAAGAAATCTTTTATAAGAAAGTCGGTTCGATAAAAATAGGGTTTTAGTTTTTTTCTGATTGGTCAAATATTTCACACAGTGATATTAATTTCTAATCAAGAGGATCTTTTATTTAAACGGTGTTTTGTGGAATCTTTTTCGCATGTTTGTAATATAGCTTGTTATTGGTTAGAAAAATAAAATGTGGGCGCGTTTTAATATGCTCTGCATGTGGTAATGTAACTGTGCTGGAATTAAGGTTTATTTCCTTTACATCATTATAACATGTTTGTATTTTCGTTCCCCGTGTGTCTGTGCTTCCGAGAGCGTGAAAGGAATGAGTACATTATATGTTAAAAGAAGGTTAGTGTAAAACTATTTTTATACCGAGAGTTAAGTCTTCGATAACAAATACAGACACTTGATAAAATCTATACACTAAGTTGTCACAGATTTCACAATAGCACGATTGCATTCAACTGAGAGAGGTAGAAAAACAGAAGCCAGATCTATCTGACTGTTTGCTGCCCTTTTAATTCATTTCTATGTCAGCACGACTCGTGAAAGAGCCAATAACTTTACCAGAAGAGTTGCAACTACTGAAGTGCGGAGGCAATTTAAGACTTCATCGGATGACATCATACACGTTAGCAAATAAAACGCTGGACAACACGTGACGTTTTTTTTTTCCAGAAGTGACGTTGATAATTCTGAAACTGTTGGCAATGATTCTCAAATAAAAGATCTCTAATAATGTAAGCACCGTTTCTGCAAACAACTGAAATTCAAAGTAACGTCTTCTCAGAAGAAGACGTCCTGGGTATGACGATAAACTACATCCGGCAGCAAGGCCTCTGATCAAGAGCTTTTGAGGAGCGTGGAACCAGGTCCACCTTGACCCGAGGTGGTAGCACTTGTTAGAGTCCCAGCTATGAACAAATAGTTAATACCCAAACTGGGTTCAAAACACTATGAAAGTATAAAAACACATTTTTATAATAAAAATACATTTTTATACTAAAAATACCAGCAATATATTTTTTTAAAATATTACCTGCAATGAATACATATTCTATTCAGATAAACCTATCATAAAAATCTTGTCGGCATTAAATAACACATTGAGGTGTTGGTATACCGTAAAACAAAATAAACCAGTCAGAAGAGTTTTCTTAGTAATTCCTTCAGTAAGGTGGGTAGCGGATTGAATTGAGGAATCGGTCGATCCGAGTTCGAATTCCAGTCGAATCCATTACATTCACTTACATGCTAATACTCTTGGGAAAGGTATAAATCCTCTTCTTCCCCCCCCCCATCTATGAGTAGATAGTAGAACAGACCGGGTTCTATAGCCTTGGATGGCAACTGGTCTACCGCAGAAAGAAATGGTAACCTACTGTCAGAACAAATCTGCCTTGTCGGTCATGTATCGAAAGATACATGATCGCCTAAGCGTGTTTCACGCATGGCACATAACTGACTGAAGGAAGCACGGTGGAGTTATGGATAGCTGCTCGGGTTGAGGAATCGGAGAGTCGAGTTCGAATTCCAGTCGAATCCATTACATTCACTTACATGCTAATACCCTTGGGAAAGGTATAAATCCTCTTCTTCTCCCTCCAGCTATGGGTAAATAGCAGGATAGACCGGGTTCTATAGCCTTGAATGACAACTGGTCTACCCCAGAAAAAAATGGCAACCTACTGCGCGAAAAGTCTGCCTCGTTAGTCATGTATCGAAAGATACATGATCGCCTAAATGTATCATTGACTGAAGGTATGAAGAACCAGCAAGTAATATTCTTCGCCGCAAAATGTTTGAAGGCACCTGTATAATTATTTGATGTATCGTCATGAATATTAATTACAGTGTAACCCGGATATAAGAGAGTTGTCGGGACCGGAGAAGAAGTCTCTTATATCCGGGTTTCTCTTATATCCGGTTTGGTCTATTTTGTTTTATTAACACAGGCTCTAATTTGGGACCAGATAAAATCTCTCTTGTATCCGGGTTTCTCTTATATCCGGATCTCTCATATCCGGGTTACAATGTATTTATAAGTTCACCTTCGTCTATGCTTTGAATATTGCTACCACATATGGTCTGCTGCTCCTGCTATATATGTAGATGTTCTTGATAAAATCCAAAGAAGAATCAGCAATATAATTTCCCACCGTTGTAAAGTAGCTTCACTGTACCTCATCTATGAATACTTTCATAGTAATTGTTCGAATGAACTCTCCGCTATGGTGGCTAGACTTCATGAATTTAAGCGCAGTACTAGATTGGCAACAAGGTCTCATCACTTTACAGTTTAATTGGCTACAGATATCTTAAAGTTCCATGCTAACAGTTTCTTTTCTCACAGTTCTCGTTTGCGGAACCCTCTTTCGGCTCCATGCTTTTAAGCCAACTTTAATCTTTAAAAATTTATATGCAATATTAATCGTTATCTACCGTCTTCTTGATTACTATTCTATTGTTCTCGCTCCTTAATAATGGTTTTACTTTTTCTTTCTTATATATTCATACTCAGTAACCCCTTGTGTCTTAGTGGCTTTACTGTCCTACATGGGGTGAAATGATAATAAAAACATCGGTCTGGGTTGCTGGCGTACCACATGTAGTGCAGCAGAAATAGACTGACGGAACCTTTCACACTGGTTTCTGAATTCAAAGTTATCCTTCTCCTAGTCTGGTTACCGCTTCAATGCAAGAGTGTCCAGTCTACCCTGCTATTTATCCAGTAGCTGGAAGAAGATTCCAAGGGTATTAACGCGAACTGAACGAAATAGATTCGAGTGGGAATTGAACTCGTCACGCCGGACTTATTTTCTGCGACGTTACCCTTTACACGAAAACCTTTGTATATATGACTTTTAAAAACATATGCTCATTATTTCTTTATATATTTTTTATTTTATATGAATTGCTGTTCAAATGTATGGCATTGTTAATTTTTCGTGTTTACGGCACTTAGGCAGTAAGAATTTTGTTTTAAAGTTTATTTTAAAACATTTTCACAAAGAAAATAAACTAAAATCTGACTTGTGCTCTGTTCAAATGGGAAGCGTCCGTCCTTTTCTTTTATATCATTATTTCTACGTAAGCCTGTATGCATACATGTGTGTGTGGACATGTGTTGCGTGTGAGCGCAAACTCGCGTAAGGGCATGCGCGCGTGTGTATGTGTGCGTGCGGGCGTATCTACAAAAATATTTAAATTTACAAAAAGAATTTCTCTGAGGCGACAAGATGCAGATCACTGGCCGACACTCAGGCTTTGCGAGAATATAAGACGAATAAAGATACACATCTATAAATAATAAAGATAAACATCACCCAAACCTGTCACACACAAATAGCGTCATGTTGACGTCACTTTGATGGAAGCATTTTTTTTTTTTCATAAGTTTGTTCGGCCTTTTAGGGACACTCGCCGGTTTAGCCCAAGCGGTAGAGCTTATATGCTCACTAGAAATTACTGGAAATTTATTATTATGAATTTAATTCAATAAAAGAAATGCTAAACAAAACACAATATACATTATAGTTTCCTCTATATTTGCTACGGATTGTGATCGATATTTAAACACTTTACTAAATATGAATTGAGTGAACTTACACTATCACCGTCAAACACATCCCACGTTGGCCAATGATCGTCATTACGAGGTTACACCGACTGGTACCCTTTGCTTATTATGAAGCAGTCCCTTCGGCATATGTGAATTGTTGGGCACACATATATTGAATTCGAACTATTCGTTTGATGTCGATCCCTTTTTGGAATCAATGGCTGAAAAAAAAACAGTATGAAAGAAAAAGAGACAAGATAGGCTGTTGATATCTGGCCTTTATTCTGCTGTGTACAAAAGGGGTTTGCTTTTTTCTTCACAACGCAGAAGTCAGCGGTGAGAAAGGTTTTAAAATTGATCGGGTCTGCTTTACGTCTCGAGGCTCCAGACAGAGTTGAAAGCTACAAAGTAAAACGACTAAGATCCCTTTGTCATGCAGCTAACAAGTCCTGGAAACCCCAAGCCTGGTTCATGATGATAGGTTTTTCAAAGACATAAATTTCATGTTATTTCTAGTTATATTCGTAATTCCGGAATTTGTTAGATAAGATCGATTGGTTTGTCTGACTCCCTTCTTGTCCGATCACTGATCCGCAATCATATCACCTTATTTGTATATGGCTCAAACAATCACTCCTATTACCAAACATGGACAATTTTACAGCCCATAAATTCGTTTCCCTTCGACTGACCGGCTGTATTTTTATAAATGACTAATACTTGTTTCGACAGATAGACATTCGCAAGAGTGCCCAGTATTCATCTGATAACAAAATCTTAATTTCACTTATTTTTATCGTAAGTACACAGGCCGTCATAATTTCACCCTCGAGGAAAGAGTAAAAATCTCCCGATCAATTCTAAATATATAGTCTTAGGAAAATAAGAAATAAAACTATATATTTACGATTTGATATTCAGCAACCACAGGCTTTCTTAGCCCGGTCAGTAGTACAGCTGTTAGACTAAGACAGGCTTCCTACGAAAAACGAGTATACAAGTTCGAGTTTTACTGAAAGCTGATTTGTTCCCGATAGACGCAGTTTTTCTAACCGTCGAAGAATGACTGAGTGGTTGCGATAAAAATGTAGCAGTAATTAAGATGAAGGATGTTGAAACTTGACTAATGCATGGAATAATAATGCAACACAAAATGTACTTAGAACAAAATGTATTGAAACAAGAAAGTGTACACAATATTTACATATAGACTTTTGTATATTCCTGGGAAGACCGTTCCTGGAGAATGTGTTGACTAAGTCGCCGTCGGGCAGAGTCTCTAGTTGAATCTCTTGATTCGCCTTTCCTGTCTTCCCGGTACCAACCATATTTATATAGTCGGTACTCCGCTATGCAAATTAGGTGGATCCTACCACAACAAAGGAAATACTAAAGTAAAAGTGATAATGGTTAACAATGTTTCATCCGATGATAAAGTTGAAAATAATAGTAGTTTTGTCATTTCGTGGACGGCAAAATGATCAAATTTTAAATCTAATTTTCTTTCCATTTAAAATGCTGCATGATTAGAAACTATATTCAGTTTAAATAAGAAAGTAGTCATAAAGTGGCCGTGTTATACTCTTTTCCTGTTAAACAGGTATTGTTTTCCGATAGAAACGGAAATTATCCCACGCGACATAGATGTCTATTTTAGTTTAATTCAATTTGTTTGCGTATGTACGTTTGCGTATGGTGTATATATATATATATATATATATATATATATATATATATATATATATATATATATATATATATATTACGTTACATAAATTGATTACGCACTACAAAATTGACATTAAAATAACCTGATCCTAAGTACGAAATTCCTGATAATAACTGTGACATTTACTGTAACTATTGAACAATTTAGTTCATGCCACTTTTCTCCAGTACAAGAACGCACATTTTTCAAATTTAAAAAAATTCAACCACAGCGTTGCGTCTGCACGCTCCAAAATTATTCTAACATTTAACAATATCTCATTTCTAAAAAAACACTCTTTCGGACCGTACTACCTTTCGATGTCGCATTACTATTCGGAACTTAATAAAAACACACTAAATTGTCTACCTGAAGATGGTCGTTTGGTACGACTGAAAGCCCGGCTCGTAGAAAAAATAACACCTGATAAACCCGGAATTTATGAACAAGGATCACACCATTCATTAACAGATTCGAAGTTGATTGTATTTTATTAGTAAATATTGTTTGTGAGAGTGATTCTCGCCGTATAATTAGCTTCAGTATTTGTTTTTCGTTTGAATGATTTACGTTACATAAATTGATTACGCACTACAAAATTGACATTAAAATAACCTGATCCGAAGTGCGAAATTCCTGATAATAACTGTGACTGTGATATATATATATATATATATATATATATATATATATATATATATATATTGTGTATTTAGGTAACAATCCTTCATTTATGCATGTTTCATTAAAAAAGACACACAAGGTACTACGGTTAAGCTTTTTATTTAATTTTTCTTGTGTTAGAACAAGAGCTTTCTTTTTCGGACACATAGTGTGTAGAAACTGTTCAAATGTTCTATAGTTCCGAGCGCTTTCAGCCATTATCAAGTATGATTTTATTTTTTACAGTTTGTATGCGTTATGTGTACGCTTTTAGTGTGTTATAGAGATGGTTTATTTTCCGAACACGGTTAGCACATTGTGGCCTTGTTCTTAGTTAATATTGTTAAGTGTTAGCTATTTTATTATTAGGGTTTCTGTTGTAGTAAAGAAAAGAAAAGACTGTCAACTTATAGTAGCAACAAACGTCTGCAATAGATTTCTTCTGTTTCTCGATCGCCAAATTACAGTTCAAACGATTGCCCGTCGTAACAGTCCAACAAGCAAGGTAGAAACGACAAAATGGGGTCACATGTCCAACCTTCACTTCTAACCAGCAAAAACGCGTGTTCGGTTCACCAGCTCAGAAATTCTTCTGCCTTTATAAGCGAAAAACAACGGCTTTGGTTCATCGAGAGATCTTTCTGATTGGTCACGCCAATCAGGGGAGGGGAGAACATTAGCATAGGTTCTAGTCGTTGAAGTAGATTTTTGCTAACTACTTTTTGATAATTTTTCTTCGGCAGATTGTACACAAAACACGAATTTTTTTTCGGGGTAACTGATTATCTCTTTCAATACAGTTTCCATTATTTTTAATCTTTTTTTTACAGGTGGATGAGGTTGTTATGTTTGTGTTTTCTACTAGTATGTTTCGTATGCAGTCTGATATGTTTGTGTGTGTGTTTAAATGGGTTCTAATAGAGCTATGGTCAGATAGGTGTAATGTAAGGCGTCTGGATGGGCATGTAGTTGTGTGACCGATGTAATTATTTATGAATTCGGTTTGATCAGGAACGCAGTTCCTTAAGGGGCATTTGAACTCATAGATAAAGTTCGTTCGTTATAATTTTGACTTTGCTGGTGGGTTGTTATTTTTGAGGATAAGGTTAGCTGTCTTAAATGTTTTATAGTAGATAATTAATTTTATTTTTTTATTCGGGTCAATTGGGGTAGTGTATTTCCTTATAATATTTCTTAGCGAATATTCATCTTGTTTGTAGTTAATGTGCATTTGGTTTTTAGAACATTTGGACAGTTTCTACATATATATATATATATATATATATATATATATATATATATATATATATATATATATAGTAGTGGATGCGCATTGCTGATGGGTCCCAAATCTAGGACAAAACGGCCGTCCAGTGTTTTCTGCATTCTGTTGAGGTTTCAGACTCGATGAATTACTTAATTATAATTATCAAATCCTCCTAATAATTTCTATCATTTATATATATATATATATATATATATATATATATATATGTGTGTGTGTGTGTGTGTGTGTGTGTGTGTGTGTGTGTGTGTGTGTGTGTGTGTGACAGAACTAAAATATTTCGGCGAAAATAAAAAGCTTTAAAAATTATTCTATTTATTAGTGAATAATTTCAGAAAAGTTTAAAAAATCATAAAATTATCTTTTTTTGTTATTTTATGGTTTAAAAATGCTTTTTTTCCCGCCAAATTACTGATTTTATTGCTCAGACCAGGGGATGGGTTATCCAGACTAAGTTGGAAGGGAGGATGTATCATTTCAATATCTTATTTCACACCAAGTCAAAGTGTCTATGTTCGTTTGCATTAAATGCTACAGTCACTTACAGGCAACAGACATACACATATGCATTTACATCTGCGTTTGAAAAGTCACACTCAGACAGTGTGTGACGGACAGAGAATACACTCTTCTTTTCTAATATAGATTACAGTAGGTACCTCCACAGAAATGCGATACTTAAGGTTTGAAATGAATTTTTAAAAAAAAAAAAGAATCTTTCATCAAGCTTTTATTTTAGTTTTAATTTCAAGCTAATAGATTAAATGTAATATTTACAATAAGTAAGATACTTTGCTGTATTTCAAAAACTAATTTAAATTGACTGGAAGGAGATTCTGCGTTGAAATTGATAAAATCGCTGATTTTAGTGTCATTCCAAGCCATCCGTCATCACGATGTAATTATCTTTATTAAAACAAATATTTCAAAAATAAGAAATAATTTTCGGAAACTTTACTTGAGGAATATTAGCTGAATTAAAGTTTAATTAATCTGATTTGAAAAAAAAAATTACTTTAAGTTGAAAATTTCGCAATTTTTTTTTAAAGAACAGTGGTAGCTGTTTATGTAAGGTGTTGAAAGCTTAATTGAGAGACGGAAGTTTATCTAATTTTTTTCTAAGGTGGATATATCTGTAAAAAGTATAACGTGAGCGCCTTTTTATATATAGTAATCTTTAAAAATTTATGAAAATATTCTCTAATGCTTTATTGAATTTTAGGTCCTTTGGCTTTAAATTTACTCTAGTTATCGGTCTTATTTTTTGATAATATTGTATATGGATGTCAGTATTAAAAAAAATCGTCACGTTTATACACTTACAAAAAAAAATTGAATATTCTTTTTAAAATATTGTGGGTCACTAAATTGTAATAAGCTTTTCCATTTATGATTATTAAATATACTTTTTACTTAATAACATTATCACCTAACAGGAACAAATTAACACAGAATTTTAAAAGATGTAAAGCTTTATAAATTATTCTAATTAAAATTTAAAATAAAATGAAAACAATTCTTGTAAAAATTTATTTTTCATCGAAAATTTTTCTTACGACAATAGTGTCCATAATATATCTTATTTATATAAACAAAAGCTTTGCTAATTAAATAATGTCTTAGTTTGATTGGAATTTTATTTCAAGATTCGGAGCAGCTTTTCAGTACCTGGATGTCCTGTTTTACAAAAAAAAATTGATGATTTAAATTCTCCTTTGAGTTCTGCGCATATTTCCAAAAGATTTTCTAAAAAAAATATTTCTAAAAACAATTTCATTAATTTTTGTATAAGTCTTGAGACTTTCATTAAAAATTGACAATTTTTTTATTTTTGCAAGAGTTTCCAAATCGATGTGTTTTTCACCGAAAACAAAAACAAAAAAACGCGAGAATTTCCTATACTAATTTTTGCTTACCCGCTGATGCAATAAAAAAAAGTTTTTAACCAAAATTTCGGACGTTATAAAAAGGATAAAAAACATTATTTCATCATCAAAAAATCCTTTGAATTTTCGTCTTAATGATAACATAAAGATTTGGATGGTAAAACTTTGTTTTTATTAAGTATTTTTTATCATGGTGTTTTCATTTTTAAGCGAATAAGTTTAGGTTTCAAGATGACAGCTAAAAAATATTTTTGTAACATCACCTGAAGATGTATTAAGATGACTCATTATCAAGATAAAAAAAAATATTATACACGTATTTACTTTACTTAATACTGTGACCGGAGCGACAATGCCGTACAAAGAAAGAAAAAACGAAGCTGAATTGTACTTGCTAATTATAGTAATGAATTATTAGAATAACTTAAGTCATGTGTTAAGGTGCCTATAGGACGTTGAATGGCGACAAAGAGCGGATTAAAGATCAGTGTTTACCTACAAAGAAAGGAAATAGCGAGAGAAAGGATAAAAATCAAAGATAAGGAAAGAATAAGAAAAAAAAAGACCAATGCAGAAGAAATGCGAGTAAATCTGTATGTATTCAGGCATTTAGTTTATTGCTTTATAAAGTCGTGTATATATGTAAACACAAGGAGAATAAGAAAAATACACAGACTACATTTCTAGGCTTACAGACCTCCCATATATATATATATATAGTTAATAGAAATTATTAGTAGAATTTGAAATAATTATAATGAAGTAATTCACCGAGTCTAGATGAATCCTCAACAGTTTCATCCTATATTTAGGACTCATCAGCAGTGCGCATTCGCTACCGAGAAATGAAACCCAAACCTTTACAACACGACGCAAGCGTTATAGCAACGAAACCCACGGTGCTCGGTGGCAAAGTGGTCACTAATTAGACTCTATATAGCGCCGCGCTTCAGAAATTTTGTATATATGCACAGCTTGCGATCGATAAATTGTCGTCTAACGGGCGCAAAAATGAAAATATAACACTGACATCTCATTTTAACATATTTTTATCAAAATTACACAAAAATATCATGAAATACTAAAGAGTAAATTTATTTAATAAAATATCCATTGGCTTCAATCACGTCCTCCAGACGACTTGGGAATCTCCTGAAACTCTTCCGGATTGGCTCCTTGTTTAAGTTGATGAATCCTGTCATAAGCCTTGCCTTCAGTTCATCTTTCGTGTTTTGATGGTCTCTCGCTCAACTGTGCCCCGCACAAAATAATCAAGGGTGTTTCAATATGGGGAGTTAGGTAGCCAGAGGTAAGGGGTGATGTGGTCGCAAAAACTGACTGACAGCCATGACTGGGTTCTCTTGCTTGTGTGGCGTGGTGCAGAGTCCTGTTGTCAGACGTAGGGTCTTCCAGGAGCCACCCTCTTGAACAAGGGCAGCATTATCTCCTCAAGGAATTTGATGTAGGCCTCTATGCAGAGTCTGGGTTCATCACCAACACATTCGGGAGTTTTTTCCTCGTAGAACGATCAGAGTGAGAGTTCCGAACTGCCGTACCTTCTTAATCAGCATTAGACTCATCTAACTCTTTCCGAATCCACTGCACTTCCCTAAGATTGACATCCAAACACCCTGAAATATTAGTATTAGCGCTTTAGGTGCGAATGACAAGTAGTACATCATGCCGTTTCCAAATTTCTGTCGGAGTGAATTGCGTCATTGTGCTCTTTTTCTCACAAACGGTGCCCAATTGGTCCTACTATACTGTGCAGTCAACAAAATCAAAAACAAACAACACGCGACAATCTACGTATCGCACCCGGCATATATATATATATATATATATATATATATATATATATATATATATATATATATATATATATATCATAATTAAGTAGTTCATCGAGTTTTAGAATAAACCTCAACAGAATGCAGAAAGCACTGGACGGCCGTTTCGTCCTATATTTGGGACTCATCAGCAGTGCGCATCCACTACCAGGAATTGAAACCCGGACAGTTACGTTATTAAGCAAACGTCATACCAACTGTACCACGGTGACGAAGAGGTAACGAATTAAACTCGACATAGCGCCGCTCATTCACATATAATCCGTGGTGGAACACATCCAAGTTCCTTTAACCAAGGACTGTGCCCCCCGAGAGCCACGACTACTATCACCAAGCCCCTCCATTCAGAGCATTAGAAGCCGGTTCAAGCAAGCATGTACAAGGAATTATGATGATGAGTCACAAATATAGGACGAAACGACCGTCCAGTGCTTTCTGCATTCTGTTGAGGTTTCTTCTAAAACTCGATGAATTACTTAATTATAATTATCTCAAATCCTCCTAACAATTTCTCATATATATATATATATATATATATATATATATATATATATATATATATATATATATAAAAAAGTGAACATAGAAGTCAACACTTAGAGGCGACAGTCTGTTTCATGCTAGATGCAATCGTGGCCTGACGATTGCACTAGCATGAAACAGACTGTCGCCTCTAAGTGTTGACTTCTATGTTCACTTTTATATTTACACACGCTCTATCCCTGATATTGAGCACTTTATCCCATAAATATAGCACACTTTAAAACTATATTTCTTCATATATATATATATATATATATATATATATATATATATATATATATATATATATATATGTTAGCTCTATCACTGATATTGAGCCCTTTCCAATAAGTACTGCGCATATATAATATATAAATAATATATATCATAAATTGCATGTATATATATATATATATATATACATACACATTTCACACACACACACACACATATATATGTGTGTGTGAAATGTGTATGTATATAAATATAAATATATATATATGCAATTTATTATATATATTATTTATATATTATATATGTGCGGTACTTATTGGAAAGCGCTCAATATCAGTGATAGAGCTAACATATTTAGTTAGATTGATGTGAGTTTGTGACACTGAGTTTCACGCTATTTGCGATCGTCAGACAAATCAGTTTGTTTTTAATCAGTTTGTCTGACGATCGCAAAAGCGTGAAACACAGGATCACAATCTCACATCAATCCAACTAAATATTATATTAGCAAATATACATATTATCATTCACACGACTCGGAAAGATAGAAAACACATAAAAAGATAAGAACGAAGACCTTATTCCTTCCCCTTTCTCTGACCAATCCTAATTGTTTTATCACCCCTTAAGCGAAGCAATATTTTTCGCCAGTCCAAGAAGAATCTGGATTCCTAACACACACAAAAGACAATGGTGAAACAGGAGAAAACATATGAAAAATTTAATTCCTTTGAATAATATGTGGAAATAACTATTCTTCGTTTGATGAAGGTCACAAGACCCGAAACACGCGTGACAAAAATATATGGAAAATATAATATAATATAGAAAAAAATATCCACATTATAGCAAAAAACGTTCGCAGGTATTCTTTTCTCTTCAAATTTATATACATGTGTGTGTGTTAAGACATTTTTAAGTTTATACATTCTTTTTTATAGATACAAATATTTAAGTAAATGCTTTGTTTATAATAAACAGTATTAACAACATTTACCGGCCTGAATGTCATATAAAATATGCGTCCTCCGAAAGAAATCGAACCTATACGGAACCGTCATATCGCTTGGCGTGCTTTTACCGATTTCGCCACAGAGGAGCATTTCGATTTGTACGGTCGATTTTTACTGTTTTTAAACTACAATTTTCCATGATTTTCTCTCGTACATTCATATCTGCTCGATGCGTATCCAAATGTAAACAAATGACGCCACACATTATGAAATGGACAAAGTCCGACAATTATTTTATTTTTAATTATTTCTCGGACATTCAGGCTGGTAAATGTTGTTAATACTGTTTATTATTTAAAAAATAGAGGATTTACTTAAATATTTGTATCTATAAAAAAGAATGTATAAACATAAAAATGTCTTAAAATAATTGTCGGACTTTGTCCATTTCATAATATGTGTGTGTATGTATCTATTTATGCACATGCGTGTGTGTGTGCGTGTGTTTGTGTGTGAGTGTGCTGGGTGTGAATGTGTGCATACATGTGATATTAAATGTATGGCCTATTTTTATTTTTTTTATTACTTGTATAGAAACCCTCCCACGTCACCAGCAAAATGAAGAAAGACATAATTCGCTCCTCGGATTTTCTTGTTTTCCCTTTTTATAATAATTTTTTTTCCCTACTTATTTTTCGATTTATACTACGTCTTACCTCTTCAAAGGTCTTTAATCCGCTCTGTACTGCTGCAGCATATTATATTTACGCTTGCAATACTGTAATTAAAACACAACAAAACGGTATAATTACCTTTCATTATAGGAATAAGCAAAATTTCAGATATTTTTTTTCGTGATAATTTGATTATTTGTATACGTTTCGTAGTCCCAGGCGAAGTAAACGTGATGGACCCGCCAGAAATTGTATCTTTCTTCATATTTATCATCCATCGTAGAAATCATGTGATACAATAAAGATAATGATACTTGATATGACACAAGAAATAAAAAAACTTTGTTTCTTTGGCCAGCTTCCACCTGCATATAAAAGAAACGGGAAGTGACGTTTCAGCAAGCTCTCTCTGTATATAGGTTAGTGGGGGATTAAGAGAAATGGGGTGGGTAAGGCTAACATCGTCCCTTCCCATTTCTTTTATATGCAGTTGGAAGCTGGCCAAATAGTTTGATTGTTCTTAAGTCTGCTTAAAGCATGAAACTGACAGTCACCATACAGTGTTGTTTCCTGCTCAAACTATTTATATCTACCTTATCTTTGCCTAGAGGTTTAAATCGTTGGTTCATTGTAAATGTGAGTTCAATCCCTGGTGTAGGTAGTACAGACTGATCCTCAGTGGAAACAGGACTAACAGAGCAACACTTTTTAAGAAATTATTTTTAAACAAGACCAGATGACTCGTAACATGGACAACTGAATGAGAACAATCTATCCCTGTTTATTAAATAAAGGGTTCAATTCGTATCTGACTGACGGTTCACCGGATAGACATCCACCTGAAGAAGCTGCAGAAACGTTATGATAATAACAACAAAGATTATGACATCAGTCATACTCGTATAAATAAAAAGTAATTATTCTGATCACAAGCGATATAATTTAATACTGTTGTATATAAAAGAGGTTGGTTGGTTATCTTTGTTTAGCGGTATATCGACATCTATGGGTTATTTAATGCCGAAATCTAAATGGTTTGTAAGCAAATTTTATTTTTTGGAGATAACAATGGTTTAGTGATACAAGACTTACTAATTAACCAATTTACGGAGGGGGGAATCTGTATATTCATACCATTCTCAAGGGTATTTGCACGTAAGTGAATATAACGAACCCAACGGGAATTGAAACTCGCCTCTCCGATTAACAATTGTTCATTATCCATTGCACTACCTGCACATCCAAGCTTACTGCACCCAAACTTTGACTCATCTAGTTACTGACCAGGCCTGACATTGCTTAACTTCGTTGATCGTATGGGAATCGGTGTTTCAACGTGATGTGGCTTTTAAGCCAAATAAAATAGGCACACACGTAGAAAGATACACGCATAAACACACACACACACACACACACACACACACACATATATATACATACATACACACACACACACACACACACACACACACATATATATATATATATATATATATATATATATATATATATATATATATATATAAGTGTGGGATTGGTATATACGGAGTAAATTCCAATAACCAACAATTATTATTCTTTAAAGAGTGCTCAATACAGAGTAGAGCAGATATGATCATTTATTTAAATATTATAACATAAATATGTTATAAAATCACTACAAAAATAGTCATTTCGTTTCGACACATCCAGTGTCTTATGACATTCAACACCATCACTTGATATGACACTGGATGTGTCGAAACGAAATGGCTATTTTTGTAGTGATTTTATAACATATTTATGTTATAATATTTAAATAAATGATCATATATATATATATATATATATATATATATATATATATATATATATTACACTAGATGTCACTACTTGTCGGGGCGGAGAGGCTTGCCTGGCCCAATGACTATGAGAGCGATGCTGCCGAGAGTTCTAAACTCCTGGTCGGTCAGCCTTGGTTACAAGGTCGAAAACGTTGTCACTGACTAAACGCGATCAACATTTAAGACACCAGGAATGGGCATTTATTGTGAAATTATATACAAATTCTTTTTTGCAGTGTTTCATGTTAAAAATATATTGGATGATAATTTTATACTTTTATTATTTTCTTATTTAATGTTTGCTTTCTAAAGTAATAATAATGTGCAACATTTTATTAAAAACTGTTTTATTCCGACATCCAGTATAAAAAATATGCGTGTATATTTCTATGTGCGTACTTTTGATGGTCGCTCGTTGTCGTGGTGGAGGAGCTTGGGTGCTTGAGAGTGATGACGTCAGGAGTTCTAAACTCCTGGTAGGGCCACCCTTGGCGACAAGGTCGAAGATGAGGACCCAGACAGAGCGCGACCAATCCCAAAGACCCCAACGGTGGAACAAGTGGATGACGATTACAATAGATCTCAATGGTTGAACCAGAGGATGAATAGGGCTACGCATTAAGGACATGCTACAGAAGGCGCCACTCGAAATTAAAACAGAATCAGCGGCAGTCCGTTGCAGTTTCATAACTGGATTCTACGTGTCGTAGAGAGAGCTCATGAAATCAAGCGGGTGGGCCACTTCCTGGCTAGTTGAGGTCCACCTTAAACAAATTCACGCCATCGGTACTTTCGTCTACTCCGATTTTCTTTCGCCGCTAACCAACTTTCGCAAAGGCAAACGGCGATAAGGAAAGAATGACGGGAACAGATTTTGGTGAAATTGGAAGCTTCTTGTCGTGAAGCTGCACGTTGGCGGGGAATCTAGTCACCAACGCCGTCATCATAAAGGAAACAGCCAGCAAAGAAGAAATTAAATTCTTGAATACGACGAACGAAATAAAATACTTGTTCAGACAACCACTTCATTTTTAACACTTATTAAGACGTTCTCGCTTGTAAGTTATAAAACGGATTTCGTATTATCGATTTCAAGATGGACAATTTTATTAATGGTCATAAAATCTGTGACGTATTTATTAGTCTCTTTCTCTTTTTCTATCCCCACATTTACACTCGCACATGCGCACACATATACTATGCATAAGAATTAAACAAACAAGCACCACCTGGTCCTTGTAAGTTCTTTTATGAATGACTCTATCAAAATCTAATGCACTGTATTATTACATGTGCAATTCATAGAAGCGTAACTGTAATTATTTTATTACAAACTTTACCGTCTCATATATCGCAACCGTCTGGTTCGATACATTCTGAGGCCGCTAAAGCAAACAGTAAAACAATCAGAAAAGACGAACTTGCCGACAAGACTTGAAAAAGCAATCTAGACATCGCCAGCCCGTTTTTCATGGACATCGGCTTAACCGTTTCAGCCACGGAAGCGTTTATAAATAAATGTTCTAATGATTTTCAAAATTTATTTTTTCAAGGTTTAATGAATACTATTTTGTTACTAACTTTACAACAGGAGCTTTAAAATTATCCATTTGAATTTCATTAATTTTAATTTTTATTTAAATATTAAAGTTTCAAAGTGAATATTAAAATTATAAATGACTTTTAAGTGCAAAGATTATAATTGACATCGTACTTTAGGGTTGTCTAAAGAAGGAACAGATATCGTTTCAATTCATTTGTTAATAGAAATATAATTCACAAGAGTTATGAGAAAAATACGGCTTTTCAGAATGGAAACAAACTAAGGATGAGGTCAGTATAGATGTTTGTAGTAGAAAACCATGTACAGATATATTAGTTTGAATACAAACTCTTAGGTTGGTCCAAGTGTAATTCATAGAACAGTTTCAACGTTTACTTTCTTTGTTCCAGAAGATTAGTCTCCTAGCTGTTTTTACGTAGTCTATTTCAGTTTTAATTTTTAAACTATTATTATTATTATTATTATTATTTCTTTTGATTTCGGTTGTATGCACATATCTCTCTGGGTCCCAACCAGAGACCTAAGGTTTGAAATGGCTTCATGACATTTTCCACTGACTATTTAAAAAAAAAAATAAACAAAACAAAACTACGAACACTCACACATTTTACATAGATAAATCGTAACGTCTGAGCTGTACTTGTGAGTACAACGTTTTGCATTTCTTTAAGGCATAGGCTGCCAGGAATCCCTTGAATGAGTCTATCAGACACTTCTCCAATCAATCCAAAGGCTCCAACTAAAACTGGAATTATTGGCGTCCTCATGTGCCTCATTTTTTAGATTTCCATTTCAAGATCCTTTTATAATAATAATAATAATCCCTGGAAATCCCAGCTTAAGAGAAATAAAAAAATTGTTTTGATAAGTACAGCCCGCACACTAAGAAGTAACGCTCGTGATATTATGGAAGTTAGAAAAACAAATCATGAAATGTAGCCATAACAACACATCACTACCAGCCTTAGGTCTTCCCGCAGACTTTGTAGGTAGTGTGACTAGAGCTGAAATCGAAATATAATAATAATAATAATAATAATAATAATAATAATAATAATAATAATAATAATCAGAAGTCATTACTGTCAAGAAAGAAGACAAATAATGTTGAATCATCGATATAGCGTTACCGGGTTGGGGACGTAAGAATAATTGGGAAAGAAAAGCAGAAGACAGGAAGGTATCAAGTTTTGAAATAAAGTTTTGAAACACGACATAACACGTTTTTAGAAGTTCAAGACATTAGAAATTGTTGTTGAGAACGCCCTTGGAACTGTGGCAGACAAAATCCAAAATGTCTGGGAAAAAATTGGGCCTGTAATTCGAACTGAGATGTTTCAGAAAATGGCTCTGCTTGGAACAGAATTCCGAGAAAGCTTTGATTGATGCAGAGAGGTGAAGAAATCACAAGACCCGTGTCATTTATTATGGGCTACTGATCGTGAAATTATGGCAACATATCAGCTTTTTGAGAAAATGGTGATGAAAACAACAAGAACATCGACTATAATAATAATAATAATAATAATAATAATAATAATAATAATAATATTAATAATAATAATAATAATAATAATCTAATAATAATAATAATAATAGATCTGACAGAACAATCAAAGCCAACCGCCCAGACATTTTTTATTAAAGACCACAAACAAAATAAGTGCCTCCTTATTGATATGGCAGTCCCTGCAGACTGCAATGTATCTTTGAAGATATTCGAAAAACTGTCAAAATACAAGGACCTTGAAATAGAAATCTCAAAAATGTGGCACATGGGAACATCAACAATTCCTGTTGTAGTTGGAGCCCTTGGACTGGTTGGAAAAGATTCCAGTAGGCTGATTGAAGGGATCCCTGGAAATCCATGCCTCAAAGAGATACAAAAAATTGTTCTGACAAGTACAGCCCACACTTTACGAAGGGCTTTATCTATGTAATTATTTTTTAATTTTATTTATTTATTTTTTTTGCAGTGGAAAGTGTCATGATGCCATTTCTAACCTTAGGTCCCCGGGCGGGACTCGGAAAGAAATGTGTAAACGCCAGATATCAAAGGAAATAATAATAATAATAATAATAATAATAATAATAATAATAATAAATGCCCTGATGCTATAGCAGGCATATATCACAAAATTTCTAATTTTAATTTATTGGGGGGGGGGGGTCTACATGTTTTGTTTTGGTGAATTAAAATGGACTACAGTAAATATCCCATTTTATACCTCATATTTGCTTGCCAGTTGTGTGATGCTAACCAGTTGGGTGTGTCCCGTATGAACTGACGCCCTGTTCATGAGTAGGAGTAGTGGGGAAGGTTGTTTATTTAATCTTAAAAGCTGAGGTATCCAAGGCGACTTGAGAGATACTTAGAAATACCCTCAGTCGGGGACAATCTAAGGAGTCTGGGTTACTCGACCTGAAGGCATTTCTAAATAGTTAGGCGCAGCTTTGAGCAAAACCTGTCACTACATCTCGCACATTTGACTATGGCGATTTTCTAAGCTTAGCTTAGAGGTGGTACAAGGCCGAAAGCATGGGGCATCTAGTGAGGATCGAACTCACTACTCAGTCGTAATTGTTCTAGCGAGACAAGCTTGCTAAACATTACACTCTACCACTCGATCCCTTCAACCCCTCAACCTCCGGCGTCTTCCTCTTTGGGTTGAGGCGCCCACTCGGTCTGAACCGAACTCAGGGGTAGCTGGCCGCACACTCCCTGAGTACCCGTAGATTGTTCGACCGGTCACTGGCCAAGTTCCGCTTGCTGCCCACGTTGTGTTAGTTTTTAGATCCAGTAAGCGGGGTGTTGTCCATACGTTGTAGGCACGGCTGTGAGGGGATGTAGGCACGGCTGTGAGGGTGGGCGGCAGGAAAGTTAGAATGTGGCAAAACAAGGAAACAACATCTGCAGAAGCCAAACAACAATGGGTAAAATATTGATGTCTTTTATATAAGAAAACAAAGACAGTAGAAAAAGTTTACAGCAATTAACATAAGAACAGAGGACTACTCCTCTACCAATTTTCCAACAGAGAATGATGTGTGTGTGATTAACTCGTTCCGAATCAACTTGGGAGGATATGTGACTCGTAATTCCAGCCCTACGTGGAAGTGTAGCCTTTCAGTTGGTTGTTGTAAGTGACAAACGTTAAGTTTCAGTGACTTTTCAATTCGACTGCTACAACGACGATGATGTTTCTTGAAGTCCTTATCTCTGACTCGCCACTGGACCGACTTCCTGAAACGACAGTCTCTCTCTCTCTCTCTCTCTATCTCTCTCTCTCTCTCTCTCTCTCAACGTCACTTTCCAACCTGACTCACGTCCAACTCCCAAGTCTCTCAACTCTCTCGATGACAGTCTCTTTCGTCTCCGAGAATTCTCTCCCGACTCTTCGAGAATTCTCTCCCGTCTCTGCTTCACCGACAACTGTCTCTCTCGTCTGGCCTCTTCTGTCTGTCTTTCTCGTCGGCCTTTCTCATCTGCCTGTAGCACCGCGACCCGTAATGGTCGCTGCGCGTGCCCACGCACGTGACGGCACGCAGTGACAACGATGTGCCGACCGATAGCGGTCTCTCTCGTCTCTGCTTCACCGACTGCTTTATTAGCAAAATCTCGAGTTAATATAGCAACCGAAGGTTATAAGCCAGGTTGTTCACGCGCTTAACACGAGTGTCGTCATAATCACGTGTATTTGCAAAGTTTAAATTCAGATCTATTTCAAATATCTTAGTGGATAAAATTAATTAGTTCAATGTTCATTTCAATTGTCTTTTCGATGACCAAATTCAGCGGATACAACTTATGTTTAGATCAGATTTCACTAGCGGTAAACATACACTGAACTTACCTCCCCGGTCCAATTTACTTCAATATGTTTTTATCAAAAAATATTATTTTCGCTTATTTCTATTTTTCTTTTAATGACCCAAATTAAACATCGCTTCCTGCCCTTTGCATTTGTTTATAAACAAGTCTTCGCCAACCCGATTTGAAATCCATCAGCCTTCTTAGGTTTCATATATCATTGTTCTAGATTCTTTCCTATTAATAGCGCTGACACAGTTTGTAACTTCACGAAAGATCGTGTTTTCCATTTTCAATCAATAAACGTTATATTTGCATGTGTGCATTCATGTGTGTGTTTGCGTCAACCTCTCTCTGTTACAACACCACTTCGGAGTGCCCTCGTACATTTAACTGGGATGTATGTACCTATAGTACCCTTATCAGACTGGGCATCAGGATGGCTAGATCGTATATCTTAACGCCAGCGTTATGCTGCCGGTGTGCTGCTTTCTCACCCAATAATGATAATAATAGTGAAAATAGAATTGGATTGTCGTATCCAGTCGGCACTTCCACATTTAAAAAAAAACGCGGTTCAGATGAGTAGGATCAAAGTGTTGTAGTCGCTCTCTCACAGACGCGATGTTGCCTCGCTTTGCCTTTTTTTTACAAGTACTTCCACGGTAATTGCTCTGATGAGTTGCGTTCGCTTGTCCCCAGGCCTCGTGAATTTAAACGCCCCACCAGGCTGGCATCCCGCTCCCACCCCTACACCGTGGAAACTGTTAGATGTAGACGTCTCTTCTACTCCAATAGCTTCATGTCTCGCACATCTCGCCTATGGAACTCCCTTCCCTATTACTGTTTCCCTGACAAATACAATCTCCAACGGTTTAAGTGTAGCGTCAATCGACATCTCCAGTTGCCTTGATCTATACACTTCCCTTCTCCACATCCTTTCATTTCTCATTCCTCTCTGCTCTCGCTCCGGATCTTTTGTGGCCCCCTTGCCTTGATCGACCCACTGTCTTTCTCTTTCTCCACATCCCCTCCCTTGCCACTCCTATCTGCTCTTCCTCCAACCCCTCTTTAACCCCTTGCGTGATAGTGGCCTCCGGCCTTGCTTGGGGTGATATGATTAAAAAAAAAAAAAAAAAATCTGTTCCTGCAGCCGGCCTACGGCTCTAGCCAGTCATTATCAGCAGCATCTCCAGCTTGCCATCAGCCGTCTCTCAAGACATTTCCAGCTCCAGCCATCTCCTGCGGGCTTCTAGCTTCATCCAGCGAGCCAGCCAGCCAACCATCCTCGCCAGCAGCAACGTTATGCGATGACCTGTTCTTTTCAGGACAATACTCTTCTCACCCTCTACATGAGCAAGCAGAGATATTTTTTGCCTTGTGCACCGTAACCTTATTTTTGTCGATGTATTTTCTTTAACGAAAATAAACTTGGCTATATATATTTTTTTTCTTCTCAAATCTTCGTTTTATTTGTTGTAGTCTTCCATCAGTCACTATCTGATTTCAGGCCAACAGGCCACCGACAACAGGATCAAGTACTCTATTTATAAAACAACTGATTCACCCTTTTGCAGCCTGTGTTGGAAATGTACCGAAACGGTGTAACACATTGTCAGTGGCTACAATCAGTTGATACAAAAAGAGCACAGACGACGCGATGTATTACATCGGAAACTATGCAGAAAGCATGGCCACGAGTGCAGAGACAAGTGGTCAGAAGCCGAGAATGAGCCGTTAATGTTCATGTGGGATACGACCATCATTATTGACAAGCGCTTGGAGAGCAATCGCCCTGATATCATACTTGTGCACAAGTGTAACCATTACTGTTGCTTTGCCGTGCCTTGTGATAAGGACATTGTTAAGAAGGTACAGGCGAAAATACAGACAAACCAAGAACTGACAGAACAATTCAGAGAAATAGGGTGCTGGACAACTCAATACCGTCGACTGGACACCGTCGACTGAACGCTGGACATCTCAGGACCGGACATTTCAGCACCAGAAAACAATAACTTTTTTATAACCGAATAAAAGTAATCTATTAAGGATTAAAACCTTAATTAGTGAATATTTTTCTTTAAATTTCTCTACGATTTACTTTATTACAAATAATTAAAAAAATATTCACTAATTAAGCTTTTAAATCTTATTAAATTATTTTTATTCGGTTATAAAATGTTTTATATTTTCTGGTGCTGAGTTGTTTCGGACCTGAGTCGTCTCAGTCCTGAGTTGTCCCGGCACTCAGTCGGCGGGGTTCAGTCGGCGGGGTTCAGTCGGCGGGGTTCAGTCGGCGGGGTTCAGTTGGTGGTATTCAGTTGTCCCTTCCCGTGAGAAATGGATCATGCAACAAGCTCTAGTTGTTTTTCTGGTTGACGCAGTCGAGAATCTTTCGGCTTGGGGATGTCTAACATCATTGGGGCCGCGCGGGTGACAGCGCTGCTGAGATCAGCTCATGTGTTGTATCTTTAAGCTACCTCTAGTAGCTGAGGGATGACCATCACCACCCAGCTGACCATCACCACGGCATCTAAGAGTCAGAGGGGATATCAAAATAATAAAGATTCACGGCCATTAACCATAAACCGAATTACGTACCGAAACATTTAATGAGTTTAGTGATTTTAGTATCGATCTGTCTATAATTGTACTGGAGAAACTTCTGTGATCTACAAGACGTAGGTGATCAAAGCTCTCCACAATTTCCTGTCGTCTGTAGCTCTTAATAGATTTTATCTTTTAGTTATTTCTCCTAAACCCTGTTCTACCATTCATTTACTCAAGCTCGCAAGGAACATTATATGTTGTTTTCCACCGTACCTATTGCCTTCAATGTTTCCTGTGAGTGTTAAAATTTCCAAACCCTCTTTCTTCATTATATACCCTAGATATTAAAACTCTCTTTCTAATGTTAAGTAAAAGTGTCTTTTTTGTTTCCATTTTCTCTAAAACTTCAACGTTGCTCACATGTTCGGTCTATTATAATTTCAGCATCCTTCGATAGACCCAAATTTCTGTTGCTTCATGTTTCTTCTTCATCTCTCACAGATGAGATTGTCCAATATTCACTGCCATACATGAGGACTGATATTACATAACTGTTCAGTACATTTTTCTTTGTTTCTGTTGATTCAAGTATATTCTTCATCTGTGAGGAGATTGTCCAGTATTCACCGCCATATAGGAGGACTGGTATTACATAACATTTCAATACTCTTTTCTTTGCTTTTGTTGCTTCAAGTCTCATCTTCATCTTTGAGGAGATTGTCCAGTATTCACCGCCATATTAGAGGACTGGTATTACATAACAGTTCAGTACTCTTTTCTTTGATTTTGTTGCTTCAAGTCTCTTCTTCATCTTTGAAGAGATTGTCTAGCATTCACCGCCATATAGGAGGACTGGTATTACATAACAGTTCCGTACTCTTTTCTTTGTTTCTAACGAAATTTTCCTGTTTCTTAATACTTTGTTCAGCTTTCGGAAGGCATCTTTTGCTATTTCTGTGTGCCCTTTCTGCTCATAGGTTCGGTCCATTATATTCTCAGCATCCTTTTGTAGAACCAGATTTCTGTTGCTTCAAGTCACTTCTTCATTTCTGAGGAGATTGTCCAGCACTCAATGACATTTTTCATATTTGCAGCTGGAAATAAAACTGTGCGGAAAATAGCGAATGTCGTGACTGCTAAACATTTTTTTTTTAACTCGCGTGGTTTTAATGGATACCTGGTAATATTTATTTATAAGTCTTGCAAGATTCCAAATCCAAATTTGTGCCATACCACAAAAGAAAAAAAGAAATTCAATTTTTATACAGCTTCTTAGAATATCATTTCACAGAAGTTCATACCAGTAGAAAGTCCTGGCCCTTTGTATATCCGTGTATGAAATGCACTATTGTCTATTGTGATATGCGTTCAATCTTCTCAATATCTGATAAGCTTTCCATTGTGTTCCTTATTTGATGTTTGACAACGCCGATAAGTTTATTGTTTATTTTGGATTCCAGATTTCAATGAGATGTTTATCGGTGAATATTTAATACAGGGTGAGTTTCGCGTGACTTACGCCGACTTGTAGCGTCCATATTGTAAGTGACCACTGAAAATGAGCCGGCGCGTGGGGGCACGTGTTATGATTCGGTTAGCTGCGTCAAACAAAGGCGAATAAGGCACGAACGCAGACGTATCTGTCTTCAGATATGTAGTTATATATCGGCATTAACTATTTATGCACACACACACACACACACACACATACACACACCCACACACACGGATGAACATGCAAATATACAGAGAGAAAGAGAGAGAGAGAGAGAGAAATGCGAGAGAGAAACAAAAAAGCATGACGAAAATAATTTTCTTAAGTTAAATTTTCAAGGGGGGATATTCATGTTTCACTATGTCATAAATACAACAATATAACAGTCGTACTTGCAAGCAACATGCAAATCACACAACTCCAACGAATCCCATCTATATTTTTCTTGCGAGCTATCTTAACTCCTGCAGATAAATATCTATCTATCTATCTATCTATCTATCTATCTATCTATCTATCTATCTATCTATCTATCTATCTTATTCTCTTTATCTAACACATTATCTCTATTTATCTATCTATCTATCTATCTATCTATCTATCTATTTCATTCTATTTATCTATCTCATTCTCTTTATCTTTCTAATTCTATTTATCTATCTATCTCATTCACTTTATTTAACTATCTATCTATCTCAATCTTTTTATCTATCTATCTATCTATCTATCTATCTATCACATTCTCTTTATCTATCTATCTATCTCTCTATCTATCTCAATCTCTTTAGCTATCTATCTTATTCTCTCTATCTATCTATCTATCTATCACATTCTCTTTATCTATCTATCTATCTATCTATCTATCTCAATCTCTTTAGCTATCTATCTTATTCTCTCTCTCTATCTATCTATCTATCTGTCTATCACATTCTCTTTATCTATCTATCTATCTATCTATCTATCTATCACATTCTCTTTATCTATCTCATTTTCTTTATCTATCCTAATCTTTTCATTATTTATCTATACGAATACACACACACATGCAAAAGGTTATTACACACTTCATAAAACCATGATCTTAATAGCTGTAGATAGGTTTGCCTATATCCTAGTTCATATTCCTTCCCCATCCAATCCAGGGCCAGAGCCCAAATATACTGTGGATGACATTGCGATCAAAACACTCGCTAGACATTTTCGTCGTAGTGAATTGTTTTCTCCTTTGATCAGAGTAGCATTTTTTATGTCACAATTTTGGTCAATCTCGTTACGGTGGGCAACCAACGCATATGATACATTGTTTTGTAAAATGTCCTTTTTGCGTTCATATAATCTTTTATTTAGATTGTTAAAAATGTTTCTCTTTTTGTAACAATTATTACAGGCGATCGAATAGAAAGCTTTCTACACTTTATCATACATTTTTCTTCCGATATTGTTCTTGATATATATAAATATATAGCATCATATGCCTCCTCCCTAATCTACTACATCTCAATTTTCATAAGCTAGTATTCATATAAAATATGAATTTGATTGTGACCTAATAATGGATCATATGCAATATAGGTGAACATTTCAACTAGGTAAATTGAAAATAAATACAATGTATTTAAATACAAATTAGAGACCTGTTGTAATAGATCATTCCATCTAAATAAATAAACGGCAAATTCTGTCTGTCCTTGTGTATGAAACCCCTCTAAACTCGGGCCACACGTGTTCGACATGTTATACTTTTTAGAATCAGGATGATCCTGGGATTGGAAATCTGCCATTCATCTGGTGCTTGAACGTGCAGAATTGGGATTTGTGCCCGGATGGGAGGGAACAGCTAAAAATACACATTTTAAAATAACCGAAATAAAATTAGTAATTTTAAAATTTTTCATTTATATTGAGTTCAAAGTCGCAAAAAAAAATGTTTTAAATTATGTTTAAAATATCTCTAAATCTTTGTGAATTGAGGATATCAATTTTATTTCTTCAAAGTGTCAAGGAATCAGAGATAAAGTGAGAAGTTTCGTGACATGATGTTTTGAAGTTCCGCAGAGTTTGTGATCTGAAAATCTCAACACAATTGAAGTTCCACGGAATTTGTGATTTGAAGAACTCAATTTTCGGGTTGAATTGGAATTTCGGCCCAAATCGGAGTCTCGGTCCAAATTGGTCTTTTGGTTAGAATTGAACTTATAGCCGGAATCAGAGTTAAAGTGAGGTTTTGAAGTTCTATGGAATGAATTGAGGAATTCGCAGTTATTTCTTCAAAACTATCATTGGTGTTTTCTAAGCTGAGACAGAGGTCTCTTTAGTTTTAGGTTGGGGCTCAATTAACCATCCGCAGGAATTAGCATAAAAGTCCACACAGAGTTCGGCTTTTAAGCTAGTCTTTAATAAAGAAGGTAGGACCGAAGTGATAATTTTAAAGGTCACCTGGCAATTCACAAAACAAATTGATTTGGGGTCTAGATTGTTTATTTCTTCTGCGCGCCAATAAAATTCTATTGAAACTATCAAGATAATCTTAAACATTGATAATGGTTTCAATTTACTATTTTTTCTAGGCATATAGCTCCGTTACAACTTCATAACGTAAAATGATTCACTTAACATAATTACGAAGCCCAAATTATCTGAATAATTTTAATGAGAGCACTATGGGCTCATTGATTTAGACCAAGAACGAACAAATTATAACACAAAACTTGAACAGTAAGAAGTTCTAAATGTAAACAATTGTCGTTGCTGCTGGAAATCGGATGAACAGGGTTCGAAATCGAGTTGGGTTCGTTATATTCACTTAGGTGTAAATATATTAGGAAAAGATATGGATCTCTCTCTCTCTTTCTCTCTCTCTCTCTCTTTCTCTCTCTCTTTCTCTCTCTCTTTCTCTCTTACCCCAGGAATTGTATCTGGACAAATAAAAAAAAATGTTATGTAATATTCAATCCAAAAATATTCTTACAATTCAAAATATATTTCAGCTTTAAATAACCCATAAAGGGTTGATAAGCCGTAAAAAATAGTCAATCAATCTCTTCTATTTACATGTGCTACACATTTTTGTTGTTGCTGTTGATGGAAGTGTTCAAGTAATGTGTTTCTTGTTATTTAGTAAAGGTCTTTGTGAATTTTAGTGCCAGTCTATAGGGCCTAATGAAAATTTATTTGATATTTATACGGTTCATTTGCTCGAAGCCATTTTTAATCATTGATCTGTGAAAACGGTTGTATACAGATGAAAACGGTTGTATACAGATGAAAATGGTTGTATACAGATGAAAATGGTTGTATACAGATGGAAAAGATTCTATAGACATGTAAACGGGTGTATACAGATGAAAACGGTTGTATGCATATGAAAACGGTTGTATACAGATGTAAACGGTTATATACAAGTGATAAAAGTTGTATTCAGATGTAAACAGTTATATACAGATGAAAACGGTTGTATACAGATGAAAATGATTGTATACAGATGAAAATGATTGTATACAGATGAAAATGATTGTATACAAATGTAAACGGTTGTATACAGATGAAAATGGTTGTATTCTGATGTAAACGGTTGTATATAGATGAAAACGGTTGTATGTAGATGAAAACGGTTCTATACAAGTGTAAACGGTTATAAACATGTGTAAACGGTTGTATACAGGTGATAAAAGTTGTGTACAGATGTCAACTGTTATATACAGATGAAAACGGCTGTATACAGATGTAAACGGTTGTATACAGATGAAAACGGTTATATACAGATGGAAACGGTTGTATACAGATGAAAACGATTGTATATAGATGAAAGTTAAACAGTGTTCGATATTTTGTTGCAAATTCACAAGAACAAAAAAATGTATAAATTCACTTTCCTTATAGGTTTAGGTTTTATTACAATTCTAATAATCGCTTTAAAAAAAATCATTACCAAGGAGCGAAGGTAGTTTAAATTATACCGGTGTCAATGGAAAAACAATCTTTTGACACTCCATGTTTCTTGGGGTCTTTTTTGCAAGGACGAAGGACCAAGTTTGCTAAAATATTTTCTAAATTTCAGCCGACAGTTTGTTCAATGAATGCTGAAATTTCACTGCTCTCTAACAAAGAATTTGGCAAGAGAAAATTCTCTACAACATTAGAGCGGCTAATAGTAGCCTTAGTTAAACTCACATGGGAAGAGCTAAATGCACCTTCCCAGGGTCTTACACTTTAGAGCCGCGTTCCCACAGTTAACTCTCAATGTACAAATGAAATCCAAGCTTAGGACGATGCTGCGGGTGAGGTAGTCTGCAGTGAACCGCTTCGGGGAAGTTCCTCCAGATAACCTCTCGTTCGCTTTACACGTAAAAAGCCTCGGATTTCAGCTGACAGCAACCACAGCTTGCATTGCCCATTCTCTTATCTTTCTAACCCTTTTCCCGTGTTAAGATTGTTTCTTTTCTTTCTTTAACTCGTCCCCTCTCGCTTTTATTTCTTTCTTTAAATCCTTCTGGCTTTCATCCAGATTCCTTCTTTTTTTTTTTAAATTCTCTTTTCTCGTGTCACCTACCAACAAGTGCTCGAAGTATCGTCGAAGAAGCAATGATGATAAATTTACAGTAATTACTTTACGAGCAAACACAGATTGACAACGAGTAAGAGCAGCATCTGACAGAGCTGAATCTGACAAAGAGTTATGTGCCATTATTTCACGGGATTAACTTTGGAAAAGGATGCAAAGTTTTAACAGCAGCCAATGATAGAAGCGATACATACTAATCAACAGACATATTTCACATTTACAAATCTGCTATTCATCCGTGCATTGAATACTGCTGCCATATCTGGTCTGGTGCTCCTGCTATACACCTCGTGGTTCTTGGCAAAATCCAAGGAGGGATCTGTGATGTAATCGGTCCTGACCTGGCATCTCCGCTTCAGTCACTTTCTCACCGACGTGGCGTGGATTCCGACTGCCTTTTCTATTAATATTTTCATGGCAACTGCTCAGATGTGCTTTTTTTCCACTGATATCACGATACCATGAATTTAAGAGTGCTCGTATATAGGCATCTAGGTCCCTGCAGTTTATTGTTGAGATGGCTAAATGCCACTTCTATTCCAACAGTTTCTATTCTCACACTTCCCGCCTGTGGAACTCCCTTTCGCTTCCTTGCCATCCTAGTAGCTATAATCTTCAAAAACTTAAATGCGACATCAATCGCCATCTTCTATCTTCATAAATCCCGTTAATCTTTTGTGCTTTCCTCGAGCCAGATCCATATACTGTTTTTCTCTCTCTTTCTCTTCCTGTAGCCCTCCTGCGTACTAGTGGCATTCCGTCTTGAATGAGGAAAATGATTAATATTTATATATATATATATATATATATATATATATATATATATATATATATATATATAAACAATCAAGTGAAGAATAGATTTTCTATCATTGATGGATGTTTCTGATGTTCCGTAAAAGTGTCCTTTTTGCTTCCATTTTCTGAAAAAGCTTCATTGTGTTCCGTCCATGGTATTCTCAGCATCCTTCTGTAGAACCACATTTGTGTTGCTTCAAGTCTTTTCTTCATCTGTGAGGATAGTGTCCAGCTTTCCCTGCCATATTACGTAATAGTTCAGTGCTCTTTTTCTTTTACATAAAGTCATTGTTTACTTTTTCTTCTCTCTCCCTCGTGTACCTTCAGGGCGTTGCCGATCATGCCTCTCCACAATTTACTGTTCTTTGTAGCACTTTTGACTTTATCTTCTAAACCCTGTTCCACCATCTATTTACTCAAGCTCGCCAGGTAAGTTACACGTTGTTTTCCTTGATGCATTTTGCTTTTAATAGGTCCCATCTCACATTTTCCAATTTCCCTTAATATGTACCCAAGAAAATTGAACTGTCTCTTCCTGGTATTAAGTATACGTATCATTTCTTATAGAACTTAGTCATTGTTCACATATTCGACCCATGGTATTCTCACCATCCTTCTGTAGAAGCACATTCTGTTGTCGCAAGTCTATTCTTCATCCGTGAGGAGATTGTCCAGCTTTCCCTGCCATATAGGATGACTGATATTACATCACAGTTCAGCACTCTTTTCTTTGTTTCTAACGATATTTTCCGCTTTCTTAATACTTTGCTTACCTTTTGGAAGGTATATTTCGCTATCCAAATACCCCTTCAGATTTCAGTATCACAATTTCCGTCCTCTGTTAAAAGACTTCCCAGATATTGTACTTGTTTGATTTCGGTATCTCCAATTTGTAATTTGCATGTCGAGTTGTTCCTTTTGCTAAAAACCATGCATTCTGTCTTCTTGCAGTTGACCTTAGTCCTTTCTTCTCTCTTTCCTTCATTACCTTCTGTGGGAGTTTTTGTATTTTTCTTTCTGTTTCGGCTATCAACATTGTGTCATCTACATATCATGTTAGGAGTGTAGCCGCCAATAATGAATCCTGATAGGACATCTAATTCTTTCATAATCGCCTCACTGTATAGCGTGAATGTCCGGGGAAAATAAACAGTCTTTTTCTATGGCCCTTTCGACTTTTGTATACTTTCTATCCGGATGCAGGCGGTTTTCTGCCAATATAGGTTGTGGAATATTCTAATATCCTTCCCAAATATGTCAAGATTACCTTACACAAGCATAACGTCGTTAAAATCACATAAAATCTTATTAAATCACCTAATCAGCTTTATTCTTCTTGTTTTGTGTGCCATATCATTTCAGAATCTTGAGAATCGTGGCTCTCTATAACTCCCTGTCTTGAAGTAACTTAAACAGGAATGCGACATGCTATTCCAGCAGAATAATACCAGCTCACACGATGCAGACTCTACTCACCATATTCTGATGCGAATTCAACAACATCACTGGCCAATACTATGGCTGTATCTATCTCCCATGATCTGACGACACGTATAACGCTTGCTGTATCGTATAGAATAAACTAAAAGTTAACCACTATGTCAACGTTCATACGGTGGCTTTTGTAAGCGTGGCTTAGATGTGGTACAAGAGCGAAAATATGGGGCAACCAATGAGGATCGAACCTACGATTCAGTTATAAATGATCGAGCAAGACAAGCTTGTTGACTGACTATTACACCACGTGGAAGTGTCGTATGTGCATGATCGTACGCATGCAAAAGTACGAGTTAAAAGTAAAATCCAAGAAATACAGAGTGCGATGGGTCAATTGCCGTCATTTTATATTTTATGTATAGTAGGTCCAGTTAGGCATCGTCTGTGAGAAAAAGATCACCATATTGCAATTCACTCCGCCAGAAATTTGAAAACGGCATGCTGAACTGCACCGGAAGCTCCAACACGAGAATGTTTCAAAGTGTCTGGATGTCAATCTGAGGATAGTGCAGTGGATTCGGAAAGAGGTGGATGAGTCTAATGGTGATTATGAAGGTGTTTGGAATGATCACTACTGATTTGCGTTATGACTCCATTCATCTTCCTACGGGGCCTCAGACTCAACACGGAGGCCTACATCAAGTGCCTTGCGGAGGTAGTGCTACCCTGTGTCAAGCGGGTGACCCTACGTCTAGCAACAGGACTCTGCACCATGTCACAGAAACAGAAGAACACAGCCATGGCTGTCAGACAATTTCTGCGACCACATTACTTCTTACATCTAGCCAGCGAACTCCCCAGACTGCAACCCCCTTGATTATTATGTGTGTCGGGCAGTTGAGCGAGAGATCAACTCCTTGTAACACCAACGGTGGGCTGAAGGCAAGTATTATGACAGTATCCAACAACTTAAACAAGGAGACCGTCCAGAAGAGATGCAGGAGATTCCGAAGTCGTCTGTCTGAAGCCAATGTCCATTTTATTGAATAGATTTATTCTTTAATATTTTAAGATATTTTTGTGTAATTTTAGTAAATATATATTTTAAAATGAGATGTCAGTATCATTTTTATTTTTACGTTATTTAGACAACAATTCATCCATCGCAGCCTGCATATACAGTGCATTAATATAGGGTCACACTATCAATTGATACGCCTTTTATTTTGGTACCAGCGTACGTACTGATTTGTATATGTGGTCAGTTATGTAATTCAGCTGCATTATTTGTACGTCTAATGTTGAATAAATTAAAATGCATATTCAGGTGGATGTAGTTTTATTTTTATCAGTATATATATATATATATATATATATATATATATATATATATATATATATATATATACATATATATATATATATATATATATATATATATACATATATATATATATATATATATATATACATATATATATATATATATATATATATATATATATATATATATATATATATATATATGAAGAGAGAGAAACCGCAATTGTGTTTGGTTATAATGTGGATTTGCTTTAGTGTATATATTGTATTTTATTCTTCATATTTCTGCTACGCGAGTTTCCGGTCTTGTGACCTTCTTCAGGCAAATAAAAAGAAATAAATTTTTAAAAGGAATAAATTTTCCTTATGTTCTTTTTATGTTTCATTGTTCGTTTTCTGTATTTGTAGTGAACCTTGATCTCATTTCTCGACTGTTGCCAAAAGTGGTAATAAAACCATTAGGTTTGGGCTGCGTGGTAGTGATGATAGATGTGATGATGATAGATGTTTTCCTATCCCTACGTTACCCTTGAGACTGTCAAACAGGCACTTTCTTCTACTGTGGTTTTCTTTCACCTACAACCAACTCTTGCTAAGCCAAACGATCATAGGGAATAGACGACGGGAGCAGGTTTTTGTAAAAATGGAAGCTGGTGGTAATAAATTGGTGCTCGGTTTTCAATCTTTGGTCACGAAACACAGTATTGTACCAAACACCGAGGAACAAATTGTATATTAATTACATCAAAACAAGGACAAATATCCATATAAACATATGCCTGCAATTCCTTAGTTTTTAATTTATTATGTTTAAAGTTTACCGTAGACTCTGTTAAATGTACAATCCAAGATACAATCGAAAAATACCTTTACAAACTTTGGAGACGGGTTCCTTACAACGCGAAGATAAACAGCAGCAAAGTCCGGATGACTCGGCTGCCTTCGGTCTGGTAACGCAATTTGATACAGGTATGCAGCCTCGCGTCTAATGCCATTCGCCCGGTCGTTCACAAAATGAATATCCTGTTATTGTTAACCCACTATGACACACGTTATTCGTTAAATACAGACTACCCACAAATGTACACGAATGGCAAATGTAACCTAGTCTACATAGCAACACAGCGCCATATGCTGTAAACTATCTTTAAACTTAATAACTCAAAAACGAAGGATTTGCATGTGTATGTTTATGTGGACTTCTGTCCTTGTTTTGGCGTGAGGAAACCGCCCCCAAATTTGTAAACATATTTTGATACACCCTATATATATATATATATATATATATATATATATATATATATATATACTAATAATTAATATGTACACACACACACACACATACACACACATACACACACACACACATATATATATATATATATATATATATATATATATATAAGTGTGAATATAAACTGAATGATGAGATATTAGCAGGTGTATATGCGTGCGATAGCGTGCATACACAGTTAAGCAAATAAATATTTATTTTATTTAATTTATGGTGCAAACAGTGTCCAATGTAGTTAAACAGAGCAATGAAGTATGTATTAATAAATACGCATATACCTACTTTTGTAGTTTCATGGTTTCCCAATTAGTCAGGCACATATGGCGATTGAACCGCTTATTACAGTTGTTTTTAAAAATAATGGGTCTCATGGGAGGAACGCTAAATTATACTCAGATTCAAAGCTCGAAGTTGATATATACCAGATATATTACTGGGATGTAAATTCAAAATATAGAGTGTATGGAAGGAAATATTGGGAAGAACAAAGCAAAAAAAAAAATATGTGATGCAAGCTTAAAGTTTATATGATATAATTTTTTTCGTTGGAGAAACAGGCAAGATTTAAGTTAAGAAACTATAAAGCCTAAGGATCAAGCAATATGGATAAAAAGGAATGGGGTAGGCGCAGTGGATTATAGATTATTTATGAATAATCTCTATGATTCAAGGTTGTAATACTGCACAGTATATAAAGCTAAAGTTTAATAATATTAAGATATAAGTTAAAAAAAAAGTGTAGATAGAGAAGGTAAAAGCTGAGACAAAAATGTATATTTAGAGAAAAGAGGAACGCCGTGTAACTCGTTACGTCTTAATAGACGCTTAAATGATTAAAAATGGGTAATAATTATTTGACCTAAAATATTTAATGGGCAGTTAAAATTGGGTAAAAAGATTTATCCAGAATCAAAATACTTTAGGAGAGAGCCTTTTTTATGGGTACAAGCTATCATGAGTTCACGGCGTTTGTTCAGCAGGTTGAGTTTGTTAATATATTTGAGAATGAATCTTTTTTCCAACAAACACAGGTTACATCGTTCGCCGCTGCCGGGGAATGGTGTTGTTTTGGTAACGAAATTCCAATTTAGTACCGGTGTGTAGTTATTTCTTTTGATTTCCCAGTAAAATTTTGAGAGTGCAGTGGCATGGCATATTGTTTATTGGTAAGAGTCATTTTATGGTGGTAATACCGGGTTTTCCAGTGGTTTGCAGCAGAACCAAAATAAAATTTAATCTTGCCATTAAGTTGAATGCTAGCCTTATAAATAACGCCTTTATTCATACATTTATGATTTAGTGGACATGTACTGTTTTTTCGACAATTACATTTTTTGTTTGTATTAATATTGCTATTGAGGTTGATTAAATATGTGTTTAATATTATGTTGTGTTATATACTATTCGAAGTTTTTGGTGCAACTGTAGCTAATCTTAATGTTGTTCTTGTTGAAGATTCTATTGAGCAGTGTATATGGCTGAAATGTTTAAATTAAGAAAAAAATTACCAATATTGATTTAGACATTTTTGTTAAATGGTGGGTAAACCAAATTATGTTGCATTTTCGATTCTTATGTATATGGTTGGCAAACTTATTAATGTTTATGTATTCTACCTTAACTTTGTGCTTACTTTTTTCTAGTGCCTCTACATAGTTGGTTTTATATTTGTCAAAAATAGTTTTGTTGCTAGAGTTAGTTGAAAGTCTGTATTGCACCGATTTGTGCAAGTTGTTTAAAATTCCCGGTGGGTGGTTGCCTTCTTTGCTAATGAATCTATGATTATAAAGCTCTTTAGTATAAGGCGTGTATATTCCATTGGATAGGTGGAAGTTAGTGTCCAGAAAGTTAATCACCATGGCATTGGTGTTAGTGGTGATATTTAGTCCATGATCCTTGAAATATTTGATAAGATGTTTTCTAAGTCGATCAGTTTGTTGTGGGTTGGTGTTACGTAGGAGGGTAACTCCGTCGTCTCTGTATAGGCCAGTGTTCATGCTATCGAAAGTATACCTAAGTCCCTACAGTATACCTAAGTCTCCACATTGGTTGGCATTTTGCTACTGCGGAGACTTAGGTATACCCAGAACTAACGTTTATATTGTAAAACAATAGACAACGTTTTTGCATTTCTATTCCTCCACTTTCTTACATCTTATATATTGGGTTGGAACAAAAGTTCGTAGCGTGATTTCGTATAACACGTGACTGAAATTTGACATGTATACTATATTCTGAAAGGTGACATTGTTACAATTTTTGTGTACCTTTAGGTAACTAGGAGATATATTCCGTACAATTGTACAAAATTGTGGCACAAGGCCGAAAAAGGGTAGGGGTAAAGGCTGGTCATAACTAACTATCCTATACCAAGATAATCAGATTCGCGACCCATTCATACATTACAATTAACCCATTCACCACAAGAACTCACCCGTCACCATTCAAACCTTCATCCACCATAATACGACATCCACACCAGGGGAACCTACAAAAACGCGCGCCACACCATAAAAATTTGATGATAATAAAATACATTAAAATTCTAATAATGAAAAGATGAAACGGGAGGGAGATGAACCCAATAACAAACTAAAAAATGCAACAAATATTTAAACTAAACATAATTTATGTTAGTAGGGCCCGTCCAACCCTCGAAATAGAGAGGCCGCTGTATTCTGCCCAGAGGACAAAATCAAGAAGCACTCTCGCTAAGGGCGTGGGAAAGAGATAAAATAACACGGACATAGGGAAATAAAAGAGTGACCCAGTCGAGATGAAAGGGGGTCCAAAACAAACTAGGGAGGTTGAGAATCTCGACTTGGATCATAACTAAAAAGATAGCAGGGAAACAGGCCGGGAACAACACTTACTCACATTAACTAGGTACACTTAAGCTTGTATAACCTAACCAAGGGGAGGGTTCCACAGGAAACCACCCCGATGTGACTTAGGTTGACCTAGAAAAGAAAATCAAGGCTAGCCCCGTTCAAACGAACCAAGCTCGCCTCTTTTACCCACCTTTCAGTGAAGACTGTCGAATGCAATCGTTTTCTATTAGTTCTAATCTTCATCTTGAGCTGATGCTCAAAGAATCGGATTAGATCCTGATAAGAAAGACGAGTGCCTCGCAAGACTTCCTCCATGCGCGTCGTCCATATCACCATTCGAGCCGTGGCTAGCAACGTCAGAAACACGATTCTTTTCACCCCGGAATACGGGGGCGACACATTGTCACACGCGTATGCGCGACCAATGGACACGAATTCTTCGGGAGCGAGACGAGCCGTCAGCTCCCCGATATGGTCCCATAAGGGGCGGACCCGGGGGAAATGGTAGAAGGCGTGCGAAGCCGTTTCTTCTAAACCAAGGCCACACCGTTCACAGTCTGGCAAATCCGCCAAGCCCCATATGAAAGCCTTGTCGTTGAGAGGCAGCCGATTCCGAGCCAATCGCCAGGTAAGCGAAAACTCAGGGTTACTGAGATAATCCGCCGCTGGCGCCCAAGACCAGTAGGAGCGATACTCCTCTTCCGACAAGCAGAGCGTATCACGTAGGGAATCCTTCGCGCGCCCCTCCACTAATCCCTGATAGAAGACCTTCCTAGGCCGTGACAGGTCACTGGACCGCGGAATAGCCTTCAAGGCTGACCGACACTCGCGTACCTTTAGGTAACTAGTGAGCCAACACAAATGACTTGACTGACTTTATAGTTCCCCAAAAGAAGGTTAACCAATCAGGAGACGTGAAATATTCAATCCGTCGTGTATAAAGGCGGCCATTTTGTTTATTCTCTCCAAATATTCAGTGCCAACCTGTCAGGCGAAAGAACAGAAGGAAGAACCACGCTCTGCTACTTTATCGAAATATCCATTGCTAACCTGAACTCCGCTTCCCTACTGTCTTCGAAATATTCACTGCCAACCACTGGATTCTATACTCAAAGACTACATCATGAACAACAGACATTCCAACCCGCCTTTCCATGTGATTCGCGTTTTAATTGTGAATTTTAAACGTTTTTTACGTTAGAAATAAAAACTGAGAAAAATGAACTTCATTTTTGTTATTTCATTTTTTTTCATTTCTGGAAAGGAAGAAAACGTTGTATAAACAGCAAAAAAGATATGTGTCGTTTATTGAGATGGTGATGAAGCTGTTTAATGTTTCTCTGTTGTTCACAAGGTTCAAATAGGACATTTTGATTTGGAAGACCGCGAAAGTACCGGCAAATCCGCAGTCGTTTATGATGACCAATTAAATATAGAAATTAATTAGTTAAAAATAATCCATGTCATACTACACGAGATATAGCACAGATCATCCATATATCTGATATTATCGCTGTGAGGCATTTAAAAGCAGTTGGATACGGTGTTTGGGCGCTAAAAATATAATGGACAGAATTCTCTTCTCAAAATCAATAAAAGTGACCCATTTTTTGAAAGAATGATTACGGGTAATGAAAAATGAATTGTTTAGAAAAATGTGTGGCAAAAAGTATAATGAGAAAAATGAAATGGTCCACCGTACTCACCTGACCTTGAACCTTCGGATTAACACTTGTTTGATCCTTGCAAAATTCTCGTAATGGGAAGAACTTCAATTGTATGGAAGCCTGTAAAACCGCTTGGCCAGTTCATTTACCGAGAAAGATGCCGAGTTCTGGGAAGATGGAATCATGAAGAAGGTTCAAAGATGGCGAATTACATTGGAACAAAAAGAGAACATGTTTGGTTGAATAAATGTAGGCAACTTTTAAAAAATCACAAAAAAGAGGATACTTGATAGAAAATGACCTAAACAAATAATAATAATAAATCCAAATTATAATAAATGAATAAAAATTAAAATTAAGTTAAACATTTGAAATGAGGAAATTAAAAAATAAAGAATAAAAACAAATTAAATAATAATAATTTAATTAAAAATAAGTAATTATGTTTAGCCAAGAACCTGTAATTCTGAGTATTACGAAAGTAGAAATATTTCTAACATTTAATAAACAATAAATAGAAATATCTAATATATTTTTGTTGTGGATTCCGGGATGAAATCCGGTATCAAATAATAACAAACGCCAAGAATGAATATAGGAAAATAAATGTATTAACGTAATAATACAAACTGGTAATACAGGTTAGTAGCTCCAGGAATAAGGGTTAGTAGGAAAATATATATATAGTCTTTGATATCGACGTATCGCTGTATGACTTCTTGCTGAGACTACGTGCTCGTTACTGTGACTCTGGCACCGTCTCTGTGTGTGACTCTCTATTCGACCGACTCTACTCTTCTACTACTACATGTTCGGGTATTCACTGGCAGTAGTATATGTATACCTTGGGTGAGTCCATTTGTGTAAAAAGGGGAGAATACCTCAACAATTTAGTTCAGGATTTTATATACTTTCATTTGTATAACGGTAAAATTATACAATAAACAATTTCAGATTAGATGACGTCACATAATAACACTCTTACGAAAAACAAATTAAAATTGAAAAAATATGAAAATAATTATCGTGTTTAATGAACCGTAGTTTAGAATATATGGTCATCAGCAAAAGGAACAGATTAACATACAAAATACTATCTGAATCTACCAAAATCAATCAAGTACAACAATTTAAATATCTGGGAAGTGTTTTAACGGGGAGTTCGACACTGAAATCCGAAAGCGTATAGAGATAACGAAAGAATGCTTCCAAAAGCTGAGCAAAGTATTGAGAAACAGGAAAATTTCATTAAAAACAAAGAAAACAGTAATTATCTGCTACGTAATACCAGCCCTCCTATATAGCGGTTAATGTTGAACAATCTCATCAAAGATGAAGAAGAGACTTCAAGCAACAGAAACAAAGACAACAGTACTGAACAGTTATGTAATATCAATACTGATATAGGGCGGTGAATACAGGATAATCTTCTCACAAATGAAAAACAGACTTGAAGCAACAGAAACAAAGAAAAAAGTACTGAACTGTTATGTAATACCAGTCCTCAAATATGGCGGCGAATACTGGACAATCTCAAAGATAAAGAAGAGACTTCAAGCAACAGAAAAAAAAGAGTGCTGAACAGTTAGATAATACCAGTCCTGCAAAATGGCGGTGAATATTGGACAATCTCCTCACAGATGAAGAAGAGACTTGAAGCAACAGAAACAAAGGAAAGAGTACTGAACTGTTATGTAATACCAGTCCTGCTATATAGCGGTAAATACTGGACAATTTCCTCACAGATGAAGAAGAGATTTAAAGCAATAGAGACAAAGAAAAGAGTACTGAATTTTATGTAATACCAGTCCTGCTATACGGCGGTAAATACTGAATAATCTCCTCACAGATGAAGAAGAAACTTGAAGCAACAGAAACATAGAAAAGAGTACTGAACTATTATGTAATATCGATCCTTCTATATGGCGGTGAATGATGACTTGAAGCAACAGAAATGTAGTTCTACAGATGCATGCTGAGAGACCATGGATCAAACCTGTGAGCAAGAAAGACGTTTTAGAGAAAATGGAAACAAAAAGGGCACTTATACTTACCATCAGAAAGAAACAGTTGTAATTTCTAGGGCATATCTTGAGGAAAGAGAGCTTGGAAATTTGATACTCACAAGACAGATTGAAGGCAAGATGGCCAGAGGAAAACAACGTATAACCTACGTTGCTAGCTTGAGTAATGGATGGTAGAACCAGGTTTAGGGGAGATAAGAAAATATACAGTGTAACCCGGATATAAGAGAGTTGTCGGGACCGGAGAATAAGTATCTTATATCCGGGTTTCTCTTATATGCGGGTTTGGTCTATTTTGTTTTATTAACACAGGCTCTAATTTGGGACCAGAGAAAATCTCTCTTATACCCGGGTTTCTCTTATATCCGAGTTCCTCTTATATCCGGGTTTATCTTATATCCGGGTTTATCTTATATCCGGGTTACACTGTATATGAAAAACTACAAAAGACAGGAAATGAATGTCGGGACATGGTTTAGTAGAGATAACACGAAAACAAAAAGGTATTAAGAGCTACAAATAACAGGAAAATGTGGAGAGCCATGATCGGCAACGTCCTCAATGGACATGGAGCATAGAAGGGAAGATGATGAGACCCAGGGGAAAATTTTAGTAACGACGTATATCTTGCAGAGCGTCTTCTCTCTTTGGCTTCCGCAGGATAGAATGAAAGAAAAACATAACTGTATGTGACGAAAAATGCCTTGTGATCTCTGAGGATAAGTGGTGACCTTAAATTAATTTATCTTATCACTTCCAATGTCCAGACTCCAGACAGTGCCGGTTTGCCTGTTTGGGGCGTTTGTTTTATTTATATCAGTATTACAGCCGTTTGATGTTTGATCAGTCCACAGAAAATAGAGAGAATTTTTCTTATATAAAAATAGATATGATATATGTTAATAATTTCATTTGGTTTATCTTTTCCCTGATGTGCGGATTTACGTCTACGAAGCGGCCGATAAGTCTTTGAAGTTTTTATTTATTTAGTCACTAAAAAAACTATGTGAATATACACGTGTGTTAATGTGGATATACAGTGTAACCCGGATATAAGAGACCCGGATATAAGAGAAACCCGGATATAAGATAGATTTTATCTGGTCCCAAATTAGAGCCATACTTACCTAAACAAAATAGACCAAACCCGGATATAAGAGACTTCTTCTCCGGTCTCGACAACTCTCTTATATCCGGGTTACACTGTACATGTATATGCATGTCTGTGATTGTAAGTAAAAGTAGAGACATGTCTCTGTTTTAAAGAGCGACAAAGAACAGGAAATTAGGAAGAGCCATGATCGGCAAATTATCACGCAATGTCTATATGTGTGTGTATACTTATATATGTCTAAATATATATAAAGTGTATTGACAGGCACTAGAATTCTTTTCAAATTTAATCTCTACGCTGATCCCCTGAAAAAAAAAATGTGGGGAT
>OZ038497.1:35857915-35919248 GCA_964036315.1 Acanthosepion esculentum
GTTCGTTATCTTTCAATCTCCGTCTGTTCACTATCTATCTATCTATCTATCTATCCCCGTCTGTTCGTTATCTTTCAACCTCCGCCTGTTCACTATCTATCTATCTATCTATCTATCTATCTATCTATCTATCTATCTATCTATCTATCTATCCCCGTCTGTTCGTAATCTTTCAATCTCCGTCTGTTCACTATCTATCTATCTATCTATCTATCTATCTATCTATCTATCTATCCCCGTCTGTTCGTAATCTTTCAATCTCCGTCTGTTCACTATCTATCTATCTATCTATCTATCTATCTATCTATCTATCTATCTATCTATCTATCTATCTATCCCCGTCTGTTCGTTATCTTTCAATCTCCGCCTGTTCACTATCTATCTATCTATCTATCTATCTATCTATCTATCTATCTATCTATCTATCTATCTATCCCTGTCTGTTCGTTATCTTTCAATCTCCGTCTGTTCACTATCTATCTATCTATCTATCTATCTATCTATCTATCTATCTATCTATCTATCTATCTATCTATCCCCGTCTGTTCGTAATCTTTCAATCTCCGTCTGTTATCTATCTATCTATCTATCTATCTATCTATCTATCTATCCCCGTCTGTTCGTTATCTTTCAATCTCCGTCTGTTCACTATCTATCTATCTATCTATCTATCTATCTATCTATCTATCTATCTATCTGTTATATACTGTATGTACGAACAGAAAATGGGGATGTTCAATCTTCATAAATACGTTGGACACTATTGTAAGTGGGGTTAATATGCTGTCTAAGTAGTCCACCACTAGCAGTGGTTTACCTACTTCACGCCGCTGGCGAGTATTACATTTTGTTGATGTTATAAAGATTACTATTTGATCTCCAACCTCAATGTTTGTTATTCCTCAATCAGTAACCTTTTCTAGGTTACAACATAAACCTTATTTTTAGTGGCTACTCGTTTAATATTATTTATTAAACAATATATTTATTTGCTTTCAAAAAATAAATAAAACAGTATATTTCCTGCTATATATCTCAAGATTCTCAACAAAATCCAAACAAGTGGTGTGTAATGTTCTCGTTCATGACATGGCATCTCGACTTCAGTGTCTACCCCAACGCCGCAATATGGCTTCCCTGTGTCTTTTCTTTTATAAATATTTCCATGCCAATTGTTCGAATGAGCTCTCTTCCTCGATAACAGCACGAATTTAAGAGTTCTACTGGGTTGGCAGATAGGTCCCATCGTTTTACTGTTGAAATATCTAGATGTAATATATATTATATTCTAATAGTTTCTTTCCTCTCACTTGTTGTTTGTGGAAAAATCTCCTGTTTATTTTTTCTTCTAGTGCCACCTACAATCTTCCAAAAGTTAAAAGTAGCACCAATCACCATCTTCTGTCTTCCTGAATCCCGTTTTTTTTAATGTCCTTCCTCTTCACTAAAGTTTTCTAATTCTCTTTCACTCTCGGCAACCCTTCGCGACTTAGTTTCTTTATTGCCTTGCTTTGGGGGAAATGATTTTTTTAATCTATGTCTGTATAATGAATATCAGAATGAGTCGTGAAACAGACAGTCAGCATACAGTGTTTATACCCGTGTCATCAATGTCTATATCGGCAAACGCTCTGTCCCCAATATTAAACATCTTTTCCTCTAGAATTATAGTACATTTTAAACAATATATATGTATGTGGGGTATATTTGCGTGTACGTGTGTTACTATTAAATGTATATTTCCTACTTGCTGCCATCTGTTAATATTTTATATTATTGAAACACTTAAGCGACTCCTTTGAAAGATAGCTTTTTATACAGCTTCTCATTATCATAACATATTTGAAACGATAGTCTGCTATCAAAATTTTGGAATTGGATAACTCAGCAGAAAGCACGACGTATTTTTGAAACCGCCCGCCACATGTGAAAACCCGCACGTGCGCACATTCCGACACGGCCCAACCTAAGACGAAGGTGAACTCTGTAAATTTGGTGCCTCTATTATTGATAGTGTCCAGGAAAGACAGCGTTAAATCATTGCTGAATGTGTAAAATGATTGACAGTAGCTGTTCGTCTTACATCAACGCATCGTAAATAAATGTTTGAAAAAAAAAAGGAAAAGAAAAAAGTCGTTCCGGCGTATTGGTTGATCATGGGTGGTACCACACACGAACAACTTAGCAATCCGGAAGTCTGTGTGTGTCTAGATGGCCAGAAAAATCTTAAGAAGGATGATAAGCCAAGGACCGAAAAGAAAAACTAACGCTATAACCCAGCAGTAAAGATTTAAATTTAGAAACTTCCTGCTTGGTAAATGGTCAAAATTTACAATCACCTGATTTGGGTGTAAAGACATTTTTTTTTTTTTTACTAATGTTCACCAAATACAAGGCCCAAGCGCCACGGCAAGTAGAGGATAACTGCTTATTGTTCATTTATTATTTATTAATATTCACACACACACACACACACACACACACACACACACACACACACACACACACACACACACACACACACTCATATATATATATATATATATATATATATATATATATGTTGGTCACACCACAAACTCGCTTTCACGACGCTTGACACTACATTTGAATGATAACTCTAACATTTTTAGGCATTTAAAACAACATGCCTGGCCGCATACACAATTCCGGAAAATCCACGTCGAAAACACAACTATACTTAAACATGAAAACAATAAACAAAAACTAAAAATTCTTGAAGCTATATACATAAAACAGTTGAAACCTAACCTGAACAAAATAAACTATGAAATCTCCAAAAATCTCCTTAAATGCCTATAATTAGTAACAGAAGTCATTGGTTCATACCAACGGCTTTCAATACTCAATACTCATCGGATTCACTCTCGCGTGGTCATGAGTGACGTCATGAGCTGTTGTGCGATTTTCGCTTTCAGCGTTTTATATGCACGTGTTTATCGTTGCTTGGAAATCATCCATGTAAACAAATAAGACTGTCATCAATTTCTTGTTCGTGTATTGCTTAAATATATTGTGTAATTGTCATCTTTGATAATGGCGTATGTAAGCCGAAAGCTTAGATTGGATTAAAAAAATATGTATCAATATTGTGATTTTCTTTCATTGTTTAACGATAATGATATTAAGCTTATCAGACTATATGAAAAAAACTTACATAAAATATATAGACAACACTTATCTATATTATTTAATGAAACATGTATTAATGAAAAAATGCTGCCTAAATACACGCAATATATATATATATATATATATATATATATATATATATATATATATATATATATATATATATATACATATATATATATAAGAACACCGAATTATATATCTTACTGTTCTTTCTTTTTTTACTATAATAATAATAATAATAATAATAATAATATATATATATATATATATATATATATATATATATATATATATATATATATATATATATATATATAATAGCTGTCCACAAGTTACAGAGTAATAAAAATCAAGACCAAGTTCGTTTTTATTTAGGCTTACATATATATATATATATATATATATATATATATATATATAGATATGTGTGTGTGTGTGTGTATGTATGTATGTATGTACATATATATATATATATATATATATATATATATATGTGTGTGTGTGTGTGTGTGTGTGTGTGTGTGTGTGTGTGTGTGTGTGTGTGTAAATATAAAAGTGGATTTTGAACTCAACAGCCAGCGGTGACAGTCTGGTTCATGCTTAAAAGCAAGCGTCAGGCCATTACATAGATTCCATCCCGGATATCAAGCACTTGAAACCATAAATATAGCATACCGTAAAACTATACTTCATCATATATATATATATATATATATATATATATATATATATATATATATATATATATAGGAATTAATGTTACCGTCCCACATACACCTATATAGACAAGCGTTTCTTTACTTACACACTCTTACACTATCGCACAAATTAACATCCTAAATGTTCCTCACACATATTTGTATAGTATCTATTGCATTTGCACGCGTGTCTGACCAATGAAAACTACCACAAATCAGAGCATGCCAGTACTCTGATTTTTCATTTCTATTCTCGATCTCTGACGATGCCTTAATAAAGGCAAAAAATGTTACATTCAGATTCGTTCCCTACTTTGTTCTTTATTTTATTTCATCATCTTGTCGGATTCCTATCCATATATGACATCTCTCTCTCTCTCTCTCTCTCTCTCTCTCTCCATATATATATATATATATATATATATATATATATATATATATATATATATATATAGGGGTTGGACAAAATAATTGAAACACTTGTTAAATTCAAAGAAAATTTATTTAATATGGAGTTGGTCCTCCTTTAGCCTCACATACAGCTTTAATACGTCTAGGAATTGAATCATACAGCTTCCTGACTTTATCCAGAGGAATTTTCAGACATTCTTCCATTAACACCTGCTCCAGCTCTTTAAGACACGACGGTGGAGGATAGCGGCTCCTAACTTGTTGCTCCAAAATGCACCACAAATGTTCAATAATATTGATATCTGGAGATTGGGGAGGCCACTTCATGTGTTCTAGCTCACTTTCGTGCTCTTCATACCAATTCTTAACCACTCGAGCGGTATGTATTGGAGCATTATCGTCTTGGAAGATGCAGTCACCATCAGGGCTAAAGTCTAGGCCATTGGATGAACATGATCACCCAAAATGTTCAGGTAATCTTTGCTGTTAATTCTACTATGTAGGGCAACTACTGGATCAAGACATTTCCATGATATGGTGGCCCAAACTGTCATTGATCCACCTCCATGTTTCACTTTTAGAAGAAGGCAATCAGGGTTGTAAGCTTCTTTGAGCTGCCTCCACACAAACTCGCCCTGAATTTGGGAAAAGAGAAAAACTGGACTTGTCTGAGAATATGACTTGCTTCTATTGGTCTGCAGACCAGGCATTGTGATCTCTGCACCACTTCAACCTCTTCTGAATGTTGCGAGTGAAGATGAGGATATATATATATGGTACTACGTGCGCGTATCTTTCTTTTTAACTAAATCATCATTTAATACAAAGCCCAAGAACCACTCATAGCTTTACCTTGAGTGATTCTTGGGCCTTGCTGAATAAGATTGTTGAACAGACGAGGAAGTATCTGCTGATTATGAGATGGGAAAAGTCTGATAGAGGATGGCCCTTAGTGTTTAACGTAGAATTAGTGTCACAGTTCATTATAAAGAGCTTAGCCTTATCCAATGAGTTTGAGATAAACTCTGGGCAATTTATTATAGTAAACACTGACGGTTTGCCACGAATAAAAATCACGTTGGTGATTTTCCAGAACTCGCGGGAAGCAAGTCTTTTTTCAACTTTGACTTGGACTGATAGTGCATAGCTGTTTGGTTTTTCCAGAACGTTCTTGCACTGGCTACGGGCAGTTCTGAATGAGGTAAGAATTCTGCTATACCGTTCCATCTGATAGAGACGGTAGTGGTCGTTAAAGTGTGTTACGACCGCTGCATATTCGGGCGTGGTTTAAAGCTGATTGTTCGGTCTTTGGTGATATTTTTTGTCTTCATGCCAGAAAGAAATCATTCGGAAATGAGAGAGGCTACTCCCAGAACTTTATTTTTGAATAATGCTGAAAGAAGTGCTCTGCGAAGTGTATGATCTGCAGTTATCTCACTCTGCTTTCGTGTATTGAAAGATTGTTCTATGAAATAGGACATCAGGGGTTAGGGTTAGGGTTAGGGTTAGGGTTAATTTCTTGACATTGATCTGAAGAGACATCGGGAGAGAATAAAGGAGGTAACACTTCAACAAAACATTTGTCGAGACGGGAGGTGAGAAAGTGGTATAGGAGTTGTTAATTTTATATATATATATATATATATATATATATATATATATATATATATATATATATATATATATATATATGTATATATATATTCACCCCAAGCAAGGCAATAAAGTCACTAAGACGCAAGGTTGCTACTGAGAAGGAAAAACTTTAGAAGGAACCAGAAATCAAATCCTAAACAAGAAACAATGGGTAAACCACAATGATGGTCACTCTATAGAAGGCTCAAGAGCCACTCGAAGTAGAGTGTTATAGCGTAAGAGGAACCAAGCCAAGAAAGGTGATAATGTCCCAAAGACCCAATGGGCCACAAGCAATAAGACAGAAAGAAAATACTTTAGACGGTACCGGAAACCCAATCCTAAGCAGGTGACACAGGGATAAATCTCTACGCTTGTTCAAAGACCGTGCAGGAGTATGAACCGACGATAGGCGAACCTATTTACTCTTCTTGAAGGCAAAAAATGTAAATAAAATTTCAGAGTTCAGGCGGAGACGTTAGAAGTATAGGGTTTGACGCCTGTTATATTGGCAACGCGAGAAGACTATCCACGATGTTGTGTTTTAATTCAGGCAGTTAGTTATGTGCTACGCTTAGGCGACCATGTATCTTTCGAGACATAAATGACGAGGCAGATTTTTCCCCGCAGTAGGTTGCCATTTCTTTCTGCAGTAGACCAGTTGCCAGTCAAGGCTATAGATTCCGGTCTGTTCTGCTATTTACCCATAGCTGAGAGGAGAAGAAGAGGATTCATAACTTTCCAAAGGGTATTAATTAGCACGTAAGTGAATGTAATGGATTTGAATGGAATTCGAACTTGGCTCTCCAATTCCGCAATCCGAGCTGCTATCCATTACGCCACCGGGCCTCCTTTTGTTTTAATTAAGTGGACTAACTACTGCTCATGGTGAACATTGACATTGCCACATGAGGAATGGTCAAAGAGAATAACATTATTCTGCTCAGCTATTCCGTCAAAAATCACAATTCCATTATTCTGATGATGATTGTTATGGTCCAAGTTCCTTGTACCACGGTGATGGTCCAAGGTAGAACCAATGAAGAATAACTCGAACACAGGTATAGAATAACACAGATATATTACAAGCAGAAATATGTACAAAGAAGTAGAAGTATTAGTAATGACAATCAGATTGAGTTAGAGTGAACTATGTTTTCTCGACAAGTATCACCATTCCAATGTCTTACAGTAATCGTCTGACCTCGACTCTGTCTTTGACTGACTCTGACCGACTCTGAATTGAACTGACTCACACGATGTCCAGCAACACGCCCACGTGTGTCGAATGTGACACAAGGCCGGTTTAATGTGGGCTCACTGAAACCGTAGGCTCGGCCAAAAAATGCCCGTAGAACCCGTATAAACGGGATCGGGTTGGTCAACCTCCCCGAATGAGGGTCTGCCCTTCGGCGGAGCCTGGTCCGGGTTCCTCCCTGTCCAGAGGCAGAGAGTTCATCTCAGCCTAGAGGCAGAGAGTTCCCCTCAGCCTAGAGGCAGAGAGTTCGACCGGCCAGCTGAGTCGTCCAAAAGGACTGAACTCACACGATGTTCATTAACACGCCCACTGTGTCAAATGTGGCACAAGGCCGGTTTAATGTGGGCTTTCCGAGCCCGTAGGCTCGGGCAAAAATTGCCCGTAGATCCTGTATAAACGGGATCGGGTTGGTCAACCTCCCCGAACGAGGCTCTGCCCTTCGGCGGGTTCCTCCCTCCCCAGAGGCAGAGAGTTCACCTCTGCCTAGAGGCAGAGACTTCAACCGGCTAGCTGAGTCGTCCAAAAAAAACTGAATCTCACACGATGTTCATTAACACGCCCACGTGTTTCAAATGTGGCACAAGGCCGGTTTAATGTGGGCTTTCCGAGCCCGTAGGCTCGGACAAAAATTGCCCGTAGAACCCGTAAAAACGGGATCGGGTTGGTCAACCTCCCCGAACGAGGCTCTGCCCTTCGGCGGAACCTCGTCGGGGTTCCTCCCTGCCCAAAGGCAGAGAGTTCCCCTCTGCCTCAGAGGCAGAGAGTTCGACCGACTAGGTGAGTCGTCCCAAAAAGACTGAATCTCACACTATATTCATCAACACGCCCACGTGTGTCAAATGCGGCACAAGGCCGGTTTTAATGTGGGCTTTCCGAGCCCGTAGGCTCGGGCAAAAATTGCCCGTAGAACCCGTATAAACGGGATCGGGGTGGTCAACCACCTCGAACGAGGCTCTGCCCTTCGGCGGAGCCTCGTCCGAGTTCCTCTCTGCCCAAAGGCAGAGAGTTCCCCTCTGCCTCAGAGGCAGAGAGTTCGACCTGCTAGGTGAGTCGTCCAAAAAACTGGATCTCACACTCCTGCTTCCTCTTGAGGCGCAGTATTTATGATGTACGGAATAGTCCATTATTATTATGGGTGAGTTCCCATAACAATAATGAAAACGAAAGATATATAACAGCACATGAATGGGAGATCAGTGCTCTTACTGCTAGGGTCTCGGTCATGTGGGAAGCCATCTTTCATATATGACCAGCCTTATGGTCAATGCGCTTTAGAAAACCATGTTTTGTGTTTAGAGGTGAGTAGCCTGATATTGTAAATTTTGGAACTGCAATAGACTGAGTTCAGTTTTTGATTGGAAAATGAGGTCAGTTTGATATTTCGAAGATGAATCCAACTTCTGAAATGTTGGAACGTAGACGCTTTATAATAGTGTAGGCTAGTGGCTTCCAAACGGCGCGGCGCGCCTCCTAGATGCAGTGGAAGAGGGTAGCGGGTGAGGTGGAATGATTGAAAGACAATCAAAGATTTAGAAACAGTTTCAAAAAATTCATATGCTAAAAAAAAAAAATATGATTTCAAAATTTAAAATATTATTATGGATTACTTGTAATTGCATACATGAGTCCCTATATAAATAGATATAAATAATTATTGACAGATTTTATCATTGTGATATTTTTTGCATTATATCAAGTATTAAGAATATAGTAACTAGGGTCCGCAAATTGGAGGTGAGAGTTATCAATGATAATGTTCTGACTTCGAATCTGCGGTTAACTCTCTTTAACACAGACACATTCTATATCTCTCTTTCTTTCTCGCTCTCGCTCTCGCCCCCCTCTCTCTCTCTCTCACTCTGTTCTTTTATTTGTAAATGTACTTTTTATCACATAAAATTTGGTTGGCGCAAGCAAATTTTAATTCTGAAAATTTGACCCAGAGAAAAAAAGTTTGGGAACCACTGCTGTACGAGATGAAGAAATTGAAGTTTACATTTGGTTTAAAAGAACTGGTTTTGGTTCTACTGTTTGTTATAACTATGGTCTTGATTTGGTATGTAAAGGTAAAGAGTCGAGGTAACTAACCAACAATACCTATAAGTAGCATCTGAGAAAAATTACTACATACAGAGTGATAGAAAAGTAACTTTCTATTTTATGCATGAGTGGCCAGCCAAAAGTTCTGATTTAACACCTTGTGACATTTTTTCTTTGGGGTTGGTGAAATGAGCAAATCTAATATACGAAATTAAGACTTTGGAAGAACTTGCAAGGCGAATACAAGAAGTTATGTCTTCCTTACCACAAGAGTTCCTGGTGAAATCAGTTAACGCCATTCCTGGGTGGCTCGAGAAGCTTATAGCAAAATCTGGTGCCCATATCAAATTTTAAATAAACCACACGCTGAACACTTTCCTCTCACATTGCAAAATTTATAATAAATAAATAAATTGTATAAGTATTTTAAAATGGGGAGTTACTTGTTTCAATCACCCTGTAGATAAAATGTTAGAAAGTGCATCCGTAATTGTACGCTTTCTAATGGCATCGAGTGGTTCCACCGGAAACTACAGCACGGCTCAGAAACCATTGCTATACGGTAACGCCGATATCATATACCTGATGTTCTGGATAGCCTTCTTAGGAGTTATTCTAACGTTCGGATCTATGACTATCAGGCAGAATACGCCAGACGTTTACCTCCAACACCCTTAATGAAGGGAGAGACAACCCAAGGATGAGAAAAAAACAGAGGCATACCACTTGAAGTGATCCTGCGTCATCTACCCAGAAAATCAAGCAGCAGAACTCCTCAAGTCAGAATCATCATGCCTCACATAATTTAAAACTATATAAATATTTGCAAAGCTCATTTAAAAATGTATAAAAAAAATACGAAAGTAATGCTTTAAAAATATGTGTGTGTAGATAAAATTACTTCAAACGTATCTAAATATATAGCTGGATGTGTTTGAACGTGGGTGTTTGAGTGAATGTGTGTGTGTGTATGTATGTGTATGTGAATATACTTCAAAACTAAACTCATACAAAGGTTTCCAATTTAGAAACTTTCGTAAGTCAGCAGTTACAAACATTCATTTTGGTGAGAAGCTATCAGTATTTTTTAAAGATATCTTTTTTCTATTGTTAATTTCAGCTCAAAATAACAAACGCGGTAAAACTAAACCTTTTTTTCTCTTTCCTATTTCGCTTTATTTATTTATTCACCGCTTTCCTTCTTTTCTATTTTGTTTTTGTTTTGTTTTTATTATTTTATCCGTTTATTACGCTTCGTCATCTGACATCCCTTTTTTTTTATCTCACTTTATCCGTACCGTCAAAAGTGATGACAATATTTAAGGAATTTTGCAATTGCTTTCTGTTTATCTAATATCAAAAAAATACGTTGATTTGCCTTTCTATGTTTTTATGTTTGCTTTCCGAATGTTAAACTCAGCAAAACGTCAAATGAAGTCAAGATAACAAGTTATCCTACGCCTCAATTCTATAATGAAAGCACTTACAATAAATGAAGCTAATGTTTTATTTGTGTAAACATTTGCCTTGAAATATCGCTCAAGAGGATGAAATGTGTCGATTAAGATAAGTTTACCTTTTGTCTTTTATATTTTACTTTAAAAGTTTGCACTTGAGTTTCACACAGATGAAATGGTTGCAATAAAAGGGATGGGTCGAATTTTTAATAATTTAAAATAACATTTTTATAATTTTCACGAATGAAACGCTTTAGGGTTGGGAATAAATTTTCTGAATATTTAATAAAAGGATAACCCGGGTGGACTTCTCTCTCTCTCTCTATCTCCCCTCTCTCTCTCTCTCTCTCTCTCTCACACACACACACACACTCTCTCTCTCTCTCTCTCACACACACACACACACACACTCTCTCTCTCTCTCACACACACACACACATACACACACAAAAGATGTCCCGTCACATTTCTTCAAAACTCAAAAGTATTTATCAACAGCGTAAAATGCATCTTAAAAGTTCCTTTAAGATAATCTATATATATAAAACAAAGAATGTCTGTGTGTCTGTCTGCCTGTCTGACTATGTGATACCTTTTCACTCGAGATCCATCCAACCGATTTTGAACAAAGTTGCTACATACATTGTACAATGTAAGAGATAGGTTATTAGCGTAAAAAATCGATAATTTAAAAAAAAAATCAATAAAGCCTATCAAAATCAAAATTGATAAATTCAACTTTTTTCCTCCGATTTTGTACAAACTCTGTATGTAGGTTACTTACATCATGACAAACGCAACAATACCTCATTTTTATTTCTACGCCACTGCCTTTAGCGAAAAACGAAAAATTGATTTCAACCCAATTCGATTTCAATACAAATTTTAAACTAAAAGTCCCTCAATTTTCAAGCAATCTAATACAAACTTCACTCAATTGTAGCCAATAATAGGTTGATTGATTGTTTAACAGTCATTTAACTTAACAATTGAGTCCACCCATACAGTGAAAACCCGAGTAAATAGCGAAAAATGGCGACTTTTACTGGCTTCTTTCTTATTTTTCGTTGATCTTTCAACCAATTTTCATCAAATTTAACAATTGCTTTATAAATGTATCCTCTTTTACATCCCTGTAATTTTTTTAAAAATTGTATTTCAAAATCTCCAAAATAATTGTGCTCTGAAGTTAGTTTTCGTGTTGCCTGTTTTATTCCTTCATGTCCTCGGCTAACTTCGATTGAGTAAATACAGACTACTTCTGTTATATCAGTAACTGCATTAATTCAAAATGTTTTTTAATGAAAGTACTTAAAAGTAATTGAAGAAGATAGACTCTGTTACATCTAAACATGAAGCTGTTTTTGCTTCATTCTAACTGAACGCTTTTTCTGGGTATAGCTACTAGTCCCGTTACTATATAGTTAAGAGTAGATAGGTTTGCCTGTCGTCTGGTTCATACTACTCCCCGTTTTTTGGACACAAGTAGAATTTTATCCTTTGTTTCCTATTTAGGAATGGATTTCCGGTACCCACTAAAGTTTTTCTTGGTGACTTTCTTGAGTCTTGGTGGCATTATCTAATATATATATATATATATATATATATATATATATATATATATATATATATATATATATATATATATATATATATATATATATTAGTTCTATGACCGGGTGTGATCGTAGGATCGCTGTGTTGCTGAATACCTTACCATCTTACATATCTCGGTAGGTATTCATTTATGTGTAGCGCATCTTGTTCCAATTAGCTCAGCGGAGCCCATCTCTCACCACATCATATATATATATATATATATATATATATATATATATATATATATATATATATATATATATATATATATATATATTGGATTAATACAAATTGTCGGAGAAAGAAACAGATATTCCGTTTTATACAGGTGAACTTTTAACTTTTCTCTCTTTACAAAAATATCCTTAAATATATCCTGAAGAAATCTTTGACCCTGCTTTCAAAATTCTGTCTGGATATTCATTAAGCCTCTAAATCTACGCGAAATAACTTGTGTCAGATTTTTTTTTAAATAGGAATTTTCATATGCTTTTTCATTTAAACTAGAAAAATAATCTTGTTTGTTATTATCACCGTGTTTCGGCTGTTTTACATTCCGGACATCTTCAGATGTCTGTCGTACTCACAATTTTCAACCGAACCCTTAATTTAATCTACCCTGTAACTGATTGTTCTCATTTCGCTTCCCATAGTAAGTGGTTATCGCTTGTCAATATGTAGGTCGCCACTCGTATTCGAGGATACCCGTCTACTAGGGCGGCTAGCCAATCCCTATTGCAAACGCTCGCTCAGGCAGATTTGTGTTTCCTTAACACCCACAGAGCCCACCTGCAGTTTATACTGCAACTACACTGAGCAAACCTTCGTTAAAGTTTCTGGGAAAAAGCGTGTTATCTAGCGTGATCAACAATTTGAACAAGGCCAACACGCTCAAGCACGATGACTTGTGATTTCGAAGGCCCCCAATTTCAACCACAAAGCTTGGGTCAACCCGTGGTATGTTTTTTCAGGCACTTTCCAAAGGGGCCGCACGCTAGGATAGTCCCTCCCTGGGGAGATTCGAACCCGGGTCTCATAAACAGAATGCGTACGTCCTAACGACTCGGCCACGTGCCCACCAATAATAACCCACTAAACTAAATAACCTTTCTCTCGCCTGTCCGTTCCTTTCCCGTACCTGACATTTTAGTACTGACTGAGCCGAGATCGAACTTACAATTACGAGGAAACAAATTAGAAATGTGTTGAAAATTCAGCTTACTCGCCACTTTTCTTTAGTTATAAAATTTTCTCTTTTTTTTCTACATCTTATATGAAAGATGTAGAAAAAAAAAAAGAGAAAATTTTATCACGTTGAAACACCTCATCATTTTCTAGCTGTCTCCCATAGCGCCCTCTTTCGCATTCATATAAAGGCACTTTTTTTCTTGATATTAGCTGTAGTGCAATTTACAAACAACAACTATTTTAAGATTGCAAACAAATACGAAGGTCATTCAATAAATAAGGTGAATTTTTCGGTATAAGGACTTCTAATACAGATAGAATCTTACTCTTTTTTATTTTTATTTTTTTTTTGTTTTACTTCTTTTTCATATAGATTTAATTTCTTTTGCAGATTAAAAAAAAAACTTTGAGAGTTTTGGCGATTAACAAAAATGGCCGACCAAGAAGCATGCTCCAGGATTGAACAGCGGTCAGTTATCAAGTCTTTGGTTGCTGAAGGGTGCAAACCAGTTGAAATTCATAGGAGAATGTCAACTGTGTATGGTGCCACATGTTTCAGCCAAAAAATATCTACAAGTGGGCTAAATTGTTTAAAGAAGGACGGAGCAGTGTTGAGGATGAAGACAGGCCTGGGAGGCCTACAGAAGTGAGGTCTCCTGAGGTGATCGAATTTATTGTCTGTAAAAACATACGTGTTTCTTATGTTTTTTGTCTTTTTTAAAATGATTTCACTCCAAGCAATAAAGTCACAATAAGTCCAATAAAATCACTAAAACGCAGCTAGATAAGTTAAAAGTTAATTAAGACATGAAACGGGAAGCGATTAAAATGTAATAATAATAATAATAATAATAATAATAATAATAATAATAATCGTGAGAAAATATCAGAGAAATAACACAGCATTTAAATTTTTCAAGATCAATGTTGACTAGGAAGCCAGGAGTCAGAAGAAAGTCTCACAAGTAAGAAGTGCGATAAAAGAAACTGTTAGCATAGAACTTACCGTTAGATCAAACCATTTCAACTATAAAATGATGAGACCTAACCGCCAATCTAGTATTGTACTTAGTCATCGATTCTAAGTACCATTGAGGAAAGTGATATTTGTACAATGCTACAAAATGTGGCACAAGGCCAAAATGGGGATTAGGGAAAAGGATGGTCTTCTTCTGTCTTAACTTTAAATTTTGCTAGCCACAAACACTGACCCAATTATACAAACAATATTCCTAACACCAAAACAACACATTCTTACTTAACTTTCTTACTGCATCCACCGTAATGCCTCTTTGTCTCTATGAAAATCCTAAATAGTCCCCATATGTATAATTCATTGTCTGTGGGGGGAAGGGAATAAAACAACAATTTTAAAATCCGCAATGAGTATTTACAATATGAATACTATATATTTACATGAAACTAAACAAAATAATGTTAGTAATAAAACACCCTACAATCAGAAAAAACACAGGGAAGCTATGTTACGGCTGTGCATCAAGTACTGAAGCCGAGTTGCCATGTCAGGACTAATGACATTGCAGATTCTTCTATGGATTTTAATAATGAAACTCTAAACAGATAGCAGGAGCACCAGATCAGATGTGACAGCAATATTCAAAGCAAGGACGAATGGTATACGTAAGAAAAATTATCTAGCACAACACAGTGGCGGACAGAAACACCCACTTCTGGAATCCCAGCATTAAATGAAGAGACATACTCTACTAAAAATATATTTGTATCGGCGAACTCATACGCCTGACAAAAAGTATATACGAATAAATATATGCCATCCATATCAGTTGCCATTGTCCGTCCTTTCTATCGCTGTACAGGACACATAAAATTGATATAAAAAGCATCTCTGGAGACACGGTTGAAATTTACGTAACTACCTTTTCAATATTTTTCGTTATATATATATATATATATATATATATGCTAAAGAATGCTTACAAAAGAGTGCGTCCATCTATATAATTTGTAGGCAAAGGTTGCAAGTACTTGCGAGGTTCTCACATATAATTAGCGCATACATTTATTCATATATATATATATATATATATATATATATATATATAACGATAGAAAAGTAAAGTAATAGACAACGTGAACAGAGTATATATATATATATATATATATATATATATATATATATATATATATATATATTTGAATATCTGTATGCATCTCTTTCTTGGGTCGAACTAAAAGTTAACCTCACTTCTCTCGCCGGGGCCAGCGGTTGCTCGCACATATATACAAATACACCTATAAATTAACATTGCTAAACACAGTTTGTTATTCATACACGCACACACACGTATGTATATATATATATATATATATATATATATATATATATATATATATATATATATATATATATATATATATATATATATATATATTTGTGGTATCATGTTGACTGCTGCACTTTAAATAAAATAAAAGATATTTCTTTTTATTACCTGAAAAATGACACTGGATCAGGCCATAAGTGAGGTGGACCGGTCGGCGGGGAGAGGAGGGCTGTTTAGAAGGCGCATAATTTACAATGTCTGTCCTTTGGACGGTTCAGACGACAAACCGTAGATCCTGATCGCTGAAGGGGGTAGTAGTGGAGTAGAACGGGGGGCTTGAGGTCTTTGGTGGTCTCGGTGAGGTGGCAGCCACAGCATGAGCAGGAAAGCAAAGATGACAGTTGGGGGTGGGGAAAAGGAAACAACAAAAGAAAGCCAAGAAGAAAAGGAATACAAGAATAATAATAATTTTTTTTTTTTTTAAATTCTGGGCATATGTAGATTTTTCTGTGGTAAGGTCCTGCGTTAATAAATATAGCATGGTGCCGCTTAAATATAAATTTTTAAGTCTTTCAACCCATTACATCAGCAACGTTGGCCGATAAGTTATATATATATATATATATATATATATATATATATATATGTGTGTGTGTGTGTGTGTGTTTATGTGTGTGTGTCTGTGTGTGTGTGTGGGTGTGTGTGTGTGATAGAATAAGGTAGAAATTGGAAATGCTAACAAATTTCACTTGTATAATTCGCTTTTATTTAAGTTCCATCAGAATTTCCGATATAGCTAAAATAAAACCAAAACATGTTACATTCTGTAACTAGTAGACAGCTATTACATATATATATATATATATATATATATATATATATATATATATATATGTGTGTGTGTGTGTGTGTGTGTGTAATTTGGCAGCAACTTTTCTTTCAAACATGTAGTGTTGAATGTTAAAGACAACATAGTCTTACATATTTTCTTTTGAATTTTCTCATATTCTCTAATGAGACTTTTTATTTGAAAATAGTTTCGAAATATGTATTGTCCATACGATGACCTAGCGCTTTCGAACATCATTGTTCATCTTCAGGGTCAATATTTTAGTCAAAATTTTTTTTTTTTTTTAAACAAACATTTGCCAATTATCTTGTAGCGTAATCATGTTGCTACTTTTTTACAAACTAAAAACATAACATCATCGCGTCTTTTGAATTTAAAAGGATTTAAAATTCAAAAGAAAATATGTAAGACTATGTTGTCTTTAACATTCAACACTACATGTTTGAAATATATATATATATATATATATATATATATATATATATATAATACACCACAAACTCACTTTTGCGACGATTAACTCTCCATTTGAATGACAATTCCAACATTTTTAGGCATTTAAAACAACATGCCTGGCCACATAAACAATTCCAGAAAATCCTTGTTGAAAATACAATTATACTTAACCATGAAAACAATAAACAAAGACTAAAAATTCTTGAAGCTATTTATATAAAACATTTGAAACACAACCTGAACAAAATAAACCAAGAAAACTGCCCAAATATACTTAAATGCTTATAGTTGATAACAGGAGATATTGGTTTATATCAACGGCTTTCCATACTTAACACTTTTCTTCATTTTCACTCTCAAGTGATCATGTGTGACATCATGAATCACAATGCGATATTTTGCTTCCTGCCTTTACATATGCACGAATATATTGTTGCATAGCAATCTTCCATGAAAACAAACTATCATTGTTGCAATGTCCGCATAACCATTCTAAATAATTACCATCTTTGTTATATAATTTATTATTTAACTTATTATAATGTACTTTTAACCTCTGATGAATGCTTATGTAAGCCGAAAGCTTAGACGGGATTAACAATAAAAACATGTATCAACATAGTGATTTTCTTTCGTGTTTCAGTGATAATTCTAAAAGGCTTATTCGACAATATGAAAGAAATTTACTTAAAATAAATAGACAAAACTTGTCTATATTATTTAATGAAACATGCATTAATATGTATATGTGAGTGTGTGTGATCGCGCGCGCGTGTGTGTGTAGGGCGCGATGAATAAATTGTTGTCTAAATTAGGCAAACATGAATATATTTACCAAAATTACGCAAAAATATCTTGAAATACTAAAGAGTATTCAGTAAAATCGCCATTGTCTTCAACCATAGCCATAGTGAATTATGCCATATGCCTCCAGTTCATCTTTGGTGTTACAAAGCGTTTGTTGACTGATACCATATTTCTTCAACACTAGCCCAGTCACATTCCTCACATCTACCCTCCAGTCGACGAGTTAAGGCTGCCACTTTATTTGATTTTCGGCGGGTTTAAGATCGAGCTAAATTTAATTTGCCCATTTTCAAAAACCTCCCATTGTACAGAATAAATTATTTAAAATGGACATTTGAAATACGTAAGTTGAAATAAAAAATGTGTTATTTGAAAAACAGGGCATATAAGTCATTAGAGATTTTTATAAAATTAAGGCAAGAAATACATTGCCTATTATGTATGTTTCCAGCTTCAATCCGGCTCAGACCTCCTCAGCCTGAGTAGCCACATTAATTTTATTTCATTCTTTTTTTACTTAATTCCTTTCTTCTTTCTCTTTTCTTTTTTATTACAAACAACATCAATAAAATGTGTTTTGGTCAATACTTTCAGGCACGGAGTGAAAAAAATTTTGGATTCAGCTGAAGTCAAGAATGAAAACGATGCACTACGAAAAATTATCGTTGTTTTGAAATAGATATAATTGAATGGTGTCTTGAATTAAAGTATGAAGCTCTGTTTCATCTTCAAGCGAAATGTTTGGAACGAATCCTAAAAAAAACATAATAAAATCCTGGAAAAACGCGCATACTAAAATAATATTAATAAAAACCCTAAACTAAAATTAGACAAAAATAATGAAAAAATATGTGATTGTAGAAACCCTGAAGACTACCCACTGGAAAATAAATGCCGCATAAAATCTGTGGTATACCAATGCACTATCTCATCCATTGAGAGTCCTAACACTGAAATGATATATATAGGTTCCACGAAAAATGAATTTAAAATTAGATGGAAACAACACAAAAGATCCTTCAATAATATTAGAAATAGAAATCAGACATCCCTATCCAAATATTTTTGGCATTTAAAAGAAACGAATAAAACACCAAAAGTAAAATGGAAAATAATAAATAGAACAAGAACTTGTAAAACCTGGGATGACCCATGCCCTTTATGCCTACATGAAAAACTACACATTATTAAGTTCTAAAAAATGAAAATTTATTAAACCATAGACATGAGTTAACTGTTTTTTTGCCGACATCAACACATTTTCGCATTAAATAATTAGCTTAAAAATTTTTAAATTCCATAGTCTATTAAAATGTTTAAAAGCTTAACACAATCATAAGACAAAAAACCCTTTATGAAGTCTTCAAAAAACAAATTTTAGTTCAATACAACACATTTATATACAAACAACCCTTTTAGAAAAAAAATCTTTCGACATTTAACGGTGTAACAATAATGCAAATAACTCTCTATTGCGGAAACGGACTAAACGATATGCGTCTAATGAATGTCATCATTCGCTTTAAAATAGACACCCCGACCCTACCTTGGCTTGACCTCTTTCCGAAAGTAACTAATATGTTGATACAATATGTTAACCCTTACGCCCCTTATTGAAATAATTGCTTTTGCCGTTTCTATAGTAATTAATATTACGAATGAATATGCTTAGAAAGCTGCGTAAATTTCAAGATTATTTATTCCAAAAATTTCGCTTGAAGATGAAACAGAGCTTGATACTTTAATTCAATTTAATTTTCATAATTAAATTGAAGTTTTTAGGTTCTATTTTTGAAACATGAGAACTCTTATGTAGCGATGGAATCATATTTTTTTAAAATAATTATAATTTAGGCTCTACTTATGTATTGAGCACTGTTTTTTTTAAAAATAAAAACAAAATACTAAAGAACTTCGGATTATTAACCTAACCTGTTCTTTCCTATTTTACTATATATTTGCACACACACACACACACACACATATATATATATATATATATATATATATATATGTCCTACCGGACACTATTCGGAATATACTTGTCGAAAACACTAATATAATAGCATCATCCACTTGCAAAAAAAGGCTAAAAATAATGGAAGCCTTACTTATAAAATTAAACAAACCAACCCTTAATAATATTAACTTTGAACATGGACATAATATCTTGACCGTGTTTTGAAACAAAAAAATGAATCACTTTATAAAACACACACAAACTATTTCTAATTCTAACAGTTGAAATATAATCCTTGATAATGGCTAAAAGTATAGCCGAAAGCGCTCGGAAAAGAACATTCGGACAATTTTTGTATAATTTATCCTCTGAAAAGAAAACCTTTATTAGATCGCACGAGAAATTATATAAAAAACTAAATAAAAGCACCTTGTCAGTCGTTTTTAATGAAATGTGCTTGAAAGAAGGATTGCTGCCTAAATACACAAATATATATATATATATATATATATATATATATATATATATATATATATATATATATATATATATATATATATATATATATATAGGCAGCATATTTTCATTCAAACAGGTTTGGTTAAATAATTTAGATATATATACCGGGATTTAGACTATAAACCAGGATATATGTATGGAACTGTAAAAATACACAAACCTAACTTCTCTCTCCGACCTATCATATCCCAACTTCCCACCCCTGTTTACCAGCTAACCAAAGTTATTAATCAACTAATTACACGTTACATTCCACATAAATACACCATAAAGTCAAGAGACGAACTACTCCAAGTTCTAAAAAGAAGAAGAAGGAAAAAAACAATAATGAAACTTTAGCTTCAGTCGACGTTGAAAGCTTATTTACCAACGTCCCAGTTAGGCAAACAATAAATATAATTATAAACAATATCTACAATAATCTATATCCCACCGTTAAAACTTCGACCTAATATTAAAAAAAATCTTGATGTGCACCACAGAAGTTCCTTTTTTTACCACAAAAATAACATATGCATACAATGCGATGGTGTCGCTATGGGTTCCATCCTTGGGCCAACGTTTAGCAATTTTTACATGACTAATTTAGAAAATAATGTAAATACCACAAAAAAACCCTCAATTTACCTAGGATATTCTCATTTTAGTCAAAGACTTAGATGAAATACATGAACGATAAGAAAACTTTCAAAAAACTATGTACTTAATTTCACATATGAACTTAACAAGGACAAAAAATCCCGTTCCTTGATGTATTGATAGACATTAAGAATAATAATACATTTACTACCTCTCCTTATAAACTAGTATAAACACATGTACTCTCAACTATAAAAGTGAATCTCCTAACTATTACAAAATAGTTATTATACGAAACTTAATAAACCGTGCAAAATCAAATTCAACAAAAAAGATTTTCTACATGAATATTAACATAAAAAAAATATGAATACAATGCATCAAATGCATTCCAACCATAAACAGGAGGAAAAATTCTAAAAAACTCATAAACACTAATATACCCCCTACTGATCCAAGTACAAAAATAAAATTTATTATATACTAAATTTAATACAACCAACCTACTTGTCCAAAACTATTCTTTTCCGCCAACTAGCATCTTGCAAAAGGCCAACCTTGTATATCAATTTAAATGTCCTTTAGGAGATTGTATCTCTGATAAAAAAATGTCAATACGTTGGCTTTATTACGACGATGCTAAAAAAAGGCTTACATTTCATTTGGCTGAGAATAGTTCAATATCTCAGCATTTAAAGGGAAACTCATGCCCACACTCACAGATTAGACGGATATTAGTTGAAAATACATCTATATTACATAAAAACAATAATAAGCAAAAACTAAAAATCCTTGAAGCTCTTTATATGAGAGAATTAAAGCCCAAAATAAATAAAATCAACTATGATTATAGCAACAAAGTCCTTAAATGCTTATAAAAAATTATTTATGTATGAGCCAAAATGGAAAAGTTACTTCCTTTATACGGGGAGAGAAAAGAAAACACGTGAACTTTGAACTTTGAAATCTAGAACGCTGCATAAGCAGTAAAAAACGAACAGTTGAAATATTTTGAATTAACAGAAACACATACATACTCGCAGACAAATTAACCCCCTGAGATGGTCTCCGATGAGATTGAAAGTACTTGGGAAAATAAAAACTATCTGAAAGAAAATGTTGGTATTTTTCTTAATCAATTTTCTAAGGCTCCCAAGAAATGAATCCGCGAACTTGAAAGGATCACAACGAAAACTAATCCACAAAGTATGTCTAAATTATTTTTATTATTTTATCAAACCTATTTGAATATATATATATATATATGTGTGTGTGTGTGTGTGTGTGTCTGAACCTCTAACGATTCGCTAACTAATGAGCATGTGTGATGAAAAAATGCCCCAAATCTTCATAAAACAATGTTTTATCATCAAAATATTTATGTTATTAAGAGGAACGATCAAAGGATTTTTTGATTATTAAATTATATTTTTTAATCCTTCGAATTTTGGTTATTTTTTTCCTTGAGTTATCGAGTGACCATAAATTAGTATGGCAATTTTAGCGTCTTTTTGCGGTGAAAAATATTGATTTGGAATTTGTTGCAAAAATCAAATAATAGTCGAATTTTAATGAGACTTTCATGACCTATTCACAAATGAATGAAATGATTTAAGAAATGTTTCTTTTAAAGAAAAGCATCGTTACCCCCACACACACACACACACTAATTTAATTTATGAAAGTTTGAGAAATTAATTTTTATAGGGCTTAATATTTATATTAGTTATAAGCACATGTCTTTGGAGAATTTAGAATAATTTACCTTATGAATTTCTGTATTAATTTATACCGCTTAGGTTGATATTGTTATAAAGTAAAAACAATATTAACTAATCATAAATGGAAAAGCTTACTACAATTCAGAAATGGCTATATTTGGAAAAGTATTTGAATTTTTTTTATGCGTGCGTGCGTGCGTGCGTGCGTGTGTGTGTGTGTGTGCGTGTGTGTGTGTGTGTGCTGGTTTTTGTAAATAGGAACGTCTATACACGACATTATCAAAAATTAAGAGTGATAGCTATATTAAATTTAAAGCCAAAGTATCTAAAATTCAGTTTTGCAGATATATGCGTCATAGGAAAAATTAGATAAACATCCATTCAAGCTTCATGGATAACTTATAAAAAGCCTTTTGTTCATATTTATCTATTTCTCCATTTTAACTTTTACAGCCATATTTTTACCTTTTTTAAAAAATTCTATTTTATTCTCTGGTCGCCATTGGGCATTCATCAAAATGAATTCTCAACTTATTCACAGTTCAGTGTGGAACAAAAACAGGGAGTAGTATTAGTATTAGTATTAGTATTAGCATTAGAAGAAGAAGAAGAAGAAGAAGAAGAAGAGGAGGAGGAGGAGAATGAATGGGGAACAAACAAAAACGATAAGACAAGAAAATTAAGCTGAAAAAGTGCAGGAATTGAAGTGTTAAAAAAAGGCGGGAAAGATAGAAATAGAATCAGACCTAATATCCAGATAGAGGAATGGAAGATAAAAACATTAGAAGATGGAAACGGGATGAACCTTTGCAGCAGAAATAAAAGTCGTATTTATGATTCACTACACACACACACACACACACACACACACACACACACACACACACACACGCGCGCGCGCACACACACACACACACATATAGATGCACACACATTCAAACGCGTATGCGCTTGTATGTGAATATGTGTTTTCATATATGTGTACATGTTCTGTTTAAAGTGCTGCTTTTTACTATTAAACGTTCGTCTTACGATCACGAGAGTTGTAAACCATTCGTGTCGTTGGAGCACCACATGTACTGCAGTCGTAGTAGCAGTGGTGTTTTATGGCCTAGATAATCTGACGGAGCCCAACATTCTCCAGGCTCTCTAATCCTTGCCAAATTCTCAAAAGCTGGGCCCTTGTGCCTGTATAGCAAATCCTTAAAAGCATATTCGTGTTGGGTGGAGAGAGTGTGAGAAAATGTAAGAGAAGGAAAAGGAGAAAAAGATTTGATGAGAAAAAGAGGAAATATCAACAAGACAAAGTGTAGAAAGAAAAAGACGATTTAAGTGTTGCTTTGAAAGACAAACGATTTGCAGTTCCATGACAGATATCAAATCGACGGCCAAATTAATTTTCTAACAATTCACTTGATTCAAGAAATGCAACTTTCTTGTCTTGTCTGAACTGCATTAAGACACAAGATGGCCGTTTATTAGATTGTTTATTTATACCATTTATTGATTATTCATGCATAAATTGTTCTAAATTACTCAAAAATGAAAATAATACTGACATCTCATTTTAACAGATATATTTACGAAAATTACACAAAATATCGTAAAATACTATAGAGTAAATTTATTCAATAAAATCGCCATTTGCTTCAGCCACGGTCTCCAGACGATTTCGGAATCTCCTGTAGCTCTTCTAGACGGTCTCCTTGTTTAAGTTGGTGAATGTTACGGACTTGTTAGAAATGATGGCGAGACAGATTGGGAGAGATGGCAAAGGAACAAACGTCCCTAAGAGCTACAAAGGAGTGGTAGATGCTGCCATAATCCTTGCCTAATTTAGAAATGATGTCGAGATTATGTGCATATCATGCAGTAGACCCTCTGTTCCATTCATCTTTGATGTTACAAGGAGTTTTGTTGGTCTCTCGTTCGACTGCACCCCACATAACAATCAAGAGGATTGCAGTCTGGGAAGTTAATTGGACAGATATAAATGGTGACATGGTCTCGGAAATTGTCTGGCAGCCATGAAAGTGTTCTCCTGCTTGTATGGTATGGTGCAAATTCCTGTTATCAGACATAGAGTATTCCAGCAGCCACCCTCTTGACCCTGGGCAGCATTAGCAGCTCAAGGCACTTGATGTAGGATTCCGTGTTGATTCTGAGGTCCCACGGGAAGATGAATGGAGGCATAACGTCACCATCACTAGTGATCACTCCAAACACCATTAATATAACTTTTGATTGACATTACTAGGAAGGAAGCGTTTGATGAGAAATGTTATTTGAGTTTTAGGCGTTAGTCATCACAATTTATTTATCGACTCCTTTTTGACCTTAAGGCATTTATCCACTTCTTTTTGACCTGACCGTGTATTTATCAACTTCCTGTATAATTCCATCGCACCCAGGTGTCGATATCAGCCACTGTGGCGATCCTAGTTTACACTTTGTAAAGGCCGAAGGCAAAATGAAAAACATACCTTGCGTAAATTTCAGTTCAAACCTGCAAAAAATGAATATCAACCATGGAAATTTACAAAGTATATACATATGTAGTACTTCGCCAGAGAATGTAGACCGTAGTTTATCCTTCCATGACGAGAACACAAGTGTGTAAATGTGTCTTCTGCGCATAGATTCTGCGCATTAACGTTGCGTTAACAAATAAAAATCAAATAATAGAAAGCAAAGTTAAGACCAATCATAAGCGTTACAGCCATTTAAAAACGACTGACGATCTATAAGAAAACGGTTTTAATGAGTCCACGTTAGACAAAGGTGAAAATTCTCCATGTTTGATCAATCTGTCTCAACTATATCTAGCTATAAAATCTTACGCTAATTCACTAAAACTGAAGAGTTTATTCATATATTAAATTGTGTCTCACAAACACTTTATTAACTGAAATATATAGTATCATCTACAGATAATTTTATTAACTGTTGATGAAAAACCGCCTTAAACGCCGTTTATCGAATTTGCTTGCTGGCGAAAAACATGCATCATCTTCTCTGCCAGTTCGTTAGCTCGGCAAGTTCCGCTCTAGAGATTATTGGCGGGTCTGCAAGAGTGTGCTGAGCATCATAAACCCCTCAACCCCTCCTCTATTTAATCAAATCGAAGTCCTGACATCTACAGCAGATGAGGTTGAATGCTTTGCGTGGAAATTCTCTTCCAACTCAACACTTGACTCATTTGAAGTACCCACACCAGATTTCCCTACTAGAACAGAGGGTCTACTGCATGATATGCACATTACCTCGTCAATAGTCCCAGACATCATTTCTAAATTAGACACCCATAAGGCAAACGGAATTGACGGGATCTGAGCCGTCGTCCTAACGAAATGTGCTCCCGAGCTGGCTGCTGTTCTCTTCAAATTCTACAACTAATGCCTCGCTGCTTCCTGTTTTCCAAATTGTTGGCAGTCCTTCCTATTGTTAAGAACTCTGGAGAACCTTCTGGTCCCTCTACCTATCGCCCTATTAGTCTCCTACCGGTTTTTGGAAAAGTATTCGAGGCTTTAACAGATGAAGTGGTTAACCCTTTATCCATCTGACGTCCTACTCTCTGGCAAACAATATAGCTTCTGTTTTGCCAGGTCTACCGCTGATGTGCTAACGGCCATTACTGAATATGTACAGTCAACAACGAAATTATTAGTACACCCATCAATTTTGAACATTTTTATCTACTTTTCAGAATCTAATGTCTGTATGATGCCAGTTTTTTATATCTTAATAAGCACAAAGAAAGAAATATAAAACTCGATTTTCAGAAGATTACATTAAATGTAACAAATTTGACAAGCGAATTATACAAAATCGGAAAAAGACGAAATTATTCGTAGAGTAGAAAACATCGCTTTAAATTAATTGATTCATATCAATATAATTAATTTACATAATAATTTTATCGGTGAAGCCTTCTAGGCTATTTATTCAATAGAATATTTGTGATAATTCCAGCAAAGAATATCATGTGGTATACAGAGTGTCACTATTGTTATTCTTACGTTAACAACACGATGGGGAAGACGAAGGAGCTTAGTTGAGACAGAGAATTAATAACTTCCACAAGTCGGGAAATAGTTACAGCACTATTTCAAACCGGTTAGCTATCCATGGATCTACGGTACAGTCCGTTATAAAGAAGTTTAACTAGTTTGGCACGACAGAGAATTTGCCTGGGCATAGAAGAAAACCAAATTGTCACCGAGAACTGCACGAAAACTGTGTCGCGAGGTTGATATAAACCCAAGAGATGTTTTGAAAGACATGGCCAGATGTTTGGATACGATGGGTATCAGCGTAAGTACTTGCACAATACGACATTGTTTAAATAGAAATGGGTTGTATGGAAAACGACCACGACTAACCCCTCTTCACAAACCATGTCACATTGTTGCTCGTTTTAATTTTGCCAAAACCTTCTTAGACAAGGAAAATTGCTTATGGGAACAAGTACTATGGAGTGAAGAAATAAGCATAAAAAAGGAATATAAAACCCTATTTTCAGAACAAGAGGTTAAATACAACAAATTTGACAGATGACTTATGCAAAATAGGAAATGACAAAATTATTCGTACGGTATGAAAAATAGAAATAAATTAAACAATTTTAACAATATTAATGATCAATAACATGGCTACTCATCTTTATAACTTTCTGCAATCATTTTCTAAAGTTTTTTTTTTAATGAGATTTGAACAAGTTTTTTCTGTGATTTTCTTCCATTTGTCAGTGGTTACACATGCTTATTCTTGAAGGTACTTTGGTGACTGAAGATTTATTCGAACTTTCAATTCTTGCTACAGATTTTCCATAGGATTAAAGTCCAGACTCATTGAAGGCCATGGCAGAACTGTAGTCTTCTTTTTTCTGAAACCACGCAGTCACTAATTTAGACGTATGTTTGGGATCCTTATCTTGCTGGAAAATAAATCACCTGCTTTGATGAAGATTTTGATAGTTGTAGATTTTCATCCAGAATTTTGATATAGTCTGCAGATTTCATTATTCCTTTTTTTACAATTAATTATCCAGTCTCCCTTGAGCTAAAACATCATCAAAATATCATCGAGCAGCCTTCGTGTTTTAATGTTGCCACTGCGTTCTTTGGGAGGAAAGCCTCACCTTACTTGTACCAAATCTTCTGTACATCATTAAGTCCAAAAAGCTCGAAGAGCTATTGTTCTGAAAATAGTTTTACATCCCGTTATTTTTGTGCTTATTAACATATAAAAAACCTGGTATCATACGGGCCTTAGATTCTGAGAAATGGATAAAAGTATGCAAAATTGATGGGTGTATGAATAATTTCGTCATTGACTGTATATCAAGCTCTTGATAATAACGGCGAAGCTCAAGTTGTGGCTCTAGATATCTCGAAGGCGTTTGACAGGGTTTGGCATGCTGGTCTTCCATATAAGCTCCAGGGTTACGGTATTACAGGACATTTTTTTTATTTAATCCAATCGTTCCTATCAAATCGTGAAATGGAGGTCGTTTTGAACCGGCTCGCTTCCAGATCCTTTTGCACGAACGCTGGTATCACCCAAGGCTCTATTCTACGCTATTTCTGATCTTCATCAACGGTCTTCCTGATATCATCAGTTCCCAAGTAGGCATTTATGCAGATGACACTATCATTTACTTCTGTCCCAATAGCAAATCCGTTAGAGTTGACGAAGTTAACGTGGCCGCTGCTTTTGAAAAGGACCACAAGTCATTGGTTAACTTGTTGCAATTTTTGGATACATCTCTATATACTAGTGAGCCAACCAAAATGAGCTGACTCATTTTATAGTCTACCAATAGAAGGTTAACCAATCAGAAGACTTGAAATATTCAATCCGATGTGTATAAAGGCGGCCATTTTGTTTTTGTTTTCTTGTCGGAATATCCACTGCTGACCAGTCAGATGAAATACCTGAAGAACTACGCTTTCCTACTCTCTCCGAATATTCACTGCCAACCTCTGATATGGAAAACCTTAAGAATTACTGAACAGCTGCTACTAGATATTGGTGTTGTTTCACTGAACAAATTACTTACGTTGGATTCTACATTCAGACTACGGTGAACATGTATAACATAACTGGGCCAGGAAATAGCTTGTAAATGTTGATGTCTTCAAAACGAAACTGCTCTCATTTAACCACCATAGAGAAACCTTTATGTCCACTGTCAGCATGGCTGATGCTATACTCACGGAGACCAACACGCCGCGTCTTCTTGGTCTCGTGGTTTCAACTGACTTGAAGTGAAACGACTACATCGAATCAATAGCTGCATCTACTGCAAGGAAAGTTGGGTCACTGTGTCGCGCCAGAAATTTTTTCTCGTTGATGTCTAACTGTGCATTGAATACTGTTGGCATATCTAGTCTGGTGCTCCCGCTATTCATCCCAATGTTCTTGACAAAATACACAAAAGGATCTGTAATGTAATCGATCCAAATTTGGCATCCCCACTTCAGTCACTTTTTCACAAACGCGATGTGGCTTCCCTGTCTTTTCTACAAATATTTTTATAGCAACTGTTCTAACGAGCTTTTTTCCTGGTGCTCCGACTACAAGAATTTAAGCGTGCTACTAGATTGGCATTTTACTGTTTAAATAGTTAAATGTACCCTTCAATTCTACTCTAACTTTTTTTTTCACGCGCTTACCGACAGTGGAACTCTCCTCCGTTTCCTGGTTTCCCTGATGACTAAAATCTCCAAAATTTTAAAAATCTCCATCTGCTATTTTCTTGATTCCCGTTCATCATTTGTCGTTTCCTCAATCTCTCCTATACCCAGTCCTTCACTCCCTATACCCCAAAAACATTTGTGTCATTCCCGCCTTGGATGAAATGATTAAAAGACAAAAAAAGAAAAGATGATCAAATTTGAAATCTAAATTTTCTGAGAATTTAAAACGCTACATTTATAGAATATATATGCAATTTAAATTCAGACGTTTTCATTAAAAAATGACTTCAAAGAGTCGTACATTTCGCCTTATACTCTCTTCCTGTTACCCAGGGGTTGTTGTCGAAACGAAAGAGAAATCAACCCTCGCGACACTGATGTCTTTTTAAATTTCATTCAAATTGTGCGTAAATGTATATTTGCGTGAGGACATGCATATTATAACTCAATGACAGACTTAAATATATTTCTAAAAAAAGAAAATAATTTTATTTATTACCGAATAATTTCCGCAAACTATTTACATTATTCGGACTATTGTCCTCATCTTTGTCGCCATATTTATTACAACGTTTCGGCCGTTGTACGTTCCGGCTTTCTTCAGGTGGTTGGAATGTCGAACTGAACCCTTTATTTCGCTCACTGGGGTACACAGTTCCAGTTGCACGTGCCATGTCGAATGGATGTCAGTTATCTCCTGTTAACTCTCCTCTCTAAATTCTCCACCGCTTTAACCAGGTATTGAACTGACACTCTTTCGGTCCTTTATCCACTGTGCCATGTGTCCTTGGTGACATCTGTGTATGAATTTCATGGTATTAAGAATTTCTTGGTATTATGGAGATAACTGATAATTAACATCCATTAGACATTAGACATGGCACGTGGAACTAGAACAGTCTACCCCAGTGAGCGAAATAAAGGGCTCAGTTCGACATTCCAACCACCTGAAGAAGGCCGGGGAATACAACGGCCAAAACGTTGTAATAAATATGGTGACAAAGATGAGGACAATAGTTCGAATAATGTATATGGTGTACATAATACCTCATCTCAGAAATATCGACAGATACTGAATTTCCGCAAAGTTCAATAAAATCATGGAAATAACTGATTTTTTTTAAATAATGGGGTTTTCACCGAGAAATTAGTCATCTCATTTTTTGTCTCATTCTGCTTGCGCCATTTTTACCTGAATTTACTTTTCTTTAGCCATTAGTATTTTAAGTTTAACCTAAATTTACTTTATTGTCATAAGTACGTTTACTTTGTGACCCTCTCCATGCTGTCATGTATCTAGATCAGCGGTCCCCAACCACCGAGGCGTGGTCTATTTGGTACCGCGTTGTGGACCATTTGGTAGCGGGCCGTGGACCATTTGGTAGCGGGCCGTGGACCATTTGTTATCGAGGTGTGGACCATTTGATACCGCGCTGTGGAAATTTAGTACCGAGTTGTGGACTATTTGCTACCTGCTGTGGATCATTTGGTACCGACTATGGACCATTTGGTAACAAGCCGTGGACTATTTAATACTGGCCGCACATAATGAATACAACTTTTTTTCTCATTTTATTGTCTTGCTTATTGTGCTTTGTTATGTATGTGACCGACCCCAAATCTCTCGGCAGTGGAAAAATAGTCTTGCATGGCACCCGATCAGTGGCGCAAAAAGGTTGAGTACAGTTGATCTCGATACCAATAACAACATATATACAGATAGTAGTATATGATAGAGGTAAATAGGCAGACATGAATAAATTGAAATAGGCATGAACAGACTGATATCAATAGATGGGAAAAGACGGAAATAATTGTCGATAATATACTAAATCTCTCTCATTGAAAGAAGAGCTCATTATTTTTATTTTTAAAAAATTTATTTCACATACTAACATTTAACCAAAGAGACAGTTTGATTAACATAGAACTTCTGTCTATAATAAGGTGTTGTAACTATTTACATTATTTACATTGTTCGGGCAATTGTCCTCATCTTTAGTGTCATAATCACGACGTTTCGGCCGTTGTATTCTCCAGTCTTCTTCAGGTGATATACGTTCGAATTTCGGACCAAACCCTTTCAACGAAACAAGGGCAAAAATGTTATTAGCTTTTTAAAAGCTTTGGTATAGGAATTCTCATGAATATTCATCAGCTTAGCGGAAAACATAAGCACTCTTATACCAAAAATTTTGAAAACCTAATAACAGGTTTGATCTTAAGACATTTTTATGTTTATAGATTCTTTTTTTATAGATACAAATATTTAAGTAAATGCCCTGTTTATAATAAACAGTATTAACGACATTTACCGGCCTGGAGGACGCATATTTTCTATGAAAATTTCTCGGGCATTCAGGTCAGTAAATGTCGTTAATACTTTTTATTATAAACAGAGTATTTACTTAAATATTTGTATCCATAAAAAAATGTATAAACATAAAAATGTCTTAAAATAATTGTCGGAATTTGTCCATTTCATAATATATGTTTGATCTTGTAAATAAATACTTGTTACAAAGTACCAGAGGATGAAACGCGTCGGCTAAGATAAGTTTTTTTGTCATTATTCATATCGTCCTTTTACAAATATACACCATCTGAAATTTTTACACACACACACACACACACACACACACACACACACACACACATATATATATATATATATATATATATATATATATATATATATATATATATATATACGAGGGTTATTCAATAAAAAAGGTGAATATTTCGGTATAAGGACTTCTAATACAGATAGAAGCTTACTTTTTTTAAATTTTTCAACGTAGTCTCCCAGCACTGTCACACACTTTCCCCATCTGTGCACAAGCTACCGTATTCCCTCAGCGTAAAAATCTTTGGACTGATGTCTCAGCCAGTCGCTCACAACACTTTTTACTTCATCGTCACTTTTAAACTTCGTGCCTCGCGTGAACGCTTTCAAGGGACCAAACAGGTGAAAGTCTGAAGGGGCACGGTCTGGGCTGTAAGGGGGATGAGGGAGCAGTTCCCAGCCCAGCTTGTTGATGGTCTGCACCGTTTGGGCTGCTGTGTGAGGCCTTGCGTTGTCATGATGCAAGATGACTCCTTCTGACTGATGACCCCTGCGTTTGTCCCAACAGATAAGCTCAAAATCCTTGCAATGTCATCCACTGTCACCCTTCTGTCAGACTGAATGAGGTCATTGACTGATTCGATCACCTCAGGAGCCTCACTTCTGTAGGCCTCACAGGCCTGTCTTCATCCTCAACACTGCTCCGCTCATCTTTAAACAATTTAGCTCACTTGTAGATATTTTTTGGCTGAAACATGTGGCACCATACACAGTTGATATTCTCCTATGAATTTCAACTGGTTTGCACCCTGAAGGGTGCAAACCAGTTGAAATATATATATATTATAGTCAAGTTATGAGTTTGACATGAATTGACTTTCCACCATATACATGTGTGTATATGTCCGTTCCATATGAGAGCTATTGATACTATGTAACTAAGTACTCTCTGTCGTATGTTCAGGTTATCAGCAACTAAACTGGTCTCCCACCAGGCTTTTCTGGTGATGAGAGTAGCTAGACACGCAGCAATGCCTGTTAAAAGGTCGATGAATCTTTTCACAGGATCATCTAGCACAGGCGTGGGAATATAGAAACACAGGGGCTGGTGTCCATCTGCGTTGTAAACCCACGGAGAGTGCTGGGCCTCTTAGCTCTCGTTCAGGTAGCCAATTTGAAGAAGGAAAACTCTTATATATATATATATATACGGCGTAACAGTAACCAATAATGTTGAACGGTTCTTCTTTTTGTGTAGGATTTGAACCACTGCAACATTTTACATTTTATGCACAGGCATTTCTTGATAGAATCAGTCATAACTGAGTTGGCCGTAATCGACAATGAGGTGATAACCATTATACATACCACTCGTCTTCGAGGATACCCGTCTACTAGGGCGGCTATCCAATCCCTACTGCAGACGCATGCTCAGGCACATCTGTGTCTGCTCAACGCCCACAGAGCCTACCTGTGGTTTCTACTGCAACTATGCTGAGCAGATCTTAGTTAAAGAGCGTGTTATCGAGCATGATCAACAATTTGAACAAGGCCAGCACGCCCAAGCCCTCGACCACGATGACTTGTGGCTTTGAACTAGCACAGCTATCGACGGACCTCAAGAGTTCGGTTTACCAAATTCCACTCACGCGTTCACGCACTTTCCAAAGGTGCCGCACGCTGGGATCGACCACGATTCATTCCGATAACATCAGGAAGTCTCCTCATTGACAAATCGACCCGGGTCTCATGGTCAGAAAGCAAACGTTCTAATCACTCGGCCATACATACACACACACACACACACACATATATATATATACAGTGTAACCCGGATATAAGAGAGTTGTCGGGACCGGATAAGACGTCTCTTATATCCGGGTTTCTCTTATATCCGGGTTTGGTCTATTATGTATGCATTAACACAGGCTCTAATTTGGGACCAGATAAAATCGCTCTTATATCCGGGTTTCTCTTATATCCGGGTCTCTTATATCCAGGTTACACTGTATATATATATATGTGTGTGTGTGTGTGTGTGTATGTATATATATATATATATATATATATATATATATATATATATATATATATATATATATATATATATATATATATATATCCACTATAATAGCGTTTGAAGTAATATAATAGAGATGGTTAATGTGTCCGTCAAATTAAATAATTATTTGTGTGCCGTGATTATTTAATCCTGGGTATGACTGTAAACTACATCCGGCAGCAAGGATCGAAATATTAGATGTTCTGAGGAGCGTGGAACCACCTCTAAATTGCTGTTGTTCCCAGATCCAATCAAACCAGCTATGGCCAAATAGTGAACCCCCCAAACAAAAACAAAACACTACAAAAGTCTAAAAAGTACATCTTTATAGTAAAGATACGAGCAATACATTTTTAGATAAAAATAATTACCAATAATATATTTTATAGCAAAATGACCAACAATATATTTTATCTACAAGCATACAATTGCGTTCAAAATATTTAGATTTTGGCATTAAATAACTCAGATTGATATATCCCACAAAACCAAATCAGCTAAAACAACCAATCAAAGCTGTGACTATTAAAATGATTGAGAAATTTTAAAAAGAAATGGAAGCCTAAATGAAAAACAAAAGATAAAGAGCTAAAATAAATAACAGGTGAAAAGAAGGAGACGCGAGAAAGAGGAAGAAAAACTCTGTTGGAAAGAAATAAAAATATGAAGGGTTAATAATAGACAGGAAATGGGCGCGAAAGGTGAGCAAAATGAATGAAAATGTTCATTGAAGAATAGGACAATGATGAAGAATAACAATAAAGAAACAGGAAGAATGTTGAATGGACGGTTGAAAAGGTCGCCATTTTCATTTGTTGGCCATTTCGTTTTGCCATTTTAGCATAAATTCAGTATCAGAAAGTATAGGACAGAATACACTGAGAAAAAAAAATCGACAATGGAGGCAATGGCTTAAGAAAATATTCATTGCCTTTGGCAACGTTCAATGCTGTCGCTGCTAACTTCCGGGCTGTTTGGAATACTTAGCTACTAAGTAATCTTAAACAGTTACATTTATTACTGACTTCGACCAGGTGTTTCATTACTGGGAATTTTTGCCGTTCAATTGGAGCAGTTTAAATTTAAAGTCAGCCCACCCGAAAATCAATATTAGTAACAACATTTTGGTGCAATTGAGGCACATACCCAAATCGGAGGGTTAACAATGTGAATGGTGGGGTGGCCCTGAAAAAGGCCCTTTTTGCGTTCTCAATCTTGCAAGGAAGGAACCTCTTCCATGGACCGTCATAATAATAATATACGATAATTTTTATTTATAATATAATTTTTTTATATAATTCTGATAATCTTTTGCATTAAATTTCAACTCACTAAATTGATTGTACGCTGTTTTTTTACAGACATTAAATTTTTCCTTTGATTTTTGCGCAAAGTGTAAAAAATTAGTTTTTTTCGATTTTTCACCTTCAAGGTTGTAGCCAATTTGGACTCAAAACCGGCACTGAAGAATTATCTCTCTAAAAAAAAAACAAAAAAAAATGAATCGAAATTGGATGAAAGCTGTGGAAACGCATAAACAACAAACGATCACAAACATACATGCACACATTTTGAGAATTATAGATATAGATTCAATCATTGTTAGACAAGTTAAAACTCCTCTATAGTAGGATTTTACCAGCAAATAGTAGTTGGGTGGTAGTTAGGTATAAGTGTAAAAGAAAAGGGACTGTTATTTTTTTCATTTCTTCACTTAGTAATTCAGTGAAGAAAATAGACACAAAAATAAACAAAAAATAGATACAAATAAACTGTCTATATTTCTGAGATGAGGTATTATGTACACTATTTACATTATTCGGACTGAGATGAGGTATTATGTACACTATTTACATTATTCGGAATATTGTCCTCATCTTTGTCGCCATATTTAAAATATGGCGACAAAGACGAGGACAACAGTCCGAATAATGTAAATAGTGTGCAAATAAACTGAGAAATAATGAAAAAGGAAAATAAATAAAATTTGGAATTCGTGATGGTGTTTACGAATGATCTAACACGAATTTAATAGAAAATATGGAAGTAGCTGGACAGTCGATAGGGATCGTATTTAGGGTCAGAAAAAGGGATCATACTTGGTAATAAGACAGATCGTTTGAGCTACCGGTAAATGAAGTAATATATTGAGGACCGGAAGTTGGGCCAGAAGGAATTCGGGCTAAGCAAACAATCTTACCTAATAAGGAAATTCCAGAATTAAAAATACAACCTGAAGGACTCGAGGTAGTTTTTCATTGAAAATCTTGTTTGGAGTTTCAAATATGACGCAGGTGCACTTGTCGTTTACTTTTGCCGTCTTCAAGTCTCGGGCTTCGAAAAATAAAGATCAAAACAACACACACCATCTTACTCACCTATTCCTGTCCGGTGAAAAAGGAAATCAATTTTGTATACACGAGAATAAAGGCTCGGTAACATCAATCGATATTGTTTCTCTTTTTTTTAATACCCTTTCGCTAATCATTGTCCTCAGAAAGGGATTGGACAGATAGAGTTTAACGATCAGATAGAATTCAGTGTGAACCTTATTACCCAGAACAACTGAAAGAAAGCAACGAGACTGCTTCCCAACTAGACAAGGGTATCAGTCTCCGTAATCCTACTATCAGGGTCAGCGTGGGACGTGATTGAAGAGTTGGTGAGGGTGGTAAGTTCGCAATTGTTACAATATGTTCTTGTTGAATATTTCACAGAAGGTTACAAACTGTAAAGTGTATTCATTCAACTGATTTGGTAAAGTTTATTACTTTCTGCTCACCAATGTAAAGAAAAGAATAAAAGTTCCTATCATTAAAGGCTTTCGAAAAGTTACTGTAGAGTAACGGATTATGGCTCGGATTGAAGAATCAGAGAGCCAAGTTCGAATTCCAATCAAGTTCATTACATTCATTTACGTGCTAATAGCCCTGGGCAATGTATGAATTCAACTCTTCTCCACCACCCAGTTATGGGTAAATAATAGGACAGTCTGAGTTCTATAGCCTTGTGTGGCAACCGGTCTAGGAGAAGGAATTATTTAAATACAAAACTGTATGTAGCCTTAGCGAATCACATACAGTATAACCCGGATATAAGAGTCCCGGATATAAGAGAAACCCGGATATAAGAGAGATTTTCTCTGGTCCCAAATTAGAGCCTGTGTTAATAAAACAAAATAGACCAAACCCGGATATAAGAGAAACCCGGATATAAGATACTTCTTCTCCCCGGTCCCGACAACTCTCTTATATCCGGGTTACACTGTATTATGCTAAGGAAAAGATCGTTCGCATTGACTCGATGATCCCGACTACGGTATCCTTTTTTAAAATTTACGACCGAGAAATCACTACCATCTCAACGTTCTTCGATTCAATAATTGTATGCGTGTGTGTATGTAAATGTGTGTGTGTGTGTGTGTAAATGTGTGTGTGTGTGTATGTAAGTGTGTGTGTGTGTGTGTGTGTGTGTGTGTGTAAGTGTGTGCGTGGGTGTGAATATCCACTTGTGATCTTTTTTGTTAGGTCACCCCAAATAATGTAAAGTTACTTATCGTAAATATTAATTCACCCCAAGAAATGATAAATTTTAAATCAAAGTTTGCTTTTATCAAATTTTTGGCACACTCTTTTGAAATGATAAATTTTAAAAATGAAAATTTGTTTAGCTTGCCATGAAGGTTGCTAGAGTTTATATACGAATACAACGAAAAGGAAAGTGGCGTTTTCGTTTTTTACAGAGTAAATATTCTTCCTCCGTCGATGAAAAGCTCTAAAGGACATGAGATTAGTTCTAGCTGCCGTCTCAGTGACTGCCACGAGGAGAAGCCGCCAAGGAAAGGAAATTGGCCCCAAGGGTTACGACTTCCCTTTTTTTTTTCTTTTTTTTTTAAGCGTATCACCCCAAGCAAGGCCGGTGGCCACTATCACGCATGGGGTTACAGAAGGGTTGGAGGAAGAGCAGATAGGAGTGGTAAAGGAAGGGATGTGGAGAAAGAGAAGGACGGAGGGTCGATCGAGGTAGGGGGGTTACGGAAGATATAGAGCGAGAGCAGATAGGAATGAAAGATGTCAGGAAGTGGATAGATCAAGGCAATTGGAGATGACGATTGACGCTACACTTAAACCGTTGGAGATTGTATTTGTCAGGGAAACAGTAATAGGGAAGGGAGTTCCATAGGCGAGATGTGCGAGACATGAAGCTATTGGAGTAGAAAAGACGTCTACACCTAACAGTTTCAACGGTGAAGGGGTGGGAACGGGATGCCAGCCTCGTAGGACGCTTAAATTCACGAGGCTTAGGGACAAGCGAAAGCAACTCCTCAGAGCAATTACCGTGGAAGTACTTGTAGAAAAGGCAGAGTGATGCAACATCGCGTCTGTGAGAGAGCGACTGCAAACGAGATGACAGATCAGGGCCAATCACATTGCATATCCGTCTCTGGATCTTATCTAGAACCCTGAGGCAACACCATAAAATCATATTTATTTATCATGGCAAAAGAATATAGCTACTAGAAGGCAAAAAATAACAATGAATGCATTTTTGAGCAAATATTAAAGGATATTTTTGAATTTTGGTGTGGATTTTAGTAAATATAAGTTCTTTATTTATTTTGGAGGAATTAATATTTTGGGGTGAATTAACGGGATTTTTCCGTAACCAAAACGAAACTTCAAGTCAGAGGACATCGGCCATGATCTGACCTGCAGGAAGATCAGCTCTGCTGGGTCTGCTTTTCAGAAGACATATGCTACGCATGAATAAATGAATACCTAATCAGACACGTAGAAACTTGGTCAGGTGCTCATATGCACGGCGACGCTAAAACCATAACCCATGGTATTGTTAATTATGCCGAGATGAGTAATTGTTCATTAAGTCAATTTTGGATATTTTACAAATCCCGCTGCTTGGTTTGTGAGTCTCGTTAATAAAAAAAAAGAAAACAGAACAAATAGAATTTTATAATAAGTTCTGGGGAAAGTGCCTTTCTCTGAACAGTCAGCCTCCTGAGCCAAACCTGTTTTACATTGACGTAATATTTTTTAACGTCTGGATTTGGAGTTAATGAAAGAAAGAGCCTCGCGATGTGATCAAAGGTTGCCCAAGCAGCGACTGAGAGCAATCGGTTCAGTACCGACATAAACACAGTATCACAAGCCTGTAATTTTTCCAGGCTGATGTTATTAAGCATATTAAATTGAGGCAGCCGTCTTTTGGTTTTAAGTCCAACCATTAAATATGGCGCCAAACTATCTTGACGACGGACACGAAGTGAGCCACAAAGATCAAGTTAAATGTGTCCAACGACTGCCCCATGGCGTCGGGCTGGCTTCAAGTTTGCACTTTAATATCGAGAGGATTCTCACTTGTCAAAGTCTACCCCTGCCCTTATACCCCCACGACTAAAAATGGCCAAAAGCGCATTTACTTCTTTCAAACAAAGCGCTTGCTAAGTGGAAGGTAAGGGTAGCCTTTTTGTTTCGAGTGCTTGTGAAGTGCGGCTCTGTTATTGACGCACCGAAATAGGTAATATATATATATATATATATATATATATATATATATATATATATATATATATATATATATATATATATATATGTGTATGTATGTATGTATGTTTCATTAAAGACGACAAAAAAGGTTCTGCAATTAAGATTTTTGTTTAATTTTTCTTGTGGTCAAAGAAGTGTTTTCTTTTCTGGACACAAAGTGTATGTAGAAACTGTCCAAACCAAACTCATAAATAATTACACCGGTCACACTACTACATACCTATCCAGACAACTTACGCTACACCTATCTAACCACAGCTTCATTATAACTCATTTAGACACACACACAAACTTACCAGACTCCATCCGAAACATGCTAGTAGAAAATACAAACATAATAACCTCATCCACATGTAAAAAAGATTAAAAAATAATGGAAGCCTTAATAATAAAAAAGAAAAAGCCAACACCTAATAATATTAACTACGAACACGGCCACAATGTGCTAATTGTGTTCGGAAAATAAAACATCGCTATAACTCTAGAAACATACACACAGCCCATACACACAATTAAAAAGCAAAAATAAAATCATCCTTGATAATGGCTAAAAGTATAGCCGAAATCGATCTGGAATTATAGAACATTTGGACAGTTTCTACACACTCTGTGTCCAGAAAAGAAAACACTTGTTCGAACACGAGAAAAATTTAATAAAAAGCTTAATCTCAGCACCTTGTCTGTCATCTTTAAGGAAACATGTATAAAAGATGGATTGCTGCCTAAACACGCACACACACACACACACACACACACACACACATACACACACACACACACACACACACATCAAATCCGCAATTGATAAGGATAATCCAAGTAGGTCTTTTAAATATGAACTATTAAAAAGATAAATCCATGAAGAGAGCTCAATGTATTTATATACAGAGCAATATGATATACATCATGAAGGAAAAAAATTACACATCATGGAAGAACTCGGTAATAAATTTATTTCGACAGATAATTTTTTTATATCTGCCTCATCAGACCCAAATTACAAAAAAAACTTGTAATTTCAGTTTGATTAGGCAGATATAAAAAAAATTATCTGTCGAAATAAACCCAAGACTTAAAAATATACCAAAAAAATGTGCTGACACGTACAGCCCACACATTACGTAGGGATTTATCTATGTAAAATATATGTGATCTTAGGTTTTTTTAGGGGGGGGGCGCAAAAAATGCTTAGTGGAGAATGAATTTAGGTCTCTGGTTGGGACCCGGAAAGAAATGAGTACACACCAGAAATCAAAATAAATAAATAATAATAATAATAATAATAATAATAATAATAATAATTGAAGACATCAACAATTCCAGTTGTAGTTGAAGCCCTTGGATTGATTGAAAAAGGTTCCGATAGACACATTGAAGGGATTCCTAGTAGCCCATGCCTTAAAGAAATACAAAAAATTGTATTCACAAGTACAGCTCATACCTCACGAGAGGCTTTATCAATTAAAATATGTGTGATCTTAGGATTTAAAAAAACTCACAGTGGAAAATGTTATGAAGCCATTGGAGTCCGTTTCAAAGAAATGAGTACAGAGCAGATATCAAAGGGAATAGCATAATAATAATAATAATAATAATAGTAATAATAATAATAATAATAATAATAATAATAATAATAATAATAAGAAGAAGAAGAAGAAGAAGAAGAAGAAGAAGAACCAACTGCTTCAGCAAAAACTTTGAAAAAGAATGCCAAGGATAAAGTCATTGAATAGATGAAAACCCTCTACAAGTCAAACCTCTGCATGGCCAATATCCAGATCCATAATAATAATAAGAAGAAGAAGAAGAAGAAGAAGAAGAAGAAGAAGAAGAAGAAAAAACGTGAAAATTACGAGATTATGAGTGGGATAACAAGATAAATCACTTGATATTTTTATTGATTGATATAAACAATTATAAATAATTATAATTTTTTTAATAGAAACTATCGAAATGATATTTTTCTCAGATATTTGAAGCATTAATGTAACTCAATTTGAAATCTAATACAACAGAGGTTCTCGGGATTTAATCATCTCCTTCGATACATACACTAAATCCATTGAAACCAAGAAAGAAAATAAATGATAAATTCATGCTGATACAAATATAAACTGGATGTGCGAGCAGCGTGGGGTTGCCACTTCCTAAAATGAAAATGCAAGACGGGAGTGATCAAGTTTCTGAAACCAGTGGAGGCCACGACCGCTGTGAACATTTTTCCAACTATGGAGACCACGGTCTCCGTTAGGGACATGTTCCCAGTCAGGCTTATACGGACATACATAGCTGAATGAAATGCAACAGATTATCATTCAAGGACGTTATACGGTCAGTGAAAAATAACAGTTCAGTTACAAATTTAGTGTGAAACAGAACTATGTTCGTGTTTATTACGTCAGTCAATTCAGTCATACGTCAGATACCCTCTTGAGTGATCATGTGTCTTCCGACTCATGATTGACGAGGCAGAAGATATTCCTGCAGTAGGCTGTCGTTTCTTTCTGCAAATAGACTGGTCACCAATCAAACTGATAGGACCATAGTTTCTTCTGCTATTCATCCAATAGCTGAGGGGGCTGTCTAGATGAGATGGATTCATACCTTTCCCTAGGCTATTTGCAGAAACTGAAATCGGTCGATTCTGTTTCGTTTACTTCCGTTAAATACTCTTAAATAGGGCATGAAAGTGTGCCAGACTTCACCACATTAATTTAACTTTAGATTAGAAAACAAAACTAACGTGAAAAAGGATAAGCAAAAGACATCATTACGCATAAAAAATGTATTTAACAAGGATGTACAATATCAAACAACGATGTGAAAGAAAGCGTGCATTTAAGTAAGAAAAGGTTGAATAAAACAAGAGTTGTCTCTCTTTAACTATTGTTTCTGTTTTAAAGTTCATTGAAAGAAAGTTTATGAGAGTTTCTTGTAATAATTGTTCTCAGAAGATTTTCTGTGTAAGAAAAGATTATGTGAGTGTATAAGGAATGTTCAGCATGTGAGTGGTGGTGTGAGTGAGAAGGCTGGCGCATGGTTTCAACTGTCGTGGATTCGTTTGGCAGCTGAATTCTCACTGATTAGCTAAGAATATTTATTGCTTATATAGGTGACCATAGGCTTCAAATCGCTTCGCGGGAAGAGTTATTCTTCACGTGCAGGCGATCTGATTGGTTAGCATTGACCAATCAGGGAGCGTGTTTTGGGGATAATTACGAAATCTTCTGGGATCCGTTTCTCCCAAAAGTGTACAAAATTAACTACATGAAAATAGAGCGATTAAAAAAAATTGTCGCATTGCTGCGATTTGTAAATTGTCTATAATAACGTAGTGGTGATTTATTAACCAATGAATGCTTGTCGTTGTATGTGATTTGTATTTGTGTATGTACTTATGTGTATGCGATATAGATCGGCACAAAAGCATCCCTCTTCAGCTATGGGTTAAATAACTGAACAGAATGAAATATCTTTGCCTTGAGGTGGCAGCCAGACTAGGAAAAGGAAACACTGAATTCGAAACCAACCTGAAAAGGAGCAAACTCTGTCAGGCTATCTCGCTCTTAGGCACACAGGCATGGCAGAAGTCAGGTACAGGATGTTCTAGACTTACGTCGAAGATCAGTTCCTACGGCTCGACGTAACCTGATTTTCGACGTAGTTCGGAATTCACCTATATAAGCACCCACGAGTCTGCCTTACGCTTGGGAGCCATAATGAAGTCTAAAAAGTTTCCCTCCAAAAAACGACACAAACGAGAGATGGCGAATTTAGCATGATCCAATATGGCGTACAGCCGTTGATAAAAACAACGACATCTTTCTCATATAGAACCGCGTGAAGACGTATTATATTATGGGAGATGGTGCCGTAACCGTGAAACGCCGTACGTCGGATCCGACGTAATCCGAGGACCTTCTGTACTTTGCAAGCCTATTGCTATTTCCATGGTAAATGTTTAGATGAGCGCCACTCTTTAGTTCAACCAGTTCAGACCTTTAGATCAACGACCCTACATGCTTCCTCCACAGAATAGAATTCCCACATTTCCTCCGTGTTCCATTTGTAAGGAGGAAGTTCCACTTAGCTTTTTTCCTTTTTTTACAGAGAATCTTGATTATGTCATTATTTTTTCTTTGAGTTGCATGTGCTATGCATTTTAGTTGTTGGTAGTCCTCGAGTGGTTTCTGCTATTTGCTATAGTTCCTTTTTTACGATTCTTTAGCGCCAGTTCAAAATGTTGAAGGAAGGATGATCTTTTACCAAGACTCTCAGGGTCTATGCGCCCAAAGCACTTTTTCACCATTGACCTTAGGAAGTGGTTACATACAGCTGAGAGTTCAAATAAAACCCGTTCTCAGCTGTAATACGACCGCTTTCTAGTATCAATAGTGAAAAAAAGGTTTTGAGCGAATAAATCCTAAGAGAAGGATTTCTCGATGTAGACGGGCCGTTATTAATTTCACTGTTTAAGAAAATATCAGAATAAGGTTTTTAAAAATTATATTTTTGCGCTTGAGATTATCTCCTTTCTTATCTCTATTGTTTTCAGTGATATTAAACAAACAGTGTCTACTTGTCCTACTAATAAATATCGATGCACTGGATCGAAAAGGTCATGAACGGAAAAAAAGGTCATTACACGCCATCTTCTTTTTACTTTTTACTTTTTACATTACACGCCATCAGATAAGGTCAAAGAGCAATAAATTATATTTAAATACATTTAGGTTAGTTAATATCGAGAAAATTAATAGATTGGTTTGGTTTGGTTTGTTTGACGGCATATCAACCTCAATGGTTATTCAAAGCCGACAAGATTTTTATTGCTGGTAATGTTTTTTCAAAAAATATACTGGTGGTAATAATTTTTTTCGTCAAAAATTCATTGCTGGTAATAATTTTTTTTCTTCAAAAATTCATTGCTGGTAATATATTTTACCAAAATGTATTGCTGGTATTAAAACCTATTTATACACTTTCATAGTGTTTTGATCCCAGTTTGGATGTTAACTATTTGCCCTTAGTTGGAACCCTAACAGGTGCTACCACTCCGGATCAGGGTAGACCTGGGAACACCAGCAATTAAGAGGTGGTTCCACGCTCCTCAAAACCTCCTGACCAAAAGCCTTGCTGTTGGACGTAGTTTATTATCTTACCCAGGACACGGATGTAGTTTATCGCCATACTCAGGATGCGAAAATTAATAGATTAACTAACCATTGCTAAGCTATTTGATCATGATCAATAAAGATCAGGGTCCAGAGGAGATCCGGGATTTTGAGCAAAGTGCGATTTAACGATGAAAAACTTTTTGTCGGGGCTTTTTTAAACTCTAGAATTGATTTACAAAAAATAAAAATAAAAATAAAGAAAATTACGATAGAGCTAATAAATAAAAATACAGTGTAACCCGGATATGAGAGAGTTGTCGGGACCGGATAAGTCTCTTATATCCGGGTTTCTCTTATATCCGGGTTTGGTCTATTTTGTTTTATTAAAACAGGCTCTAATTTGGGATCAGATAAAAATCTCTCTTATATCCGGGTTGCTCTTATATCCGGGTCTCTTATATCAGGGTTACACTGTAAATGGCAAAAAAATAAGACAGAAGTCTTCTTACTCGATACCTCCAGACAAACGTGATACCAAAGGTTTAAAATCAATTTTAGAAAATGAAAAATCTTTAATATCGGTCTATATCTCTGAGATGAGGTATTATGATCATTTACATTATTCACATTATCCGGACTGTTATCCTCATCTTTATTCTCATATTCACAACGTTTCGGCCGTTGTACGCTCCGGCCTTCAAAGCACATGGTCCAGTGGATAAAGACATTGCTCAAATCCAGTGACGAGACCCAAAGAATTGTGAGTTCAATACCAGACCACAACAGTTGTGAACCAAAAACTTGGAGAGTTGAGTTAAAGGGAGGTAACTGAGACATCCAGAACAATTTACCCCGGTTAGCGAAATAAAGGGTTCGGTTCGAAATTCCAATCACCTGAAGAAGGCTGGAGCGTACAACGGTCGAAACGTTGTGAATATAGCAATGAAGATGAGGATAACAGTCTGAATAATGTAAATGAAAAATCTTTGGTGAAGGTTTTAAATTTGTTTTAATTTCAAGCTTATAGATTACATTTAATATTTCCAATAAGCAAAATACTTTGCTGCATTTCAAAACTAATTTAAATTGACTGGAAAGAGATATGTTTTAAAATTGCTAAAATAGCTTATTTTGGCCCATCCGTGACCACGATGTAATTTTTATTAACAAAATCTTTCAAAAATAAAATATTCTTTTCTGAAATTTTATTTGAGGAGTATTAGCTGATTTAAAGTTTAATTAATCTGATTTGGAACAAATATTACTTACTTTAAGTTTAAAATATCTCAGAAATGCATTTTTAAGACAACGGTAGCTGCTTATTTAAGGTGTTGATAGGTTGACAGTTTGACTGACAGACGGAATTTTATCTAATTTTTCCTACAGTGAACATATCTGTAAAATTTACTTGGCAAACATAACGTGAACGTCCTTTTAATTTTTTATATAACTTTTTTTTTTTTTTATGTGCCAGTAATCTTTAAAATTTAGGAATCTAATCTCCGTAATCTAATGTTTTATTTAATTTTAGGTATTTTGGCTTTAATTTACCATAGTTATCGCTCTTATTTTCTGATAATGTCGTATCTATCAAAAATTGGCACTTTTATACACATACAAAAAAAATTCAAAATTCTTTTTAAAATATTGGGAGTTGTTAAATTGTATTATGCTTTTCCATTTATGATTAGTAAATATAGATTTTACTTAACAATATCACCTAACCGCTGCAAAATAAGACAGAATTTTAAAAGATTTAAAAGTTTATAAATCATTATAATTAAAATCTGAGAACATCGATTTTTTTCTTAAGACACTAGTGTTCATAATGTGTCTTATCCGTATAAGCAATTAAAAGCGTTTCTAATTAAATAATGTATTAATTTCATCGCATTTTTTATTTCACAATTCAAAGCAGATTTTCGGTTTGCTGGGGATCCTGTTTTACAAACAGAAACTGATTATTTAAATTCTCCAAGAAGTTTTGCATATAAATAATGTAAACATTAAGCTTTACAAAATTTAATTTATCAAAATTTCATAAAATTAAATGAGGTGTGTGTGTGTGTGGATGGGATAACAGATGCAAAAAATATTTTTATTAAGATTTTATTCAAAAATACATTTGTAAAATAATTTCATTTATTTGTGAATAAGTTCTGACAGTTCCATTAAATTCCGACAACTATTTAATTTTTGTAAGAATTTGAAAATCAATGTGTTATTGACTGCGAAAAAGACGCTAAAATTTTCTATAGTAATCTTTGCTCCCCCCGACTGATGAAAAAAAAAGAAGATTTTTAACCAAGATTTCGAATGTTCTAAAAAGGATTAAAAAATATAATTGACGAATCAAAAAATTCTTTGGTCTTTCCTCTTGATAATAACATAAATATTTTAACGATAAAACTTTGTTTTTATCAAGTTTGGGGTATTTTTCATAAAGTTATGCTATTTATTAGTGAATTAGTTATTAGGTGGATGTAGTTGTTGCCAGCTCTTTTATAAAACCAAAGACTGTATACGTATTTAAAATCGTTTTCCTCTGGAAACTTGCGCGCATCTGATCAATTGGATGAAAAACAAAATGATACATTTTGACCTTGTTTATCCATCTCATTCTAATTTAGCGACATTGTTTATTCTTAGCGTTTTGTGGCCTGGCGCTTGTAAATAACGATATACAAATTCCATTCACGTAGCTTAGACTGCGTTTTACCAAATATTTATAAAGTGATATCAGGTTCTTGTTAGGAATACTCTGAGGTTAAAGTAGAATTCCTCTTTCAGTCAAATTTTAAAACACACCTTTAAGTGAAATGTACAAGTTTTAATTCCTTTTATTAAAGAACTCTCACGAGCATCTGACAAAATAGACGTCGTCTTAAGACAGACTCTAAAGTGGATTTTATTTTTTTTAAATTATGTACGATTTTTCAGCAACTTAGGCTTTTTGAATTTAAACTATGTACCAACATGAGATCGCTGGAAAATGAGCATAACAAGATAATAACGGCCTCAAACGTGATGAAAATAATTTTTTATCGTCTAAATGTTTATGTTATTATTAAGAGGAAAGATCAGAGTATTTTTTGATTATTTTTTTACATTTTTAATAATTTCTAGCACGTCCAAAATTTTCGTTAAAATTCTTGTATTTTTTTATCAACAAAATTGACAGAAAATCGATCGTCAGCTATTTTTTAAACTTTTGTTTACAAATGTGAATGTCTCCGTTTAAAATCCTTTTAAAAAATCATAATTGATTTTAAAAAAATAATTTAAGAAAATTAGAAATTATAAACTTTATTAATATATTTTGAAACAAACATTATTTACTTCCTGCACTGAAAAAATGTACTTTAAAATGAGAGAAAGCCGGTCTTAAGATCGGTGTTGATTGACAAATGACATGTGCGTGATGAAATCACGCACATACATCTTACGGGAGGAAAAGTTATAGTACGGAAGGTAACAAGTGACAGTTTAGCTTTATGTGATCAACTTATTTACCTCGTTATTTTTAAGTAGGCATAGCATGATAAAAACGGCCTTAAACTTGACGAAAGCAGAATTTTATCGTCAAAATGTTTATGTTACTACCAACGCGAACCACGTGACGGATTATTGTTTTCATGATGCTTCTGGTCTTCCGTATATTTTAATTAAGCTATTTTTGGACAAGACAAAACATGTTATATTAGATTTTTATCTATTTGCAGATTGCTGATTGTAACCAGCTTTATTTTATAATCTGTAATGATATTTATCTACTTAATAACTCCATTGACTAAACTGTACAACATTTTCATTAATTTTAGAATATTTAACAACTTTAATATAAAAAAATAAAATAATTTAAGAAATAACAAATAATTGTTGTAAAAATTTATTTTTCATCGAAAACATTTTTTGCTTTCAGAAAATATTATCCATATTCATACAAACAAGTAAAAGCAGCTAAAAGCTTTTGAAATTAAATAATATCTTTGTTTTATTATGTTACAATTCAGAGCTGATTTTAAGGTAGAAGGGAGTCAACTAAAAAACATTATTTGCTTTCTTCAAAGCCTTGTGCTTTTAACTAATTAATCACTAAAACTGTACAAATTAGAATTTCATGATTTTTCATAAATTAATTATGGGGGAGGTAATAAATATATAAAAAAATTACTATGACTTTAAAAAAATATACATATTTATAATAATGTCCATCATTTGTGAATAGTTTCTGAAAGTTTCATTAATATCCGACAATTATTTTTATTTTTGCAAGATTTTCAATATTAATGACTGTAAAACAAAATGACAAAAATCCGCCAAGTTATTTAGTAGGACATTCCCTGATGAAGAGAAACGAGGTTTTTCAATCAAATGTTAGAATGCTCTAATAAAAACAGAAAAAATTTGAAAATAATTACAAATTACTTTGTTCTTTCCTCTTAATAAAAACATAAACATTTTGAAGATAAAACTTTGTTTTCGTCAAGTTTAAGGCCGTTATTATCCTGCTATGCTCATTTTCCAGAGATCTCATGTCGGTACCTAATTTAAACGCAGTCGTTGATTGATGTCGAGATCTCGTCAATTTACAGTTAAGCATTATTAAGTTTTATGCTAACAATTTCTTTTCTCGCGCTTCTCGCTTGTGGAACTCCCTTCCGGTTCTATGATTTCCAGTCAACTTTATTCTGCAATGTCAGTCGTTATCTACTGTCTTCCTGATTACTCTTTCCACTTCCCCCTCAATATTAATGTTTCTGTTTCTAATCCTTCCACGCTCAGTAACTCCTTGTCTTAGTGGCTTTACTGTCTTGCATGGGGTGATACCGATTTTAAAGAATCCTGGTTTCATACATCTTTTAATCCGGACAAAATTAAGATTGACTGATCTTTTTAAATTTTTTACGGTTTATCAACCCTTTGTGGCTTATTTAAGGACAAAACACTTTTTGGATTGTAGGAAGTTGCTTACAGTACACGCTTTTTTAAGTGCCCTCCCCCATCTAAGTACTGACCCTGCTCGACGCTACCTAACATCGTTGATTGAACGAGAACCAGTGTTTTTCAATGTAATTTACCCGTAGGCGGCCAATTTAAGAACAAGTCTTCGAATTTCACGCTATCGCCATACAAATTCACCGGGCGGCCACAAGTGGCATTGTATGTATAAAATAAGTTTAATAAAATGTTTTTACAATCGATGATGCTGTAGAGCAGGGGTTCTCAACCAAGGGTATCCCCCCACGGGGGTATTTCAGGGTTGAAATCTTTCTCTTTTTCTTGTTGTTTATTTACAGAATTTTGAATATTGAATTACAATACCCTGGCATTCTATTGAACTATTTATTCATTGAATTATTCTTCAGTTTATTTATTCAATAATTAGTTATGAATGAACGCAAGTTACTGTAAATTGTACATGTATTCAAGTTTTAAAACCCATCAACATTTTCTATCGGTATTAAATTTATAAAACTCCCCGATAAAAATAATCCATGTAAATCGTACACGCAAGCCTCTAAACAGCCACTGGATGGCATACCATTAGCGTTTACTGCTGGGGCCCCACAGTCAGACCGCCAGCGGGATCTTCTCGGCAATGTTACCACTAGCGGACGGCTAGAGGCAAACCGGGAGCCTGCCGGTGGCTGCCACCATAGGCCCGCTGGCGTTGACATCGGCAGCCCGTCAGCGGGCCACTAGTAGCTTGGGTGTAAGGAATGCAGGAGAAACGAATGAAGATTTTCAATAATATATGAATATTATTTGGATTGTATCTTTTGAATTGGACATTATTGAAAAATGAGGAATGACACTCTGATATATGATAAAAAAGAGGGCATTTGGTAAAGATGTTGTGGACCACTGCTGTAGAGATGTATTATTAGTGGGTCAGAGGTGAATTATTGAATTGTTACGTGATTTCTCATGGTTCAGACAAAAAAAAAGAAAAGAAAAGAAAAAGAAAAAGAAAAAGAATAATCCAGATTAATTCTGAAGTAAATGGTAGAAGAAACCTGTATTTTAGAAATGCCAATCCAGACCAATTCTGAAGGAAATGGAAGAAGAAATCTGTATTTTAAAAATACCAATCCAGACCAATTCTGAAGTAAATGGTAGAAGAAACCTGTATTTTAAAAATACCAATCCAGACCAATTCTGAAGTAAATGGTAGAAGAAATCTGTATTTTAAAAATACCAATCCAGACCAATTCTGAAGTAAATGGTAGAAGAAACCTGTATTTTAAAAATACCAATCCAGACCAATTCTGAAGTAAATCGTAGAAGAAATCTGTATTTTAAAAATACCAATCAAGACCAATTCTGAAGTAAATGGTAGAAGAAATTTGTATTTTAAAAATGCCAATCCAGACCAATTCTGAAGTAAATGGTAGAAGAAACCTGTATTTTAATAATGCCAATCCAGACCAATTCTGAAGTAAATGGTAGAAGAAACCTGTATTTTAAAAATACCAATCCAGACCAATTCTGAAGTAAATGGTAGAAGAAACCTGTATTTTAAAAATACCAATCCAGACCAATTCTGAAGTAAATGGTAGAAGAAACCTGTATTTTAAAAATACCAATCCAGACCAATTCTGAAGTAAATGGTAGAAGAAATTTGTATTTTAAAAATACCAATCCAGACCAATTCTGAAGTAAATGGTAGAAGAAACCTGTATTTTAAAAATACCAATCCAGACCAATTCGGAAGTAAATGGTAGAAGAAATCTGTATTTTAAAAATACCAATCCAGACCAATTCTGAAGTAAATGGTAGAAGAAATTTGTATTTTAAAAATGCCAATCCAGACCAATTCTGAAGTAAAGGGTAGAAGAAACCTGTATTTTAAAAATACCAATCCAGACCAATTCTGAAGTAAATAGTAGAAGAAATCTGTATTTTAAAAATACCAATCCAGACCAATTCTGAAGTAAATGGTAGAAGAAACCTGTATTTTAAAAATACCAATCCAGACCAATTCTGAAGTAAATGGTAGAAGAAACCTGTATTTTAAAAATACCAATCCGGACCAATTCTGAAGTAAATGGTAGAAAAAACCTGTATTTTAAAAATACCAATCCAGACAAATTCTGAAGTAAATGGTAGAAAAAACCTGTATTTTATAAATTCTAATCCAGACCAATTCTGAAGTAAATGGTAGAAGAAACCTGTATTTTAAAAATACCAATCCAGACCAATTCTGAAGTAAATGGTAGAAGAAATCTGTATTTTAAAAATACCAATCCAGACCAATTCTGAAGTAAATGGTAGAAGATATTTGTATTTTAAAAATGCCAATCCAGACCAATTCTGAAGTAAATGGTAGAAGAATCCTGTATTTTAAAAATGCCAATCCAGACCAATTCTGAAGTAAATGCTAGAAGAAATCTGTATTTTAAAAATACCAATCCAGACCAATTCTGATGTAAATGGTAGAAGAAACCTGTATTTTAAAAATACCAATCCAGACCAATTCTGAAGTAAATGGTAGAAGAAATCTGTATTTTAAAAATACCAATCCAGACCAATTCTGAAGTAAATGGTAGAAAAAACCTGTATTTTATAAATTCTAATCCAGACCAATTCCGAAGTAATTGGTAGAAGAAACCTGTATTTTAAAAATGCCAATCCAGACCAATTCTGAAGTAATTGGTAGAAGAAACCTGTATTTTAAAAATACCAATCCAGACCAATTCTGAAGTAATTGGTAGAAGAAACCTGTATTTTAAAAATACCAATCCAGACCAATTCTGAAGTAAATGGTAGAAAAAACCTGTATTTTATAAATTCTAATCCAGACCAATTCTGAAGTAATTGGTAGAAGAAACCTGTATTTTTAAAATGCCAATCCAGACCAATTCTGAAGTAAATGGTAGAAAAAACCTGTATTTTATAAATTCTAATCCAGACCAATTCTGAAGTAATTGGTAGAAGAAACCTGTATTTTTAAAATGCCAATCCAGACCAATTCTGAAATAAAGGGTAGAAGAAACCTGTATTTTAAAAATACCAATCCAGACCAATTCTGAAGTAAATGGTAGAAAAAACCTGTATTTTATAAATTCTAATCCAGACCAATTCTGAAGTAATTGGTAGAAGAAACCTGTATTTTTAAAATGCCAATCCAGACCAATTCTGAAATAAAGGGTAGAAGAAACCTGTATTTTAAAAATACCAATCCAGACCAATTCTGAAGTAAATGGTAGAAAAAACCTGTATTTTATAAATTCTAATCCAGACCAATTCTGAAGTAATTGGTAGAAGAAACCTGTATTTTTAAAATGCCAATCCAGACCAATTCTGAAGTAAATGGTAGAAAAAACCTGTATTTTATAAATTCTAATCCAGACCAATTCTGAAGTAATTGGTAGAAGAAACCTGTATTTTAAAAATGCCAATCCAGACCAATTCTGAAGTAAATGGTAGAAAAAACCTGTATTTTATAAATTCTAATCCAGACCAATTCTGAAGTAATTGGTAGAAGAAACCTGTATTTTAAAAATGCCAATCCAGACCAATTCTGAAGTAATTGGTAGAAGAAACCTGTATTTTAAAAATACCAATCCAGACCAATTCTGAAGTAATTGGTAGAAGAAACCTGTATTTTTAAAATGCCAATCCAGACCAATTCTGAATTAAATGGTAGAAAAAACCTGTATTTTATAAATTCTAATCCAGACCAATTCCGAAGTAATTGGTAGAAGAAACCTGTATTTTAAAAATGCCAATCCAGACCAATTCTGAAGTAATTGGTAGAAGAAACCTGTATTTTAAAAATACCAATCCAGACCAATTCTGAAGTAATTGGTAGAAGAAACCTGTATTTTAAAAATACCAATCCAGACCAATTCTGAAGTAAATGGTAGAAAAAACCTGTATTTTATAAATTCTAATCCAGACCAATTCTGAAGTAATTGGTAGAAGAAACCTGTATTTTTAAAATGCCAATCCAGACCAATTCTGAAGTAAATGGTAGAAAAAACCTGTATTTTATAAATTCTAATCCAGACCAATTCTGAAGTAATTGGTAGAAGAAACCTGTATTTTTAAAATGCCAATCCAGACCAATTCTGAAATAAAGGGTAGAAGAAACCTGTATTTTAAAAATACCAATCCAGACCAATTCTGAAGTAAATGGTAGAAAAAACCTGTATTTTATAAATTCTAATCCAGACCAATTCTGAAGTAATTGGTAGAAGAAACCTGTATTTTTAAAATGCCAATCCAGACCAATTCTGAAATAAAGGGTAGAAGAAACCTGTATTTTAAAAATACCAATCCAGACCAATTCTGAAGTAAATGGTAGAAAAAACCTGTATTTTATAAATTCTAATCCAGACCAATTCTGAAGTAATTGGTAGAAGAAACCTGTATTTTTAAAATGCCAATCCAGACCAATTCTGAAGTAAATGGTAGAAAAAACCTGTATTTTATAAATTCTAATCCAGACCAATTCTGAAGTAATTGGTAGAAGAAACCTGTATTTTAAAAATGCCAATCCAGACCAATTCTGAAGTAAATGGTAGAAAAAACCTGTATTTTATAAATTCTAATCCAGACCAATTCTGAAGTAATTGGTAGAAGAAACCTGTATTTTTAAAATGCCAATCCAGACCAATTCTGAAGTAAATGGTAGAAAAAACCTGTATTTTAAAAATGCCAATCCAGACCAATTCTGAAGTAAATGGTAGAAAAAACCTGTATTTTATAAATTCTAATCCAGACCAATTCTGAAGTAATTGGTAGAAGAAACCTGTATTTTAAAAATGCCAATCCAGACCAATTCTGAAGTAATTGGTAGAAGAAACCTGTATTTTAAAAATACCAATCCAGACCAATTCTGAAGTAATTGGTAGAAGAAACCTGTATTTTTAAAATGCCAATCCAGACCAATTCTGAAGTAAATGGTAGAAAAAACCTGTATTTTATAAATTCTAATCCAGACCAATTCTGAAGTAATTGGTAGAAGAAACCTGTATTTTAAAAATACCAATCCAGACCAATTCTGAAGTAAATGGTAGAAAAAACCTGTATTTTATAAATTCTAATCCAGACCAATTCTGAAGTAATTGGTAGAAGAAACCTATATTTTTAAAATGCCAATCCAGACCAATTCTGAAATAAAGGGTAGAAGAAACCTGTATTTTAAAAATACCAATAACTACCCCGTCTTCCATGTCTGCGAAGTTTCTTTAATTTCTTTAACCGATTTGAAACTAATTTTCTTTCAGATGACTGTATTCAAACAATTGGGAGTGGATCCAACTAATGCTTTTATCCACTGGACCATGTGTCCTTAAGGACAACAGTGGATGAATCTTTGGAACGTATAAACTTAATATCTCATTAACTGTTTTATACCAGAGCTTATATTGCAATTTTTGTTGTTATTATTGCATATTTATATTTTTTAAGAAGTGATCGCTTTGAGCATTGGGGAAGTCGAAGTAATATCATTTAAACCGTATTTTATTTATATGTTTAAATAAACGGCTCGTATCTATTTGTGTATACCGGGGATTTGAGATTTTAGTACGAGATTTGCTAAGAAAATTTCCACTACTTTGAAAAATTGTTTTTATACATCTGCCAAACCACACACTGTTTTTACTGCCCAATCTCTTCCCCATATTAGTTTGTAATTTTAAATGTCACGTTGATGTTAACTCTATAGATAGAGTAGGTCAGAGATTATACTTAAGAATTATCAATATATACCAGCCAATATTGGGATTAGGATGAGATAATTTTTAAGTGCATCTATACACCTGGATCTGTGATAGCTGCCCATCTGTTAACCATCACTGTGCCTGGTTATATACCTATGATATGTTCCTATACTGAAGAAGGCTCATTTGGATTTCCATCTAAAGGCCTTAATGAGTATATATATTAAGTCCTTCCAGCCCTCTCTCTATAAGCGAACGAAGTGACTTTTATATTTAAAGAATCAGCATATATGCTAGGCCACAAACATATTCTAAGCCAGCCAAGCATAGAAATGAGTACAATATAGGAACCAGTTATACGGAGTGCTAGAGATATGCAATAATGACAATAAAAATTGCAATAAAAGCTCTGGTATAAAATGGTTAATGAGATATTAAGTTTATAAGTTCCAAAAATTAATCCACTGATGTCCTCAAGGACACATGATCGAGTGGATAAAAGCGTTGGTTGGATCCAGTGACTTGACCAAAAGAGTTGTGAGTTGTGGTAAACAAAACCTTGTTGAGCTAAAGGGAGATAACTGAAACGTCCAGAAGAGGCATGACACGTGGAACTAGAAATAAAAGGGTTCAGTTCGAAATTCCAAACACCTAAAGAAGGCCGAAGCATACAACAGCCGAAACGTCGTGAATATGGTAATAAAGATGAGGACAACAGTCCGAACAATGTAAATAATTAAAATACCTCATCTCAGAAATATAGAAAGATACTGAAGTGACTTTTAGTTCTGAATTTTATCAGTCTTTGATGTTTACATATTTAAAATTATATATAAAATCCAGTCTTTTGGTGTGATTTTTATTTTCTTCCCTGTGTACATTACTTTTAGTTCTCAATGAGGCTCTGAATAAACGGGAAGGAAAACCAGTTAAGCATTTTTTTGTCTTTTTTTTCTTCAGTTTATCTCTTTACGGTAAATATAAAATGCTTTGTGACTATTTTCTGTTGATCCGCTATTATCGTAATTAGTAAATTGTGTGCCTCGAGTGAAATATTTAAATAAGAAATTGCAGCATGGTCCAACAGGTTTCAGCAAGATAAAAGGAATCAGTGAGTGGAGTTTAAATTTTATACACATACACAGTTAACTAATCAAAAACAGGATGACGCGGCTTTATTCTTTCTATACGAAATGATCCACAGCCAAGTACCAAATGGTCTACGGCCCGGTACCAAATGGTCCACAGCTTGGTACCAAATGGCCTACGGCCCGGTAACAATAATCCACGGCTCTGTACTAAATGGTCTACGGCCCGGTACCAAATGGTTTACAGGATGGTACCATATGTTCTACTGCTCGGTACTAAATGGTCTACGGCCCGGTACCAAATGGTTTACAGGTTGGTACCATATGGTCTACTGTTCGGTACCAAATGGTATACGGCCCGGTACCAAATGGTCTATAGCTCGATACCAAATGGTCCACAGCTCGGTACAAAATGGTACAGGGCTCAGTACTGGTCAGTGGCTCGGTGATTGAGGAAAGCTGCTTTAGACTACTATTTCATCCGCGACACTTGTCAGAATCGAAAAATATTGATTTTATATAAATTTACAACGGAGGTCCTGCATATAATGTTGTTATAGTGTTAAAACGATTCCCGAATTTTGAAGATGTTTTGCGTACAGAGAGTCTTTGAGGTGGAGATACAAAAAGATTTCTCTGAAATAACGATCAACGGATATATATATATATATATGTATATATATATATATATATATATATATATATATATATATATACATATATATACATATACATATATATATATATATATATATATATATATATATATATATATATATATATATACACATATATATATATATACATTTTTAAGTAAAGAATAACATTTTACATAAATTAATAAAAAATGAGTTCGTTTATTCTTTTAAAAGTTCAGAACATTTCAAACATATGCAGCCAGCAATGATATTATCACATTTTCAAACTTGACATTTGTAAATAACACTTAAGTGACTTAATCTCAAGCCAATAACTTTTTAAAGTCAGGAATCATATTTGACACGGTATCGATAATATCAATATACACCCGCCCCACCAACTTCTAAAATAATAACAAGGAAGGATTAAAGAACGCAAATGTACAAAAATTATTCCCTAAAAATTATTCCCCAAACATTATTCCCTAAAAATTATTCCCCAAAACTTATTCCCTAAAAATTATTTCCTAAAACTTATTCCCTAAAAATTATTCCCCAAAACTTATACCCTAAAAATTATTCTCTAAAACTTATTCCCTAAAAATTGTTCCCTAAAACTTATTCCCTAAAACTTATTCCCTAAAAATTATTCCCTAAAACTTATTCCCTAAAAATTATTCCCCAAAACTTATTCCCTAAAAATTATTCCCCAAAACTTATTCCCTAAAAATTATTCTCTAAAACTTATTCCCAAAAAATTGTTCCCTAAAACTTATTCCCTAAAAATTATTCCCTAAAACTTATTCCCTAAAAATTATTCCCCAAAACTTATTCCCTAAAAATTATTCCCTAAAACTTATTCCCTAAAACAAAAATAAACTACTTTTATGAGTGGTCCAGTTTACTTAAGTAGTTTCTAATTACTTTACCTGAACTAAAAAACAAAACGGTCATTTATATTGCAGGTAGACTACTAGTTGTCCCACATGAAGAATCCATCTTGTAAGAAATGTCACTCTAACATATGCCAGGAGATAAATAAAATGGTAAGTAGGTTTTGTGATCATAACAGGACATTTGATAGACGAAAGTTATGTTGATTTTTTATATCTCGCTCGACTTTCTGTGTGTCTATGTGAGTGTATGTATGTGCGTGTTTGCATGTGTGTATGTGTATGTGTGTCTCTGTATGTGTGTGTGTGTTTTATCTGTATATATATGTGTGTGTGTGTTGTGTGTGTGTTGTGTGTGTGCGTGCGTGTATGTAACGTACTTGTGTATGCTTTAAAGGGATGCTTTTTTCACGTGCTCAGGCACAGCTTTCTTTTTATTTCCTTTGCCAGACGGATAATGGGTTGTCACAAAGCTTATTCGTTAGAATAAAGTATCGGGTTATCTATCTATCTATCTATCTATCTATCTATCTATCTATCTATCTATCTATCTATCTATCTATCTCTCTCTCTCTCTATATATATATATATATATATATATATATCCACAAATAAACATTACTCACTGACGTTGACATTAAGAGAGCATTCTCCAAAAAAAGGCACATGCACTCGTGCGTGTGAACACACGCAAACACACACACATAAACACACACATACATATCGGCCGCCTGACGATTGCGGCTAGCATGAAACAGCCTGTCGCCTCTGAGTGTTGACTTCAATGGCCACTTATATATATATATATATATATATATATATATATATATATATATATATATATATATATATATATATATGGTGTGAGGAAGGGTGTATACGAAGGCTTGGTCAAAGGTCCTCAGACACAAAGAAGTGATTCTCACAAATTCTAAATTTTGCTTATTTCGGCCAAAAATCTTTGAACACTACCTATCATGTGGATAGGGTAGATATTTTATATTTTGGTGTATAAATATACAAATATGAGCATATATATATATATATATATATATATATATATATATATCGGTGAGTGTGTGTGTGTGTATGTGTGTGTATGTATTGTGTGTGTGTGTGTGTGTGTATGTATATATATATATATATATATATATATATATATATATATATATATATATATATATATATATATATGATTGATGTATATTTGTGCAGTAACGTTTCTATTAAACGTCCTTTGTTAAATATTTTACTTAAGGAAAATTTTATATTTTATTAATTTTTATTTAGTTTTTTTCTCCGGTGTTCTTACATTTTTCCGTTTATTGGGGGTGAAGGAGTACAAAACTTCTCCATACCGCCCATTGTCCCAAGCACTTTCATCCACTTAGCCATTTTCAGGGGTGGGATTGAAGAAAAACTAACAACACCCAAAACAACTCCCACACCATTCCCTTGAAAATTGCAAACTGGCCGAAAGTGCCTGGGTCAGTGGATGGTATGGCCAGTTTATGCTCTCCCTCAATCGCAACAAACAGGGAATTGTAAGAACGCTGGATAAAACTTTATAATATATATATATATATATATATATATATATATATATATATATATATATATAGATAGATAGATAGATAGATAGATAGATAGACAGATATTACACACACAGGCGCACGCCCGCACACACACATATATATATAAAGAGAGAGAGGGCGGGAGAAAGTGTTAAGTAAAAGTTTGTCACTTATATATATATAAATAAGTTTTATATATATATATATATATATATATATATATATATGTTTTGTCACTTATATATATATATATAGATAGATATTACACACACACAGACGCACACACACACACACACACACACACACATATATATATATGTATATATATACAGAGAGAGATTGAGAGAGAGAGAGAGAGGGGGAGAGAGTGTTAAGTAAATGTTTGTCACTTAGCTGATTGATGTTACCTTCAGCATCACGACGGCAGATTTTCGTAGACGGACATTTCCGTCCACTCCTAAGGGGATATCATGAATTGACTGCTTATATTTTTCGATTTTTCCTTTTTATTACATATATATATATATATATATATATATATATATATATATATATATATATATATATATAGGTACCGCCAAAAATTTGATAACAAATGAGCATACATGGTGAGAAAAATGTCCAAGACTTAATAAAAACAAAGTTTAACCGTCATAAATATTTGAATTATTCTTAAGAGGGAAGCTAAATTGTTTTTTATGCAAAATCATTTGTTTAAATCCTTTTTTAGAACGTTCGGAATTTTGGTTAAAAACCCTGTTTTTCTCGTGACAACGTATGACAATATATTAGTACGGGAAATTTGAACACGTTTTTGCGTTGAAAACAAATTGATGTGGACATTCATGCAAAAATCATATCGAATTTTAAAAACCTTTCTGCACTTATTCACAAATGAATGTATGTAACTATTTTGAATCTGAGTTAAAAAATAATATTATAAAAGGTCTTTACATTGTATTTGTCATGTAATTTTCGTACAATTATCTCCCTTTACATAAAATTCCCAAATGTCAGGCAGTCGATAAATGTCTCAAAACCTCATAAAAACACACACCTCCGCGTTAAGAAATGTTTTTCTGCGATATTTGGATGTAAAAATAATATCTTTTTCAATTCAGATTAATTAAACTTTACATCAGCTTTCTCAAATTACGTTTTTAGAAAAGTATATTTTATTGTTGAAAGATTTAATAAAGAAGACAGCTTTTTTAACATTTTGACAACATTTTTTAATGTTGCGTTGACAGATTTGTCAGTATGGACAAATTTATAGATTTTACTGATAATCATATGAAATATTTCAATTAATTTAAAATCGGTTTGAAATAGAGCAAAGTATTTTACTTATTGGAAATATTAAAATGAATCTATTAATTAATCATTAAATTTACTAAATGACTTTGAAACACATCTCGAGGATAAATAGTGGATTTTTAAGAGATTTTTAAATCCATTTAATAAAATATTGATACTCTACTGGAATTATTTTTTACAAAGATATTCACTCTGTACAAGGCCCAAATGTCACTCGAGGTAGAGGGTTACAGAGTAGAGAGTTACAGAGTAAGAAGCACAGTTTATGTATTAATAAAAATAAAAGCTTCAAGGAATGATTTTCTTTTTTAAAAAGCATTTTAAAAACCTTATGTATGGCTATTTTTAAACACATCCCCTCTCTCTCTCTCCTTCCCTCTCTCTCTCTCTCCTCTCTCTCTCTCTCTCTCTCACACACACACACACACACACACACACACGCACCTTATTAAACAGTGGTAATGGGGTGTTTGAATTTTTTCAACAGTGGTTCATGT
>OZ038497.1:35919448-35926948 GCA_964036315.1 Acanthosepion esculentum
TTTATTGTATATTATCCGCACCCGTCTCGTATCATCTTTGTACGCCTTAAGATGGTTAAGTTTTGGTTTCAGAGTTGTCATTCTCCCACATTAGTCGCCAACAACGTCTACAGAGGCCAGTCATTTAACCCATCTGGCATTTAACTTATCTGGCAAAATGAAATTTTGAACAGAAATCTGGCGGTTTCTGTCAGTATCCCGTGTCTATGCATGAGTTCACATTACGCATGCGCAATAAGATATGAGTAAGTACGTCTGTGGGGTTCTACAGAACGGACCGCAGTACGAAACGACAATGTAAATTAGGGTTTTTGGGAAGGTTTACTTCTTAAATTTAACAGTGAATCCGATTTGCGTATATGAGGATAAATGTCCAATTAATACAAAAATTACAGTTGATATAAATTTATTATTCGCATTTATTTGTTTATTTATTTATTTTTGGTTGAAAAGGAAAATGTCCATTGCTTGAAAACCCAGCGGTGAAAAAAAAATTATCAGTGATGAAGAGGAAAGAGAAGACAGAGATGAAAGAAAAGCAAGAATAAGTGAAAGGGCGATTGCTTTTATAAGACAGACATTGACAGAGAGACCTTTGATGATATTTGGACGCGACATTTATCATTAAAGAAAGTGGCAAGAGGCGCAACAAAAAAGGTTGTGAGGCAGACCCCCAACTCTCTACTCTAAAATATATAACGCACACATAAACACACACACACACACACACATATATATTTATTTATATAATAGTAATTATAGTATTACAAGCGTCATATTTAGTAGGTACACATGTTTGTTTAGTCATCCCAGTTTATTTTTAAGCAGTTTCATTTTTATGGCCTGGAGACTGAAAATCCAACTAAAATATGTAGGTCGGGCCAAAAATGTTTTAGAACTTTCTAACACAAACATACATTTACAGGTGCGATGTGTAAATTGTTGCCATTTTATATTTTTAATTTCGAGCATGCGCATTGTTTTATATTTTGTCCTTTGCACAGCGTAGTAGGGTCAGTTGGGCACCGTCTGTGAGAAAAAGTGCATCGTAACGCAATTTACTCCGTCAAATAATTTGGAAACGGCATGCTGTACTGCTTGGCATTCGCACCGGAAGTTTTGGCGTGAATCTAAGAACAGTGCAGAGGATTCGAAAAGAGTTGGATGAATCTAATGGTGTTTCGGACGGTGTTTGGAGTGATCACTAGTGATGGCGAAGTTATGCCTCCATTCATCTTCCCACGGGGTCTCAGACTCAACACGGATAATCTACATCAAGTGCCTTGAGGAAGTCCTGGGTCAAGAGATTGGCTGACGGATGACCCTCGTCTAGCAACAGAACACAGTCATGGCTGTCAGACAATTTCTGCAACCTCCATAACCCCTTAAATCTAGCCACCTAACTCCCCAGAGACTGCAACCCCCTTGATTATTATGCGTGTGGGTGCCGTTGAGCGAGAGACCAACAAAACTCTTGTAACACCAAAGATGAACTGAAAGCAAAGATTATGGCAGCATCCAGCAACTTAAACAAGAAGACCCACCAGAAGAGATGCAGGCGATTTCGAAGTCATCTGGAGGCCGTGGCTGAAGCCAATAGTGAGTTTATTGAATAAATTTACTCTTTACTATTTCGAGATATTTTCGTGTAATTTTGGTAAATACATCTGTTAAAATGAGATGTCAGTGTTATTTTAATTTCCACGTAATTTAGACGACAGTTTATCCATCGCACCATGATTATTTTCGTGGTGTAGTATATTGGTGTTGGCAACAATTATTTTCCTTTATTGCGAAGGTGGACAGGAATGCGTTTTTTAAATGTTGTGCAATCGAACTTGTATCCAACAAATGGAGTGTAAGACGTCTTGATAAAGCCAACATATATACTTACTTTTCTTGTCAGAGATACAGTCTACCAAAGGACATTTAAACTGATAGAATATTGAATTTTGGTCTTTTCCAAAACACTAGTTGATGGAGAAGTGTTATTGCGTATGATTGAGTTGGTTTTGTTAAATTTACTATAATATATAATTAGTTTTATTTTTTACTGGGGTCAGTGGCGAATATATTATTACTTATGAGATTTTTTAGGATTTTTTCTACCATTATTGTTTATACGTTATTTTAATAAATATAATTTATATAATCAAATGCTCTGTTTTTTAAATAAGCAGTATTAATTACATTTACCAGTTTGAAAACAGTAATTTGGACTTTGCCAACGAGACGCTTTCTCTGTAGCTGAGTGGAAAAGCAGGCCAGATCAATTGACGTTTACGTATATAAGACAGGCTCGATTCCTGTCAGAGAACCCATATTATCTATGAAATTCCAAGAACATTTAGGTCGGTATATCTCATTAATATTGTCTATTAAAAAAAAACAGGGTATTTACTTAAATAAATTGTATCTATTAAAATAACGTATAAACAGAAAAAATATTAAATAATTGTCGGACTTAATCCATTTCATTATATATATATATATATATATATATATATATGATAAAAAGTTAATGGTCAGAGTTGAATTATACGAAGAAACAGTAGTATTAAAAAGTGTTCAACTCATATATAAAAAGATAAAAAAAATTGACATGCAGAGATTTTAAATATGAAACAATTGAAGATCAGCCGCTACCTTGGTTTCAACCTTTCGATATCTTCAGCCGATTTTGGTCAATTAATTTCCTAACGCTTTAGTTTTTTAAAAAATAAAAAATTTAATGGACGCTATATTTGAAAAAATTAATAAATGAATAAGCGCACGACGTGAGGTCTGGTAGGAGGTGAAGAGGGGGAGGAGCAGTCGAAAGGAAAGTGCATTGGAAATGGATTGGTGGGTATTCATTCCACTTCATATGAAGTCATTTATTTATTTATTTTTTAAAAAGCATTGCTAAACATTTTTTTAAAAGTTAAAGAGTCAGGAAATCAATTGACTGAAATCGCCTGAAGATACCGAAATTTTAAAACCAAGTTAGCGGAATAGGCTAATCTCCTAATTATATATATAATAAAGTAATTCATCGAGTCTAGAAATGACCTCAATTGAATGCAGAAAGCACTAGACGACCGTTTCGTCTTATATTTGGGAGTCATCAGCAGGGCGCATCCACGACGAGAATTGACACCTGGACAGTTACGATATGAGGCAGACGTTATACCAACTGCACCAACGGGCCTCGGTGTCGAAAAGGTAACGAATTAGACTCAATATTGCGCCGCTCGTTCACATATTCCGTGGTGGAATTCATCCGAGTTTCCCTTACCCATAGGACTCAAATCCTCCTTATTTTTATCAACCCCCCCCCACACACACATATATATATATATATATATATAAATATATGATCTCGTTCGCCGATTGAGCACTATGGAGAAAAGGAATTTTTTAACGGCTGCTGCTGCTTTAATGCATCGCTCTTCGTAAGAATTGAGTGCTATGGCGACCGGTATAGTATTTATATATCATGTATATAATGTGTAAAAAATCCTTTTCTCTGTCGTGCGCCGATAGCCTAGGGGTAAGATTCTCTGGCCGATGTAAAAATCGGACGAGTTTCGATTCCTTCCGATAACTAGCCACACTGGTGAGCTCTGATACAGCGAAACAGTCTGTGGATGACTATATAAATATATGCATGCATGTATAATAGAATAATCATTAAAAAGGAAACGTTTACAAATTGGACAAGTTTCGCTTTGATTTAAACTCCTCCAGACATTTATGAAAGAGTTCTATTTTTAATTTTATTTCATTATTTATTATCATTGGTCAAGTAGAGTTCACGCGATGTGTGTTGTGGCGTAATGTATATCGAGTCGGTACGAGAAATCGGAGAACCGAGTTCGAATTCCAGTCGATCTCGTTACATTCAATTTCACACAAATACCCTTAGAAAAGCTACGAGTCCATCTCTTCTACTCCCAGTTACGTGTTAAATAGCACAACAGACTATGACTTTAGTTGGCAACCAGTCTACCGCAGAAAGAAACGGCTGCTTACTGCGGGAAAACCTTCTTCCTAGTCTGTCAGGAAAGAGACATGATCACCCAAGCGTGTATCAAGTATGGCACTTAACTGGCTGAGAGCTCATGTATTTTTTGTCTTCTGATGTTAGTGCGCGGGCGCGTGTGTGTATGCGTGGGCGTGCGTTTGGAGGTTCTATTAATTCTTCTGTCTGTTCGCTGAGAAGTAAGATTCCTTTAAACACATGAAGGCGTTGGCCATTATTTCCGACGTGTAAATTCGCATCGTTTTGCTTCTAGTGGAGCAGTAAGTAGAAAACCACGACTTAACAAGGTTCTTCAAGTTATGTTAGCTACAGAACGACTTCACTAGATGCTACGAACTTAAATGGGTGTGGCAGTGAGGGAGTAGCAGAGAATAAGAGAAGTGGCTTCGAAATAACTCCCACACCAGTATAAAAAAAATCATTCCACAACCACACATCCGTTTATATATATGGTGCGGTGATATCAGGATTAAGAAACCACACCCTTTTATAGTGTTTTGTTAGGCGTTAACACTTTGTAATTATAATAACTATCTAATAAAACGGTGGTGTAATTGTATAACGGCTCGGATTGAGGAATCGGGGAGTCGAGTTCGAATTCCGGTCGTAATCTATTACATTCACTTACGTCCTAATAAACTTGGGAAAGGTATGAAACCTCTTCTTATCCCCACCAGCTATGGGTAAATAGAACAGACCGGGTTCTATAGCCTTGGATGGCGACTGATCTACCACAGAAAAAAATGGCAACCTATCGAAACACACATGATCGCCTAAGCGTGTATCACGCATGGCACATAACTGACTGACTGACGTGTTAATACCCTTTGGAAAGGTATGAATCCTCTTCTTCTCCACCCCAGCTATGGGTAAATAGCAGGACAGACCGGGTTCTATAGCCTTGAAAGACAACTGGTTTGCCCCAGAAAGAAATGGCAACCTACTGCGGGGAAAAAATCTACCTCGTCAGTCATGTACTGAAAGCTACATGATCGCCTAAGCGTGTATCACGCATGGCACATAACTGACTGATCTAATAAAATGTAATATTATTTAAACTGTAAAAATGTAATGATATAGAGGTCTTTTTTTTATTTTAACCTTTCCCGGTTGTGTATAATTTGCATCTAATTTAATTAAACGAAATTTCTTTTTTAATGGTTTTAGAAAACCGTTTTGCCTTCTACCAGTATTGTTGATGCTAACCTCCAGTGGAGTAACTTCTCGTGTTAACGTTTTCCGATGACATGAAGTGAAGCGATTATATTGAATCAGTTGCTAGGTCTGCTGCTAGGAAAGTTGGTTCACTGTGTTGGACTAGACAATTTTTCTCACCAGAATTTATCTTACACACTTATAAGTTCATCATTCAGCCATGCATTGAATATTGCTATCACATTGTTGGTTTGGTGTTTCTGCTATGTACTTTATTGTTGATAAGTTTCAAGAAAGAATATACAATATTATCGGTCCTGACCTGGCATCTCGGCTTCATTCACTTTCCTACTACCGCAGCGCAACTTCCCTCTGCCTTTTCTATAACTATTTTCATGGTAAATGTGCTGTAAGCATTTCTCTTTAGTATCTCGACTTTACGAATTTAAGCACAATACTAGATTGGCAGTTAGGTCACAACGTTATGGTTAACAATTTTTTTATATGGAAATTGTAAACAGAATTCCAACTGTCCGTTAATGAAAATCAAGTGGATTCATTATTGGCGGCCACAGTCTTAACAACACTAAATATGTAGATGGATACCTACAGAAAGCAGTAAAGGAAAGCGAGAAGAAAGGACTAAGCATCAATTGTAAGAAGACGGAACGTATGGTTGTCAGCAAAAGGTGCAACCCAAGATGCGAACTGCGAATTGGAGACATTAAAATCAAACAAGAGCAAAATTTTAAATATCTAGGGAGCATTTTAACAAAGGCCGAAAAAAAAGTCACGCCGATTCAGAAGGCACATTGGGATATCGAAAGATACCTTCCTGTTGTAACCTAGGAAGGGTTACTCAATGAGGAATTAGCAAAACGGAGGTTGAAACTGAAATGATGATCTTTATAAAAATCAACAAAATATAATACTCGCCAGCGGCATGAAGTAGGTAAACCACTGTTAGTGGTGGACTACTTATACAGCATATTACCCCCACTTACAATAGTGTCCAAACGTGTTCATGAAGATGTGTACATATCCATTAGTGTTCATAGGTACGGTATATAACACTTCCAAAGCAAAGTATTAAGAAATAGGAAAATTTCGTTAGAAACAGAAAAAAGTACTGAATTTTCATTTGATATCAGTCCTCCTATATGGCAGTGAATGCTGATCAATCTCCTCACATATGAAGAAGAGACTTGAAGCAACAGAAATTTGGTTCTACAGAAGGATGCTGAGAATCTCATGGATTGAACATGTGAGTAAGGAGGAAGTTTTAGGGAAAATGGAAATAAAAAGATACTTACACTTAGAATCAGGAGTCAGTTGAAATTTGTAAGGCACATACTGAGGAAAGAGGGCTTGGAGAATCTGACACATACATGACATATTGAGGGCAAGATAGAGGAAGGCAGCGAATAACCTACCTAACAGGAATTAGGAAAGCTACAAAGATAGGGTGTTGTGGAGAGCCATGATCACCCACGTCCTGAAGGGACATGGCACATAGAAGAAGGAGAATTGTAGGTAGTGTGATGGATATTGACGTGGAAAGGGAAATCAGCAGCGGAGTTCAAATTCTGGGCATGTCCGTTGCGTTCATTTTCGCAATAATGGCCTTGGAAAAGACATGAAAATGTCTCCTCTCCCCGCGCAGTTATGAGTTAAATAACAAGTCGAAATGGGCTTTCTAGCCTAACAGTCAGTCTAAGAGCAGGAAAATTTTGGAATCAAACCGGGGAGAAGACAGCGTGAAAACAGTACACTTTCTCAAGAATGCATGGTGATTCTGTGATAACAAAAACAAGAAAAGGAATTTGTGGGAAACCATTTTTGCCTATGTCTTAAAAGGATCTGAAATTTTTAAAAATCTACCAGGTGTTTTTTAAAGATATTTTTTTTGGTTCAGTGGTGATAACATGAACTGGGGCTAATAATAACCCGAGATTTATTTCAAAATACAGAGTTGATCGCATTCTACTCAACTGTTTGCTCAATATATATACTGTTTGCAATAGTTAACCTTAGCCGGGATCATTGAGCCTTAGCTGCATAGTAAGTGCTTCGTCAAGGCTATACAATGTTTAATTCTCCGAGAGTGAGTACCACCAAAGTCTATAAAACCCAGTCTGCTATTTATGCATAGATTGAGAAGAAGAGATTGATTCATAGGCTATTAGCACTAAGTTAATGAAGTGAACTCGACCGGAATTCAAACTCGGCCCGAATTGCAATCTATTTCTCCACCGTGCCTCTTTGCAATAAAATACATCAAAAATTTAAATGCAACATCAATCGCCATCTTCTGTTTGAAC
>OZ038497.1:35929448-35954448 GCA_964036315.1 Acanthosepion esculentum
ATATATAGAGTCGCCTGACGATTGCACTAGCATGAAACAGACTGTCGCCTCTAAGTGCTGACTTCCATGTCCACTTTTATATTTATATATATATATATATATATATAATACTTAACTTTTAATTGATATATATATATATATATATAATGCTTAACTTTTAATTGACCAAGAAGGAAGATACTGATTTCTTAAGCGGTGAACTGGTTTTGTGTAAAAGCGGTCAGTCTTGTAAGTCTCAAACTTACCGGAACGCTTGAATCAAATGTGTTTGTCGTTATGGTGGAAAGACATTCCCCGGAAGAGAATGACTCTGAAAATGTTTTCATTGGGTTGAATTTGGAAACAACGGAAAACATTCAACTGAAAATCTACGCTTTTTCGGACCACCCAAAAGTATACAGCTGATTGAAGAGAGTGTGTAGAGAAGGGTGAAGAAGGGGAACGTCTTTCGTCGTGCATGTGTGTGTGTGTGTGTGTGTGTTTTTCTGTATGTGTGTGCCTCCCCCTCTCTCCCTCTCTCTCTCCCCCTCTCTCTCTTTCAGTGCCCCCTCTCTCCCTCCCCCTCTCTCTCGGTCTCTCTTTCAGTGTCCCCTCTCTCCCTCCCTCTCTCTCTTTCAGTGCCCCCTCCCTCCCCCTCTCTCTGTCTCTCTTTCAATGTCCCCTCTCTCACTCCTCCTCTCTCTTTGAGTGCCCCCTCTCTCTCTTTGAGTGCCTGTGACTGTGGTTTGCATCGATCTGACTGTGTTTATGTGTGTTTCGTGCATTTTCCTGTGTGCGTGTGTACGGGGGTGTGGGGCTGAAAAGTTCTCTGTCCGACTCCCCTTTCCAAACCCAGAGCTAATGACCAAACATCAGTCCAAGCCAAAAAGCTATTCGGCTCCAAATCCCAACCCTCGGATATATAATATGTTGGGTACTTCCCGTGTGTGCATATCTGGCTGCATGAACGTATGGGCTGGTGTTGATAGTTGCGCAAAAGTGCGCGAACGCATATTATTAAGCAAGGCTGTCTAATAAAAACACCATTGCTTGTTTATAGCAATATGTGATCGCCTGCTTAAGTGAATGCTGTCTGGATGGCTTTCTTGATTAAAACAGATCACAGCACAGTTAACTTAAGTCAACATTTGAGAGAGTATGAAGTTAAAACAAAACTATAAAATGGAGCAAATTAAAACAATTCGAGATGAGTTTATCCTTGATGATCCGTGTCGAAACTTTGATTCAACCGAAGTCATGGTTGGATTACGTATTCTTAGAGATTTTCATTACTTTGAAAGAGATACACTTGGCAGCTGGACTATTCAATCTCGGCCTCACTATATCGACCAGGGGTGTCCAAAACGCGGCTCGTGGAAATATGTTGACTCAGGTCTTTTTTCTTCTTCTTCAGAGTTAATATAAAAGGCAACTAAGAAAAATGTCATGTTTTATAATTATTTACTGGGTATTAATTGAGATCCCATTGGATTAAAACGTAAGTTTAATGTTTATGTGTATGTAAGAAAAATGTATGTGTAAATTCTGTTTACGTCTTGCAGCTCTCAAACATCTGAACTTTATTGTATGTGGCTCTTATATTAAACAATTTTGGCCACCCCTGGTTTAGACCCATGGAGTAGTTATGGATCTATCTATCTATCTATCTATCTATCTATATATATATATATATATATATATATATATATATATATATATATATATATGAGTTGTGATCAAGTTTCCTATTTCTTTTTTATCATATATATATATATATATATATATTAGCTCCTGAAAAATTAATTTCGGTTGAGCCCTCTGGTTTGAGGTGTGAATTTGTAAACAGTGACTATTTAAGCTAATACTGCACGACTCTTCGACAGAATTGAGTCACTCTCAGTCACTGTGTGTTTATCCGAATCTAAAAATAAACACGCTAAAATTCACCTTCATCCCGTACCGTAAGCTGATGGCTTAGTGGGAGAAGTTCGGACGCAAATTCAGTCGGGTTTCTATCCTAGCTAGAGGCAACCGGACGTCTAGCCACACTGATGAGCTGTGAAACAGCGAAACAGTCTGTCTGTGGATGACAATATATATATATATATATATATATATATATATATATATATATATATATGTAAATATATGTTTCGTGCTCATTATCTCATTATATATATATATATATATATATATATATATATATATATATATATACATATGTTTCATGCTCGAAGACGATCTTCATAACCTGAAGATTGAGTTCAAGCAAGAAAGACTGTCGACGCTCGTTGATCTCAGTGTCCACTTTTATATGACGAGCGGACCCCAGCATGAAATAGACTGTCGTCTTTGGGTGTTGACTTCAATGTCCACGTTTATATTTACATACGCTCTTTCCCTGATGCCGAGCACTTTAAACCGTATATATCATACACTAACACTATATTTTATTGTATATATATATATATATATATATATATATATATATATATATATATATATATATATATATATATATATGTATGTATATAGATAGATAGATAGATAGATAGATAAAGTACAGGTAATCGATTCCTTGGTATATAATCCGGGTTGATCCTAGTAATATTAATTATTAAAACTGATCCTACAAAGTGCTCGGTGTTTTTATTTTAACAGAGCATATGTATTTTTGAAGCAAAAAAATTACCTCAACATAGGGATGAACGGCTATCATCAGCCCCTAAGTTCTTGTCTTGGAGCATTGGTCTAAATTAATTTTCACAGTCAGTCCTCCTCTAGTAGGCGCCTTGTTAATGAGAGTGTGTTTGTGTTAGCGATTGGTGTAGGCGTAAGTTATCTTATCCCGGGGGAAAACGTGTTAAAGTTTCAAGTGTGCAACTGGAAAAATTGTTCGTAAATTCAAACAAACTGGGTTGATGGCAGATGTGAAAACACCATTGCGTGCTGGTTTACGCCGTTCTGCTGAAAACATTGCTGCAGTACACCAGAATGTGGCCGAAAATCCAGATACCTCTATTCCTCATCGCGCACAGGAATTGAACCTCTCCACAGCAACGTTACATCGTTTCCAATTGTACTCTCGGTTCGTTGATTATGTTGACCAAAAAAGTCAGGAAGTGCGCGACATGCATTTCTGTTTTAACGTCCATTTTCCTAATAGGCTTCGATAACTTTAATACGTTGTTTGATTGTAAATCGTTCCATGTTTGAAATTGTCAAAGACTTCAGTTGTTAAATCTGAAAGAAAAAGAAAAAGAAATCGTTAGACGCTTAAAATTAATTCACATTTAAAATCAGTTCAAGTTATTGAAACACCCTTTAGCAGGACAGACAGGGTTCTATAGCTTTCGGTGGCAGCCGGTCTCGGTGAAAGTAACTCTGATTTCAAGAATCTATATAACAATGGCGTAGCACATACTACACAACAAAAGAAAGGATTGTTCGCATTGGCAAGATGATCTCGACTACGGTTGAACGATGATACGATTATGAAATTCAAACAGATTCAAATTCAGGGATCAGAGTCACATTCAGTGGCAGAATAAATTTTTTTGCTCTGCAAATGAAGTCACATAGACAGTGATAAAGGTCAAGCTACATCGAACTGCGTCAGTACCTAGATGGGTGACCGCTTGGGAATATCAAGTGCTGTAAGCTCGGATGTGCGAGTGATGTAATGGATGATGGCCCGGAATTATTAATCGGAGAAGCGAGTTCCAATTCCCGTTGAGTTCGAAATATTCACTTACGCGCAAATACATTTGGAAAAGGCATGAAAACCTCCTCTCCCTCCATCTATGTTTTAATTAGTACGACTTGTATAACTAAACCATTATTATCTTCAACAAAAAAAAATGTTTACATTCTAAATTTTTTCTGGCTGTAAATAACCTGTAAAGGGTTGGTAAGCTGTAAATAATAAAATTAATCAAGCAAGCAAATGTTAAACAACGATTGTGTAGCGCAATAGAAAAAGAAAGGAACTTGGCACACGCAACATTTTATATAATCACTAATATGCGTATCTATCTATCTATCTATCTATCTATCTATCTATCTATCTGCTGTAATTTTGGCTAATCCTCGTCGCCAAAATGTTGTAACCTAGGGAAGGTTAATGAACAGAATAATCAAACGAAGGTTGGTAATGGACGATAATACTTAGGACACGAACAACACATATAAGATTCGCCACCAGCGCGTAGAAGTAGTAGTCAACTGCTAGAAGTGAGTCAAGTGAAATCCACAATGAATCTCAAACTGCAGACCAACATACAGTATTTACTACTTTATTTATGAGAATAAATAAAGTAGTAAATTATCGTCCGTAAGTATGCTATAACACTATCTATCTAGTTTTATGATGTAGATATAATTAAAAACAGAAGACATTTTGTGTCTATTAAATTTAATGATTTTTTTTCTAATGTACAAATATCCTTTTCGCAAATGTGGTTTTTGTGTGGATATATTGCCTCACATTCATGTTGTGTTGTCTCAGGCAGTCAGCTCACGTTAGTCATCATAGGAGTGGGAAGAAATAAAATTGTGTTTTAAGGGGCAGACTATATCAGCATTTTTCAAAACTATATCAAATTCAGCTTAACACAGCAAGTCAAGTGACAAAAACGTTTAATAACGTGTTTATATATAATTTCATACATTATTTTATTGGATACCCGTATTTGAAACAGACTCTTCGTTTTTTTTTTATCTTGAACTATGTGTATTACCTGTGCGCTGTCTGATGGACGTAAAACACAGATTAAAATAAACACGGGCATCTACTAAAAATAATGTTTGAAGCAATATATATTACTTTAGGTACCTTCACAAATTCTTGATACCTAAGGTTTAAAAAGAATTTTTAAAATGAAAAATCTTTCTTGAAGCTTTTATTTTAGTTTTTAATTTCAAGCTAATACATTAAGTTTAATATTTCCAATAAACAAAATACTTTGCTATATTTCAAAAGTAATTTAAATTGACTAGGAGTTTATGTTTTGAAATGACTAAAATCGTTGATTTTAACGCCGTTTTTAGACATTTATTATCGCAATTTATTTCCCTTTATTAAAAAAATTGTTTCAAAAATAAAATATATTTTTCTGAAACTTAATTCGAAGAATATTAGCTGATTTAAAGTTTAATTAATCTGATTTGAAACAAATATTAAGTACGTTTAAAATATCACAGAACTGCATTTTTTGATAATACGGTAACAGTTTATTTTAGGTGCTGACAGCTTGACAGACAGAAGTCTATCTAATGTTCTTATACGGTATATATATCTGTAAAATTTACTTAAAGAATATAATGTGAGCGCCTTTTTATATAACTTTTAACTACCTAGTAATGTTAAAATTTTTGGAAAATATTCTCTGCAGTCTAATGTTTTATTGAATTTTAGATACTTTGACTTTAAATTTACTGTAGTTATCGCTCTTATTTTCTGATAATGTCGCGTATGGATGTCCGTATTTACAATAATCGGTTCGATTATATAAAAAAATATTAAAAATGCTGTTTTAAATATTTTGTGTCGATTAATTGTACTAAGCATTTCATTTTTTTTTATTTATAAATTATTATAATTAAATTTTAGAAAAATGAAAACAATTTTTGTAAAAAATAATTATTTATCGAAAAAAAAAGTTTCTTAAGATAATAGTATCCATAATATATCTTATTCATAAAATCAATTAAAAGCTTTTCTGATTAAATAATTTTTTTGTTTTATGGCATTTTTTATTTTACGATTCAGAGCAGATTTTCGGTAATTAGGGTACTGTTTTACAAAAAAGAAATTGATTTAAATTCTTCAAGGAGTTCTGCTTTTAACTAATATAAGCATTAAGGTCTACAGAATTTAATTTCTCGAATTTCATAAAATTAAGTAAGTGTGGGGGAAGTTTTTTAAAATAAATATTTCTAAAATAATTCTATTTATTTGTGTATAAGTCCTGAAAGTCTCATTAAAATCTGACAATTATTTGATTTTTGCTAGAATTTCCAAATTAATCAACGCAAAAAAGACGCTAAAATTTCCAATACTAATCTCTGGCCACCACACTCACGAAAAAAATCATTAACACCAAAATTTCGAACGTTCTAAAAAGGATAAAAAAATATAATTTAATAATAAAAAAAATCCTTTGATCTTTCCTCTTAATAATAATATAAAGATTTTGACGATAAAACTTTGTTTTATTAAGTTTGGAGTATTTTTTCATCAGCATATTTTTTCGCGAACCAGTGGTGATAGCTATACTTCAAATATATTGTAAACGGAGGCGTAATGGTAGGGACAGGAATCGGAAACCCGAGTTCGAATTCCAATCAAATCCATTACATTCACTTAGGTGCTACTAATCCACTTCTTACCCCAGCTATGGGTAAATAGCAGAACAGACAAGGTTCTATAGCCTTGGATAGACGAAAGAAATGGCAACATACTGCGGGCATAATCTGTCTTGTCAGTCATGTATCTTTCGATATATGATCGTCTAAACGTGTATCACGCATGGAGGGAAAAATATGATGCGTCATTTATGTATCGAAAATACATGATCGCCTAAGCGTGTATCACGCATGGCACATAACTGACTGATATTGTAAACGCATTCAAAGATGCGAGGTGGAAAACAATTTGTCTTTCTCTTAATATATTTTTTCTCACTTTATCCTCGAAGATTTGGAACACACATGAATTTTGGTCAGTCTATCTACACACATCATCCATATTTGCGAAAGATTATTAGGAAGAAAGAGAGCATCAAAATTAATAGATACAAAATTTCTCTTTTTTTTTTTACAATTATTAAAGAACGATTTACGCTCTAAGGCAAGATTTGAACCTGCGTCCCTCACTGCTTTGGGCAGAGAGAACCGTCATTAGATCCGACGTGCTTTAACCGACTGGGTTATGGAGAACTTTTGAGGATCGATTTAAGCAGGCTTCCCTCTACTCAGTGGGACGCAGGTTCGAATCCTGTCGTAGAGCGCATAAGATTTATTTCTCGAATATTCAGGCTAGTAGATGAAAATAAATAAATATACTGTTTAATAAATAAACGAAGCCTCTACACAAATATGAGCATCCAATGAATTAGGCGCCTCCACGAAATCGCTAAAAAATCAGCATCTCGTGATGAAAACATGCTCCAAGAGTAATGAAAACATAGTTTTGTCGTCAAAATCGTTATGTTATTATTAAGAGGAAGGATCAAAGTATTTTTGGATTATTTAATTAATTTTTTTTACTCCAATCTAGGACATATGAAATTTTGTTTAAAAAAAACTTGTTTTTCTTGCGTCAGCAGTTGTACTAACTTTTAACATAGCAAATTTTCGCCTCTTTTTTGCGGGGACAGACACATTAATTTGGAAATTCTTGCAAAAATCAAATAATTGTCGAATTTTAATGAGTTTTTTAGAACTTATTCTTAAACGAATGAAATTATTTTTTCAATTTTTTTATTGAAAAATCTTGGTAAAAATTTTTTTTATTTTACATGTGTTTCTCCCCCCTCCCCAAGTTAATTTTATGAAAGCTTAAGAAATTCGTCGAGATAAATTTTAGTGACGATATTACTTCTAATCAGAATTTTTTGAAGAATTTAAATCACCGATTTTTTAAAAAAATCGGTCCCGGTCATAATGAAAATCTCTTCTGAATCCAAAAATAAAAAAACGCAATAAAACTAAGACATTATTTAATTAGAGAAGCTTTTAATTGCTTTTATGAAAGATATATACTAAAGACAATATTGTCTGAAGAAAAAGAAAAAATTTCGATGAAAAATGAATTTTTAAAAGATTTGTTTTCATTTTTTTTTACAATTTTTTATAATCTAAAATTGAATAATTTATAAAGTTTTTAATAATTTATATTTTAATTTCAATGAGATAATTCTTAGGGAATATTGTTAGTAAGTAAAACTATATTTACTAATCATATATTTTAAAGCTTATTACAATCTGAATGTCCCGACTATTTTTAAAAGAATTTCGATTTGTTTTTTTATACGTATATAGATGCAGAATTTCTGAAGTGTGGATGTACAAACCGATAAATCAATTCTTCAAAGGTTTTGAGGATTGTCTCCCCTCACGGAAAAAAAAATTCCTAATGAAATTTGTCGTTTGCTACAATATACATTACTATGAACACGTTCAGTGGTCAATCCGCCGTTAATAAATCGATTAATACATCAGAAAAACAAAACCTCGTAGTTAGGAAATTATTGTTTATGCTATAAGTAAGTAATATTTGATTCAAATCAGATTAACTTTAAATTTGCCATTTTTCCTCAAATAACGTTTCAGAAATATATATTTTATGTTTGCAAGATTTTTAAAACGGAAAATTAAGTTTTGTTTACAAATGTCTAAAAATGGCTGATGTTATCGATTTTACTGAAAAAAAAAATGGATTCTATTAGAATCAATATAACTTCTGTCTGAAATATACCAAAGTATTTTGCTTACTGCGTTTAGTAAATTCATTTAAAGCTATATTGAAAGTTTCAAGAAAACTTTTAAATTTTTAATAATTCATTTTAAACATTACGTATAACCGATTCCTGGAGGTACCTAACTAAAAATAACGTTTACTTTAAAGCAATAAAATTCACTACTTTAAAAATGTATATTACATTATGATTATAACTAGCCAGATTCTGTTTATAACTGTTTATTTTCGTTTAGATTCTTGTGCAAATATCGTTAAAATTGTTAAAACCATTTCATATTCATGGAGAGATAAAGATGAACAGTAACGCCTTTAATTCAGATCATCTTTATCGAGTAGGAAGTATGGGAAACAAGCAACGTGCTTACCGGACGAGCAACCCAACCTGATGTTATGCGCGTGTGAATTGAGAGATGTACGCGCGTGTGCTTGTCTGTACGTGTGTCTCAACGTCTGTCGGCATCACACCAAAAATACCTCCGCGGTCAACCCCCATATCTTACCCCTCACATCAGTACACCACCGCCTGCTCTGACCCACTCCGTGCACCCGTGCGTCACACCCATGCAAATAAAACAGACCCATTGTTCTTCTAGAGGGTGTCTTTAAAACCGAAATAGTACCAGTCGCCAGGGGGTGGGAGGTGGTTGCCATGGGACACCAGGAAGTCAAGTTAGTAATTCATGTAGCAGTTATAAAAAAAACTGACGGTCTCAAGATCAGGTTCATGGAAGAAGCGGGGATAGGACACGCTGAAGGTTGAGAGGGAGGATAATTGGAGAAGAAAGAAAAAGAGGACGAGGAGGAGGACGAGGAGGAGGAGGACGACGACGACTATAGGGAGGCGGGGACGAAGAAACTGGAAATAGTAATAATACTAATAATAATATAAAAAAAATAGGAAAATGTTGGTTAATACTGAGAGAAACGATGAACAAATGTTGTCTGGGATGTTATCAAGAAAAGGAAGAAGCAGATAAAAACGGAAGAGAATCACGTATATATCTGAAATAAAAATACGAAGTGGTTCTGAAAAGATCTCGGCCTGACCAACTTTCTAAAATTTGAACAAATAATGAAACATCAGATTTTTTTTCTTTTTTATTTGGTAGGGGAAGGCTTTCTTGATCGGATTTAGAACTTTTCAGTCTATTTTCTTAACCCGCGGCGAGACAACAAGAACAATAATAATATTAATATTATTATTATTATTATTATTATTATTATTATTATTAATAATAATAATAATAATAATAATAATAATAATAATAACCGCCCAGACATTGTTATTAAAGACCACAAACAAAATAAGTGCTACCTTATTGATATGGCAGTCCCTGCAGACTGCAATGTATCTTTGAAGATATTCGAAAAGCTGTCAAAATACAAGGACCTTGAAATCGAAATCTCAAAAATGTGGCACATGGGGACATCAACAATCCCTGTTGTAGTTGGAGCCCTTGGACTGGTTGGAAAAGATTCCAGTAGACTAATTGAAGGGATCCTTGGAAGAACATGCCTCAAAAAGATACAAAAAATTGTTACGAAGGGCTTTATCTATGTAATTATTATTTTTTTTTTTTCAGTGGAAAGTGCCATGATGCCATTTCTAAACTTAGATCCCTGGGTGGGACCCGAAAAGAAATGTGCAAACGCCAGATATCAAAGATAATAATAATAATAATAATAATAATAATAATAGCACCCACTGAATATAAAACCAGGCATGACGGAGTGGGTCAAAATCTGCAACTTTTATGGAAAGGAAATTTCAAAAAATTGATAGGAACACCACCCAAACCGGGTTACAGAGATAGGACCTGTAACAATTTTACGGGACTTTACAATGCATACAGAAAGAATAGTTAAATCTAATCGCCTAGACATCATGATCAGAGGCCACAAAAACAGAATTTGCCTTCTTATTGACATGACAGTCCCTGTAATGTATCTCTGAAGACCTTAAAAAAAAAACTATCAAAGTACAGGGACCTTGAAATCGAAATCTAAAAATGTGGCATGAGGACATCAATAATTCCAATTGTATTTGGAGCCTTCTCATTGACTGGGAAATATTCAAAAAGATTCATTGAAGCCCATGCCTTACATAAATACAAAAAATTGTACTCACAAGTATAGCCCACACATTACGAACGGCTTTATCTATATAAAATGCGTGTCAACTTAGTTTATTTCTTTTTCTTTTTTTCTTTTTTTTTAAAGGCTCAGTGGAAAATGTCATGAATCCATTTCAGACATTAGGTCTCTGGTTGGAACCCGGAAAGAAATGTGTATGCAAGAGAAATCAAAGAAAATAATAAAGCACAATACATCGGCTGAAGCTGCAAAATACTTAAAAAAGACAAATGCAACCGACCAGTTACAGAAACAATGGCAAGATAAACTGCTTCATGGCCAATACCCTGCCCGTACCGAACAAGATGACGTAGAAAAACCCGTATCCACCAGTGGCTACGTAATGCAGGGTTGAAATCTGAAACTGAAGGTTTTATCCTTGCTGCACTGGACCAATGCTTGTTAACTAGAAATTATCAAGCACTCATACTAAAATATTGTGTTAGCCCAAAATGCAGATTCTGTAATAAATATCCAGAAACAATTGATCATCTTGTATCAGGTTGCACGATATTGGCACCCACTAAGTATAAAAACCGGCACGACAGAGTGGGCCAATATCTGCACTGGAAATTTTGCAACTTCTACTGGTAGGAAACTGAAAGAAACTGGTATGAACACCACCCAGATCCGGTTACGGAGATAGGACCAGTTACAATTCTATGGGACTACACAATACACACTGGCAGAACAATCAAAGCTAACAGCCCAGGCATTGTTATTAAAGACCACAAACAAAAAAAGTGTCTCCTTATTGATATGGCAGTCCCTGCAATGTATCTTTGAAGATGTTCAAAAAGCTGTCAAAATACAAGGGCCTTGAAATCGAAATCTCAAAAATGTGGCACATGAGAACATCAACAATCCCTGTTGTAGTTGGAGCCCTTGGATGGGTTAGAAAAGATTCCAGTAGATTAATTGAAGGGATTCCTGGAAGCCCATGCCTCAAAGAAATACAAAAAATTGTTCTCATAAGTACAGTCCACACTTTACGAATGGCTTTATCTATGTAAAATACTTTTTTTCTTTTTTTTTTTTGTCAGTGGAAAGTGTCATGATGCCATTTCTAACCTTAGGTCTCTGGGCGGGACCCGGAAAGAAATGTGTACACGCCAGAAATCAAAGGAAATAATAATAATAATAATAATAATAATAATAATAATAATAATAATAATAATAATAATAATAATAATTGTGTCTCGGTTCATAAGCGAGAGTAGTAAGGGAGCATCATACCTACTTGACGAATTGGCTGATTTTTTATATTCAGATGATGAGGCTGACAAAGCAACTTGGGTGACACATCTCGATACAATTGAAAACCGTCTGAGCGGACAGTTTTACCCAGCCTGGAGGTAATACTCTGTAGTGACGCATCTGCAGGGTAATGCGCTGTTTATAGCAAAACTTGTCATCCAATCGCGTTCATTTTGCTGTGATGCATGCGCCTTTATCAGACTGGGTGTGATGATGGGCACATCGCATATTTGTACTCCAGCGTGACTTTGTTGGCATGCCACTCCCTCGATCAATAATAAAATATTAGTTAAACATTAAGTAAAAATAAAGGTTTTATTGCGCAGTATATTTGCTAGTTTTTTTAATCTATTTTTCTGAAAACTTCATAATTCCATCCTGCTCGTCTTCAGTCCAAGCAAAGAAACACTCTAAGTGCCAATTGCAGTATTCCATGAAATTAAGTTTTCCCATCCTATTATAATTGTGCTTGTCAACTCTTTCGTTAGTTTGCATGACCATTACGCCCTGCCAATACCTCATAAATAATGGACCATTCCATTTTGATCGCGTGGAAAGTGGGGAAAAGCCAATACTTGGTTTCAGCGAGAAAATGAAACAAAGAAGGAAAGACATAAGTCGCGAGAGAGATTCGGATTAAGGTGATAAGAACATATACTACACTTTGATCTTAGCCATTGTGGCTTAGTGGCATTATAGCCTTGCTTGGGGTGAATTGATTTGTACCAATGATCTTAGAACTTCATCATCAAATTTTGATGAACGTCCTAGTTTATGTTCATCTTCCAATGACGATTCTCCAGAAAGAATCCAGTTTCCTACTTGTCGGTTAGTTATGACCCGTTGAGCACAAACGCTACATATCTTTCAAAATATCTCTTTCTGTGTCATTCTCTTGGTTGAATTCCCATAACATTAGGTAGCGTAAATTGTCTTTCAATCCTTTCATTAGTGGAATTAAGATTTGTCTTCTTTAATCCCCTCGTGAGTACCTCAAAATTACAGCAAATGGTAATCCCTTCTGAGTACCCCAAAATTGCACTAAATGGTAATCCCTCGTGAGTACCTCAAAATTGCACTAAATGGTAATCCCCTTGTGAGTACCTCAAAATTGCACCAAATGGTATTGAACCAGGGATAACCCTTGATGTCTTCAGCAATATAAAAAAAAACAGACAGTTTTCATCCCTTTCCCACACAGTGATGAACTGTGCAAAAACTAAGGTACGTTAGGGTACTCTAAATTTATTTTAACCAACACATATGATTAGTAGTTAGGATGATATACTCGTCAATTCAAATGGTTCACAAAACGGTAATCTAGGTATCTTGAGTAGATTGGATAGTTTCAGCATCTGTCGTTGAACGTCGAGTATTCTCAAGTATTGGTTTGAAGATTTGATCGCTTTTAACCGCAACTGGTGTACCCGGCTGAGCAGTATCATTCAGCAAGAAATTTCGAGGAGAAAACTTCAGAAGACGCTTTTTTATGCTTTTGATCATTCACAGTTCTTTGACAAGTCCTTTCAGACCGTCGACGATCATGTTTCTTTAAAACTTCCTGTTTTTTGTTGCTTGAAGTATATTTTTTTACCCTTTACAATCTCTCCTTGTTCCTGTCCTGCAAAATGCAACTAAAACCGAATTACCTCCTCACTTTTACATGATAAAGGCTTATAAAAGAATTTGTCTGCAAAATAGACACAAAATAATTTAAAAAAAACAACAAATCTACCCGATTTGTCGCGAAATGATCCGTGGCGTTAGATTAAATCAATATCATGTTCTGCTTTCTGTTCATACAAACTCGTCAAGTAGGTTATTCGTTGTGTCTCTCAGTTCGTTTTAGCTTCAATGTCTTATGAGTGTTAAAATCTCTGGGTCTTCTTTCTGTATAAATTGCGCAAATCATGTACTTAAAAAAAAACATATGCCTAAAAATAATGTTTATTTTCTTCTATCTTCAATGCTTAATGAAAAAGCAATTTGACAAATCTTTTTTTAATGAATTTTGTCACAAAATAATGAAAACCAATCTTTTTACCTGAAGTTAATTAAAACTAAACACTCGCCACGACAAACACAAAACGCTCCTTTTTGTTTATCCAATAATACCAAAAAATGGAATTGCTTTTCATTTACCGCACAGAAAAAAATCAACAGGAGCAATTATATCAATGGGAAAATAGACAAAACGGGAAAATAGCAAATGCTGTCACAAAGAGAATACAAAAGATGATAGGTTAAGAACAGTTATATGCAGGGAATAATGCAAACAATTTGAGTTCAACCATGTAAAGATATGGAATCAATAGAGACCATAGGCTGTCTTTTAAAAAATAAATAATAAAAACTAAAGCATTCTGGTAATTTCATATCCCTACCATCAACGCTCAACTGGTTCTTGATACTTATAAACAAGGAAAAAGAAGGCCCGCCAGTTTGTAGGCGTGGCCGTCTCCACGGGCCACAGGGTGAAGAGAGAATAAAGTGTAAGTTGACAAAAGCTAGAAAATTATAAAATGGCGCTATGGTGGAGCAAAAGACGAGATTATAAAGTAAATTCAGCAAGCTGGTTCAGAAGGAATATAAAAACAAGTTCAACAGAGTACAATGGCATGAGAAACGTTTTTAGCTAGGAGAAATAAATTACATAAAATTTCAAAATTTAATTACGTAATCCCTATTCAATATAAACAAACAGTATTTGGAACTAGTATGGAGTAGGTCCCTCATTTGCTACTTTCAATGCTCGTATTCGATTTTTCATGGATTTGATCAAGTTATCAACAATAGTCTGATCCATATTTTGCTACTCCTTTAGCAATGTTTCTTTAAGGGTTGCCACTGACGTGCTTTTGGTTGCACACTCACGAAGTCTTCGGTCAACGTGCTTCCAAACGTACTCTATTGAATTCATGTCAGGACTTTGGGCTACCCATAGCAGTGACTTGATTCCTTGCCATTCCTTCTAGGCCTTTGCTACACTGCTCGAATGACATGGTGCTCTATCTTCTTGATAAAGGTAGACATTCTTGTCAATCTGATTGGTTTCAAACAGTGGCAGTAGTCCTTTCGCTAATATTTAACAGTATTTTGGACCATTCAACCGCTCGTCAACATGAATCAGCTCAGATTTCCCTCCAAACCAGACAACGCCCGACACAATTACTCCAATTCCTCCATGTTCCACGGTCGCCTGCAGACATTCAGTGTTCCAAGTTTCATTTTGATTTCTCCAAACATAAACCTGTCTCGAATTAGAATATTGGCAGAATTTACTTTCATCTGACCAAATTACAAAACCTCTTGTCAACCTCTGAAATCAAGAGCTTCTTTCTTACAACTCTTATTTGATAGCCTAGCTCTTTCAGAGTTTTTTTTTCACCGCATATGACGACATTTCCATTCAGTTGGCGGCATCTTTGATGCTCTGACGACGGTTTCTGGTGACTTCCCTATTAATGTGTTTGTTAACCGCTTTTGTTTTAGAGAATTATTTCATGGCTTTTATAATCTGCGCGTGGATCATTGCTAACGATTTACACGAGAACAAATAGATAATCCGTCAAAGTAGAAACAAAGAAGAACCTTCTTTATCTTCTCAATTCTCTCTCAAATATATCATTGATTTGGCAACTTTCATGCTATTCGCGTGAGCGCCATCTATTTCTATAAATATAAGATGTTTTTCGGAATTATTTCCATTCTGGAAGAAAGAGATGGATATTTTCGTAAGTCATATTCCTTCCAATTAAAAAGCCAAAACGACATTCTTACAAAGTAGAAAAATTCTGTGCCGTGCTTTTAAGTACGATCCGTCCATTCCTGATTCAAGTGGTCGGTGGTTTCAAAAACATTCTGGATAAAATCTCTCCATCGGGATTAACCACAGTTCTCGAAATCTATCGTGTTTTTGTTTTACAAGTATAGCGTCTAAAAATCTTTCTACAGATTAATACTTCTCCGGGACTGGTTACCAGCCATAGCCAGAGATCCCAGTTTGTACTGATTTTTAGCCTATACCCAACCATATCCAGGGATCCCAGTTTGCAATGGTTTTAGCCTATAGCCCAACCATAGCCACGGAGCTCAGTTTGCACTGTTTTTAGCCTATAGCCAACCATAGTCAGGGAGCCCAATTTGTACCGTTTTTAGCCTATAGCCAACCATAACCAGGGAGCTCAGTTTGCACATTTTTTAGCCTGTAGCCAACCATAGTTAGGGAGCCCAGTTTTCACTGTTTTTTAGCCTATAGTCAATCATAGCCAGGTAGCCCAGTTTGCACTGTTTTTCGCCTATAGCTGAGGAAAAGAAATGGATTCATACCTTTGCCAAGGATATTTGTGCGAAAGTGGTGACTATGAATTCATCCGAAATTCGAACTCAGCTCGACGGTTTCGCGGCCAGAACAGTCATTTACACTCCCTTCACTTTTTAGTAATTAAAAATTAAGTTATCATCTTATTGCTTATGAATAAGAAAAGAGAAACTCATTTACGTTTTCCTTTGAAACGAATGTCTCTACTTGATGAAGATCATGTAGCTAGAGAAACAGGGGACTTTGTCTCTTAATCTGATTAAAAGTCAAGTGCCTAGATAATTACTATTTTATTTATGGCTATTCGAGCTTATGTTATTCAACTTATGCAGAGGAGTTCTTAACTTGGCCGGGGCGAATTACACCCTCCCTCTTAAACCGGCGGGGCAAGTCTAATTGTAGGCCCTGGACAGTGCTTTGTGATCTCCGCCATCTTATCAACATTTATTTTTTCTACCTACATTACAAAGTGAACGAAGCACAACTGACTATTAAAGGATGACAAATTTTCGCGGATTTTGACGTCAACTGGGATCTTTTTTTGTACAAATCCATGAATTTGTTTTGCTTATGCTAAGTCTTTAAAAAAGCCTATACCAAATTCACTATTTTTTATCTATCATGATGAATGTGTAAAATTATTCAACTTTTAACATGAAAAATCTCAAGTTGATGTTAAAAATTGCCACAAAACATTTTTGATTTATCGTAAAATTCAATCTATGGAACTTCAAAACCTCACTTTAACTATTATTCGTGCTATAAGTCCAAATTCGTCCGAAAGAGAGAGTTGTGCCGAAACTCCATTTGGGTCGAAATTCCAATTCAGGCCGAAAATTGAATTCTTCAAATCACAACTCCGTGCAACATCAATTGAGTTGAGATCTTCAAATCACAAACTCCGTGGAACCTCAAAATCTCACGTCACAAAACCACGCACTTTAACTCTGATTCCTTGGTATTTTGAAGAAATAAAGTCGATTTCCTCGATTCACAACGTTTTGGAGATATTTTAAACTGAATTTAAAACAAGCCTTTTAAATTCACAAAGTTTTTGTGTTACTTCAAACAAAAATATAAATTACAATATAAATTACAAACTTTTAAAATCAATAATTTTTTTCAGTTATTTTAAAATTTGAATTTTTAACTGTTTACTCTCCATTCAGACACAAATCCCTATGCTGGATGTTCGAGCAATAGATGAAGGGCAGCTTTTCAATGCTGGAATCACTCTGATTCCAAAAATGAATAATATGCCCATGTAGAGCAGATGTGGCCCGAATTAAAAGGGTTTCAGGCACACGGGCGGAAAGACAGAATATGTCGTTCCTTTATTTAGAAGATAGAATGATCTACTATGAGATGTCTCTAATCTGTATTTAGTACATTGTACTTATTTTCAGTTTTTCTTGTTGAATTGTTCACCTATATTGCATCTTGTCTATTATTCTACATAATTAAGTTACAATAACATTTTGTATTTTATATGAATATTACCTGTCTGTATGAATGAATTATTAGGACAATAGTCCGAGTAACGCAATTAGTGTACATAATGTACACTAATTGCGTTATTCGGACTATTATCCTAATAATTCATACACAGATATCCTCAAGGACACATGGTACAGTGGATAAAGGTGTTGGTTAGATCTAGTGGCAAGAGTGTGAGTTCAATACACGGTTAAGGCTGTGGAGAACTTGGAGAGGGGAATTAACAGGAGATAACTGATAACTGACATCCATGGTACGTGGAACTAGAACTGTCTACTCCAGTGAGCGAAATAAACATTTCAACCACCTGAAGAAAGCCGGAGCGTACAACGGCTGAAACGTTGGAATAAATATGGCGTCCGAATAATGCAAATAATGATGAATATTACCTTATGAAAATTGAGGTATAGTAGAATGGGGGCCCCTGTATGGTGTACGAGACCCTTGCACCGTCCCTGATTCTTAGTAATAGCATTTCTTCTTAATCTGTGGTCATTCCTGACCAAGGCTCATGATATGGGTATTGCATCAAATGGTATTGAGCCAGGCATAATCTGTGATGCCTGTAGCAATATAACGCTCCAATGTTCGTCTCTTTCCCACAGTTAAATCTTCTAAACACTGTATTTCATATTGGAGAATCAATGAATACCCATATTTGAAACAAGAATTCATATTATTCCAGGTTAAATTAATATCTTATTTATACAGCATCAGTGAATGCTATGAGTAAAAAATTACTACTAGATTGGCAGCGTGGCTTCATAATTTCACTGTTGAAATTGCTAGTTGGAACCGCAAGTTCTATGCTAACATTTCCTTCTTCCACACTTCTCGTTTGTGGAACTCTCTTTCGGCCTCTAGCTTTCCTGTCAACTAGGATCTTCAAAAATATAAATGCAATGTAAATCTTCGTATCCGGTCTCTTTGAATCAGGTTCTTTTTATTGTCCTCTCTGTTATTTTCCTTTCATTTACATCTTGTATCTTAGTGGCTTTATCGCCTTGCTTGGGGTGAAATGATTAAAAAGAAAGACATAATTTATATGATGAGCCAGAAAATCCACCTGAGCTTTGAAAGTGGAAGAAATTGGTTCAAGCAGAGCAGTGGTTCTCAAACGACGTGTTGCGCCTCATAATTGCGGCGGAAGAAGATAGCAGGTGAGGCGGAATGATTGAAAGACAATCAAAGATTTAGAAAAATTCAAACGTCAAATATATATATATTTCAAAGATTTTAAATATTATGGATTCCTTGTAATTGCAGGCATGAGTCCCAGTATAAATAGTTATAAATAATTATTTTATCGTTGTGATATTTTTTTGCATTATTATCAGGTATTAAGAATATAGTAACTAGGGTCTGCAAATTAGAGGAGAGAGTTATCAATGATAATGTTCTGACTTCGCATCCGCGGTTATCCCCCTTTGAGCCTCTCTCTGGACCTTCTTTGCCGTACAGTTGCTTGCGCCTTTTCACCGAGGCTTCCCTTTGGTAACGTGCGAGCTAATTTTAATTCCGAAAATGCGACCCAGAGAAGAAAAGAAATTGGGAACCACTGAGGTAGAGAGTGTTTTGATGGAGATCTTTGCGAATGATTTTGGTTTTCAGTGTAATATGAGAGCTTACGGCGATGACGTTAGACATGATGGCACCAACAAGTAAATGGACTGGTGGCTCTTGTTAAGACGGTGTGGGGGGAGTCAGAAACGAATGAGTGAGATGTGTCGGCTGCTAATGTTTGTTTCTTTATTAGAAGTGATTCAATCTAAAGTGCAGGGGATGAGAATCCCGCTGGCGTTTTTGTCGTCTTTGTTATTGAGTAGTAAGTACTTCGCCTGCTTACAAATATTATTGCTCGTCTGACCGCCAGTGCTCGTTAAACGAATATCACCAAGAGGATGAAATGTCTCTGCCCGAATCGACACACATGCATAGCAAATAGTTAAAAGTATATAATATACATATAAAAGATGTCCTTTATTCAAAATGTGGCCTTTTTGTCGCCTTTTTGTCGAATTTGTGTTCGAATAAGTACACCTTAATGCAGGGCCGATCAATGTACATTCCCACTGTATGATACGCTCCCCACCGCACCGCCTCTGATTTAGTATTCATATAAAATACAAATTGTATTGTAATCTAATTATTCCCAATAATGCAACATGTGCAATATCGGTGATAAATTCAACTAGAATAATTGAAAATAAATACAATATATCTAAATACAAATTAGAGACACATCATAATAAATCATTGCATATTAAATCATCAATGTTTTCCGGCAACAATTTTTCTTGTTAAAACGTTGAATAATTTTAACAGTCAGAATTATGGATTTTTAAAAAATATCGAATTTTCCAGAGTGTTTTTTTTTTCGAGACTTAGCGTGAGCAAAACAAATTCACGGAAACAAACCCAAGAATAGTGAATTTTATATATGTTGCGGGGCAGACCCTTTTACACAAGATGGACTCGTCCAAAGTATACTTATACTGACAGAGAGAATACCTGCAGGTTGAGATGCGTTGAGTCAGGGTGAGAGATACGGAGACAGTACACAGGGTGTTCACAGAGAGTTATACGAGAGTCCAGCGAGAGAGATAAATACGGCTTCACTTACAGAGACTTGTACATATACTTTCTACTAACCCGCATTCCTGGACTACTAATCTTCACTTCATGTCTGTATTCTTACGTTTAATACACTTATTTTTCTATCTCAATTACTGGCGTTGTTTATTTATTTGTGCAGGATTCCATTCCCGGAATCCGCAACAATATAGTTATATAATAGCTAGCTTAAAATTTCGCATAGAGTGCGGCTTTTAAGATAGTCTTAATTAAATCAATAATGTTTTGCGGTAATTTTTAACATCAATTCGAGATTTTTCTTGTTAAAAAGTTGAAGAATTTTGCACATTTGATATTATAGATAAAAATAGTGAATTTGATATCGTCTTTTTTTTGAGAATTAACCTGAGCAAAACAAATTTGCGGATTTGGACGAAAGAGAGACTCCAGAATGACGTCAAAATCCGCGAAAAGTTTTAATCTTTTAATAATCAGTTGTGCTTATTTCAATTTGTAACGTATATAAATATAGATAGAAAAAAAAGCAAATGTTGATAAGATAGCGAGGGTCACAAAACACTTCCCGGGGCATTAAATCAGGCTTATCCCCTACTCCGGTTTGGGACCTTAGTGCCCTGCCTTTATGTACTTCACTTGAAGATGTCCATTGACTGTTTTCTTGTATCGTGATTTGAACTCGGGTGTTGTAAATCTGTTGATCAGTGCTTGACGCACCAGAAATGTTTCGCTTCCGGTTTGGCATTAAGTTAAATCAGTCATAAGCAAACTGAAACCCGTAGGCCGCATCCGGCCCGTTTTCTGTTATAAATGGCACGCCTAAACGTTTATTAACATCAATGTTTGTTTCGTTTTCGTCTCACTTGTTCAGTTGTAGTTTCTCATACATAACCACATGCATTAAATGCAATGTTTCTTGAATTTTGTAACCTTTATTTGGACGTAACGTTTTTTAAAGAGTTGGTAATTCGTACGAAGGACGATCATACGTTTGCACATTTTTTTGCAAGAGGAACAGGAAATGATCATATTTGATTTTCTTTGAAGAAATAATTTTTCTTTTTAAAATATTTTTCCCACTGTAAAATGATTACCGTATTTGACGGCATATAAGGCGCACTTTTTGTTTACTAAAAATATCTTTTAAATATCTTTTAGTTGGTAATTCGTACGAAGGACGATCATACGTTTGCACATTTTTTTGCAAGAGGAACAGGAAATGATCATATTTGATTTTCTTTGAAGAAATAATTTTTCTTTTTAAAATATTTTTCCCACTGTAAAATGATTACCGTATTTGACGGCATATAAGGCGCACTTTTTGTTTACTAAAAATATCTTTTAAAATTCCCCTGCGTCTTATATGCCATATGTAGGTTTAAAATTAGCGATAGTCGGTCGTAATTAGCTACCTGGAAACTCATATTTCCTATTAGCTTAGACTTTAGAGTAAAAGGCTATTATGCAGATTAAAAGTGTTATCATTGCTAATATTCATTATATTAACTTATCACGTTTAATATTAGTACTTTGTTTCACTAAAATTATATGCAATAAATTCAAATTATATATTTGTAAAATATATTTGTAAATATATTATTTTGCGATAACTTCCGGGTGCATTGGTATAAATACAATCAAATTTTTTATATCCTAATTATTCCAATAAGACTTTTACAAGACCCAGGTTGTACAGATCATATAAACGATATAATAAAGTTTTTATAGGCTCGTGTTCTTTTTCCTATTATTTTTTGTTTAATTGTAATCATGTCTCACTTAACCAGAATAATACCTCATAAATATAGCCTAGGCTTTGCCATTTACTAATAATTTTACTAATTACTAAATTTTTCTTGATTTGCCCTGCTGAAATTGGAGTGCGTCTTATACACCCGTGCGTCTTATATACGGTAAATCAGAAACAAATCACACGCATCAGCATGTGTTAATGACAATGTCATCAGTGATAATATTATAACAGTATTTCAAATTTTTAATGAAAGAAAAATAGTTTCTCCAAAGAAAAGAAAAAAAAACGTTTCCCGATTTCTTACGCGTATGGTCTTCTGTAGTGAAAATGGCTGAAGTACCTTCAACGAAAAATGACCTTGAACTTTTTTTAGTAGCGCTGCCTACCTTATGATGAACACTACATCATACAGCCCACTGCTCAGAAAATGTTGCCCATACTGAAGAATATATATTTCTGGTTAAATAAGATCCTTCCGGCACTTGTTTGTCCTTATTAGAAATTACGTGTTCAGAGGACAATAGCACGAAATCCTAATTGAATAAAAATTTATTAAAGCCAGGCTTTTCTCAAAGTCGTCGTCAGATCCGTTTAGGGGGTGGTGAGCATCGCATATTGGGCTGTGGGGCAGAGAAGGGCATGGCGGTATTATGCATCTTTCACTATCCCAATACGCCGAAAGATTTCAGTGTCGAATTTATCCTCTGTGAAAACACCTCGTAGATATTTAAATTTTTGTACTGATTTGGGTTTGGTATCCCCGACTTGCTATTCGCACTTTGGGCTCATCCTTTTTCTAACAACCATGCGTTCTGTCTTCTTGAAGTTGATGTTTAATCCTTTCTTCTCTCTTTTCTTCACTAACTTCTGTAGTTTTCTTTCAGTGACTACTATTATTACTGTCATCTGCATAACCTATGAATGTGACCGCCATTAGGTAGGAATTCTAATTTTCTCAGAATCCCTATAATTTCTAAATATTGCCGTATGATAGATTGTGATACGTTTAACAATTATGTTAATTCCCTGTTTTTTTTAACATGAGTAGAGGTTTATACCTTCTTTCCTGTTTAGGATCGGGTTACCGGTTTCTTCCAAAGTAGACTTTAACTCTATACATATAACGTCTCCGCCTGAACTCTTAATTTCATTTAATAACTATTAATTTTTCTTAATAGGGGTAGATAGGTTCGCCTATAGCCCAGTTCACACTCTTACCTGGACTTTTGAACGGGAATCGAGGTTTATCCCTGGAAATTTCGAGAATTCTCCCGAATAATTGTGATTTGCAAAATGCTGACAATAGTCATATGTAGGTGCTGCCAAAAGTCGGCGCATTTTTATCGAAATGAATGCAAAAAAAAATGCTACACCTGTTTTTTAAAAAATACTAAAAGTCAGGGAATTATCCGCGTTAAATGAAATGTCCAGTAGTAATGAATGAATGTTTAATGAATTGGTTATTTTATTAAGACGCTTTGTAGATATATTTTTGGAGAGTTAGTTAACGCCATTTCGATATAATGTGAATACTTTGAAAACTGAGATGTGATGATAAATATTTTTATAGTTTTATAATGAAAATTCCAGAAGATATTATTTCAGTAATTTTTATTTTATTTTTTGGCAATATCGAACCGAGAAAATCTTGAAAATCTGTCCTGAAAATATACAAAATATTTTAATAAAATTAAAAAAGTAAATTTTGTTGAGAGGTTGTGCTTTGATGATTTAAATAAAGCAGTATTTTCTTGCATATTTGATAGGGGTTTGGAAGTCTACAATGAATATTTATTTTTGAAAAATATTTTGTAATTTTTCGATACGATTTTGAAATTCAGCTGGTTGCTGATGACAAAAAATATCTCTTTTTTTATTTAAATGAAGAGGTGTTTGAATAATTAAAAAAAATGTGACGTTTAATGCCATTTTCTCATCGGAACTATTTTTTTAAAAAATTATTTTATTCTTTTGAAAAAACTGCTGAATTATTTTTAGTACCGACATTGAAGAAGAAAGAAATTCTGAATGACCGCCTTTGACTGATTACTCTTTCCTAGCGGAAGAATAATATGATATTAGTCTAATATTTGATATAAGTATGATATAAATATGATATTAGTCTAATATCTATTTAATATTTATCGTTCTTAATTAATCAGTTTTGTGTTTCCAAATCCATCGATAGGGCTGTATTTTTTTCGCGTTTCAGTGTTTTCCTGCTTATTTAGTAACTATTGATTTGAATATTTCTTTTTATCTGGCGGTAGCACTTTTAATGTCTTAAAAAAAGAAGTTTCTGTTTGCATGATACTTGGAAGTTTATCATTCTTTAGGGCAATTAAAGGAGTCGACCGTATTCGGGATCACCGAGTCAATGCGAAACGATCCTTTCTTTAGCTGAATCGTATGTGCTTCGCCAGGGCTACATACAATAGTTTTTCTTCTCTTAGACCGGTTACCATCCAAGGTAATCGAAACCCAGTCGGCCCTACTATTTACCAATAACCGGGGAGAGGGAGAAAAGTCGGATTCATATCTTTCACAAGGGTATTCGTGAGTAAGTGAATTTAATGAACTCGAATGGAGGATTAAGCCTAAAGAAATCAAAGCGAAATAATTAAAAAAAAATAACACTTCATCAGTTTTCCTGAATTTTTGTTAGTATAAATTTCGTTATTCTTTTCTTAAATTCAGAATAATTAAAAAAAAACAATCCCCGTAATTCGGAACAATTACATATTTTATGATAGCAAACAAGTAAGAAAATAATCAAAAAATAAAAGCAATGAGTGTGTCATAGGCACACGCCTCGTGGGCACCAAATGTTGTGTAGGTACACGTCGATATCGCATCGCCATGTCACCATAATGTAGGCAATAGTTCCAGTTAGACTAAGGCCAGTGGTAAGCAGTAATACAAAAAAATAGAAAGAGGTGTAAGACGAGGACGTGTCTTCTCACCGGACTTTTTCATCTTATACAGA
>OZ038497.1:35959448-36009448 GCA_964036315.1 Acanthosepion esculentum
TAAAATCGACATTGTTTTCAACGACGGGCTCCAGACGACTTCGGAATCCCCTACAAAGTTTCTGGGCGGTCTTCTTATTTAAGTTCACGAATGCTGCCATAATCCTTGTATTCAGTTCATCTTTGGTGTTACAAGTAGTTTTGTTGGTCTCTCGCCGAAATGCGCCCCACACATAATAATCAAGGGGGTTGAAGACTGGGGTGTTAGGTGGCCAGATGTAAGAGGTGATGTGGTCGCAGAAATTGTCTGACAACAATGACTGGATTCTCTTTCTTGTGTGGCATGTTTCAGAGTCCTGTTCGTGGACACAGGGTCTTCCCGCAAACACATTCTTGACTCTGGGCAGCACTGCACTCTCAAGGCACTTGATGTAGCCCACCGTGTTGAGTCTGAGGCCCTCACCAACAAATTCGGGAGTTCTTTTCTTATAACAATCAGACTGAGTTTTCCGAGCCTCCATACAGTCGTAATCACCATTAGACTCATCCAACTCTTTCCAATTCCTCTGAACCGTCCTCAGATTGACAGCCAAATAATCTGAAATGTTCGTATTGGAGCTTCCGGTGCAGATGCCATGCAGTAATGCATGCCGTCTCCAAGTTTCTGGCAGAGTGAATTGAGTCATGTTGCTCTTTTTTTTTTCTCACGGACGGTGCCCAACTGACCCTACTTTATGTGCAGTCGACAAAATCAAAAACAAACAACAAGCACGCGCGAAATTATAAATATAAAATGGTGACAATTTACCCATCGCACCCTGTACATATGCCGTCGTCGGCTTTATCTCGTATCCAAGAATATAATTTCTTCTTCGCTGATCGCTTCCTTTATGACGACGGCTTTCATGACTAAATTCATCGCCAACAGGCAGCTTCAGGACTAGAAGCTTATACAGCAAAAACCTGCCCGCGTTATCCATTCGCTGTCGGTTCAAAAATACGTAAGAATGTATCCTGGTAGATTTCAATGAAGGAAATAACATAAAGTCGTGTACAACGCAGGCTTGTCGGGAGCGGTCATTTTGGGACAGTGCGTTTGGCTGGAGGTTAAACAAAATCAAAATAGACGAAAATTCCGATGGCGTAAATTTGTTTACGGTGGACCTCTACTTGCCAGGAAGTGACCCACACACTTGATTTCATTACCTTCCTCTGCGGCATATATTAAATGAGACATGCAAAATCCAGTTATAAAACTACAACAGACTGCCGATGACTCTGTTATAACTTCAAGTGGCGCCTTCTGTAGCATGTCCGTAATGCGTAGCCCTCTTCACCTGCTAGTTCAACCGTTGAGATCTGTTGTAATCATCTTCCGCTTGTTCCCACGTTGGGGTCTTTGGAGTTGGTCGCGCTAATATATATATATATATACATATATATATACATATATATATATATATATATATATATATATATATATATATATGTGTGTGTGTGTGTGTGTGTGTGTGTGTAATGTGGGTGGGTAGAGAAAGAGAAAAGAAAAATGTTCAAGGTAAATTTAACAAAATATTTGTACACACAAAAAAACCGGTTCAAAAATACGTAAGAATGTATCCTGGTAGATTTCAATGAAGGAAATAACATAAAGTCGTGTACAACGCAGGCTTGCCGGGAGCGGTCATTTTGGGACAGTGCGTTGGCTCCCGTGCATACGGATGGATATTAATTAAATGCGTTAGGTGATATTAGTATAACCTCGATATCTGCCACGAGGTGACGTGTTGAGACATCACAAATAATAGCACAACTTCAGGCATTAACAACATAAAATACGCAAATGACACCGTGCTAATAGTAGACAGAGAAATAAACAGAAACCCCGAGACAAGGTAGTTTCAAAGTAAAGCGGGAAGAAATGACTAACCCTCAATTGTTACCTGATAGAATTATGGTCGTTAGCCAGAGCGTCATTGAGTAATCGGTTTGACTGAATTTTTTTATGGCTTATCGACCCTTCGTGGGTTAATTAATGCTCAAACAGATTTTTGATTCTAAGAATAATTTAATCTTTTATTTTTGTGAGTGAATCTTCCATCAACCGTTTTTTGAGAATAATAATTTTTCAAGACACAAGTCTTACTATTTAACCCATAGCTGGGGGATGATATGGATTCATACCTTTCCCAAGGATATTTGCGTGTAAGTGAATGTAACGAACCCAACTGGAATTCGAACTCGGCTCTCTGATTCCACATTCCGAGCAAGGGAGACAACCCAAAATGTTGTTTTGGAGATGCCAAAATCAAACAAGTACAGAATTTAAACTATTAAGTGTTTTAACAAATGACGATAAATATGATACAGAAATTCGAAGGGTCATTGGAATAACTGAAGATACCTTCCAAAAGCTAAGCAAATTATTGAGAAACTCGAAAATTCAATTTGACTGTAGCGTAAATGAGTTTGTGTTGCTCTGACGTTGCTCGTACAACACCAAATATTTATTTTTCAATTCTCCTTTCTTGATTTCCCGCACACGTCACCAACGTAAAAATTTGTTCCCTTTACCACTGCTTCAGCCCTCTTTTATCATACCAACATCACGGCCGACTGACCAACGAACGTTCTTCGCTTTGTCCTCAGTTACCCAGTCAAATGGCATCCTCCAGTCCGACCAATCAGCACGCGAATTGCTATACGTCGAACCCCGCTAAACTGCCCAAAAGCCACCGTTACAGAATATACACTTTTGGAATAATCTAAAGTGGGGAGGGGAGATTCATGTCACTTTCAAGGAACAAAATGTCGCTGCTACGTGTCGTTTATTGAGTTACGGAACTTATTTTTCTTTGCACCAGATGTACTCTGACCTTCTTGCTTCTAAGTAATGGTTCACCACAACGTAAAGAGTGATGAATAGACATGTAATATCAGTTCTTCAATGGGTCCGGGAATGCTGGGCAATTTCCTTGACTTGAGTTAATAGAGGTGTGGGTCAACAGAGGGTCTAAAATGCTGAAGATACTATGGATGGGATATGTGAGTAATGAGAGAATCTTAAGAAAAAAGGTTGCAAAAAAGGACACATACTTAAAATCAGAAAGTGACAGTTGGAATTCCTGGGACACATAATAAGGAAAGAAGGCTTGGAGAATAACAGGACATACTGAAACCAAGCGGGACAGAGGAAAATAGCGAATAAGCAACCTACCGCACTTGTTTGACAGAAAAGGAACTGTAAGGAACAGGAAGGAGGCAAGTAAATGACTAGGAAGTTGTGGATACGGCGCATAAAAGAATAATTCAGACGTACTGTGCCAAAATCTAATTATTTTTTTTTATTCGGTCGAGCTATCTCGGACATTCATGAGTGTATCACGTCAATCATCACGCTCCTACATCAAGGTCGGAAATGTCATTAGGGTGGCATTTTGCGGCATAACATAGCTGGTCAATGTAGGTGGTTACTGTGAGACCAAATTATGCTCTATGGCTAGGTATCCAGAACAGTAGATCATTCACGAGTTCTTGTTTTGCTTGCCAGCAGTGTCCTGCAGAGCGTATTCTGTGTTCGTAGAAATATCAGAGATGGGTCAATAGAGCTGTGATTTAGTTGGATGTTGTCTTTAAGAGATGTTAAGTATAGCTCTCAGCATCCGAGTGTAGGTTCCATCAAACTCTAGGGCTTTAGCTAATGCACAAGCAGTGGCACCATATATTAACACCACTTCTACAGTAGCCCGAAAGAATCTCCGTTTGAGGTGATCTGGTAGGTCAGATTTCCAGATTACATCCATTTTATTCAAGGCCGACAAGGCTTTAGCGATTCAGATTTTCACATGCTTTTCAATCTCGCTTCTTAGGTATGTAAAAGATTCGACAGATTTTATTGATTCACCTGAAACAGTTTGTATTGAACCTTTTTGCTTGAAGCCTATGAATTCAGTTTTAGAAGCATTGACATAGAGTCTATCGTCATTGGCAGCATTTTCTAAATGATGTAGGAGAACTGTGACATTGGTAATTGTATCTGCAGTGATAGCTAGGTTATTTGCATTGTCGATATCTGTCAACTTTTTTTGCAGGATATCGACTTGAGAGTTTTGGAGATAAAGCAAAACCTAGATGATAATGGTTGAGAGAAGTTTCCAGTAACGTAGATTGATAACAAAGAGAATATATGCAAGGGTGTCACTCACAAGGACCCCTGCTTTGATATCGAAAAAACTAGTGTCTCCGTCTGGGGATCAAACCAAAGATTTGGTATTTTTGTATAGCATCATTATGGCAGTTACTGTTACGTGGGGTGGGAGGCATATGCCGGAAAGATCTTCTCATTTTTCCCGTTATGTACAGAATGGAAGATTATCATTGAATTAATAAAAAAGTTTTTTCTCCACATTTTATGGATCCTGCTGGGGATGCCAGACTGCCCTAACTATCGACGGCCCTGTTTTTAATATCCTGATTTTTGCAGTTAATGTCATATCCATTCCTCCATAATAAATCAATAAATTGATTAGAAAATGCAAGCACGGAGGTATTTATTTTCAAACATGCGCTATGGGATTATAATAGGCAGCTATATATTTTTAATTGTGTATCTCAATGAACCTTTTATTTGCTTGAAATTTATTGATGTATTTTTCAATTTGCCCACGTCCGTTACCAAGTGCGAGACAAGGCCAGTTTAAAGTGGGTTAAACGGCAATACAATGGTAAAATTGTTCAAGATCTCTCGGCACTTCCTGTTTTGGGCATGCCTCAGGCACCGGGCAATAAACCCAGCTCCTTCCTGAATAAGTACTGCCCGAGGGATGCCCCCACTGGGTTTGAGCCAATATTATTTTGAAATTTTCCCGGCAAAAATGCCAGGGAAGTATATAAATTATTTTCTAAGCGTAGCTTAGATATGACACAAGGCCGAAACTATGGAGCCCCCAATTAGGATAGAACTTACTATTGAGTCGTAATTGAACTGACGGGACAAGCTTGCTAGCCATTACAACACATCGATGTGCACAAATGATTTTCTAAGCGTAGCTTAGATGTGGCACAAGGCCAAAAGTATGGAGCCCCCAATGAAGATCAAACTCACTCTTTAATCATAATTGATCTATCGAAACCAGCTTGTTTACAATTAAACCATGCCGAAGTGCACTTAAATGATTTTCTAAGCGTAACGTAGATGTGGCCCAAGGCCGAAAGTATCGAGGACCCAGTTAAGATCGAACTCACTGTTCAGTGGTAATTGATCAAACGAGACAAGCTTGCTAACCATTGCCCGCTTGAAACTTAATGATGAAAACGTAGCACTTGACTTAGGCGAGTATCATTCCACAAAATATTCCTTGAAAATTGCTTAAACCTAATTGTATTGTGAAACATTGACATGCCCAATAAAATCTTAAATATTATATATACAAGTAAGAGAATAAGAATAGATAGATAGATAGATAGATAGATAGATAGATAGATAGATAGATAGATAGATAGATAGATAGATTCATTTACCAGAAGTAATACTCACAAGAAGTTAAGGGAAGTTGTACACCCAAAGATCGTGTTCAGCTATCACATAAATCTCACATATGGTTTCTGGTCGTCATCTGGCTGGCAGCTGAAGCAACCCTTTCTAAGACCTACAACACCCTGATGACCTCAGCCCAGAGTGTTAAGAATGGGACCCAAATACAAACATTAACGGATCTTAAGTTTGGATTTTTCCTTCTTTTTAATATTATTTTTTTAAGTTTCTAAATCAAAGAAACGAACAGATTGGCATTGTCCGATTATACACACGTTGTACATAAAAATTACCTGTAAGAAAATATATTTGAATTATTTGTTTGAGAATGTCTTACGGCTGAATAAACACGTTTAATTTAACATATTAATATCCGCAAAACAACATAAATCATGTACAGGTCTTAAATCCGCTTAGATTTGCCTTTTAAAAAAATAAGATGATACTGGAAGTAATTTCCTGCAGTAATTCTTCTCATTATTAGTATAACATTTTGTAGTAACTGAGTTATCAAAATCAACAGTAGAAAACCGAAATTTGTTTAACATGTTTATTAACTTTAGGTACAAAGAAACATAATGTAGATTAGGAACTAGGGAAGAGAATGTTTCGCCGTGAATGACTAAATGTTTTCAGCAAAAGCTGCTGCTGCTACTGCTCCTCCTGCTACTCCTCTTGATGTAGGAGTATTTTGATGTCTTTCGGCCGACGGCCGAGTCCAAACTTCTAGGGAAATATTCTCTTTCACAAAACAATTCATATGAAGTATTTTCAAATATTAATATACGTAATAGCCAGTTATTTCTTAGTAATTAAATATGAACTCCCTTCAGGGTGTAGACAATCATGGCTCTCCACAACTTCCTATAAATCGTAGTTTTATGATTTCATCCTTACTATTCCTTACAGTCCTCAAACATTGGCACAAGAGAGTTAGGTAGGTTATTCGCTGTTTTCCTCTCTCCCTCCTTACTTCAGTGTTTCCTGTAATTCTCTAAGCCTTCTTTCCTTTTTATGTGTCCCATAGATTTCAGTTGCCTCTTTCTGATTTTAAGTATAAGTGTCCATTTTGCATTCCTTTTTCTCGTTTTCTCATTACTCACATATTCCATTCATTGTATTCTCAGCATCCTTCTGTGGACCCACACCTCTATTAACTTTTCAGAAATTTTCACATACTCGCACAAAAGGAAAAAAAAAAGCATCAACAAAAAACAGAAAAGATCATTAAAAAAACTCATCCACGAAGACGTTCGCAATAGGGCTAAGGAAGAGACTGCACACCTGATGCCAATCTCAGGCGATTCCTGTTCATGCAAGCCATCACGTCCAAGATAGCTGCCTTGGTTTTTAGGCGTTCGTACCGTGGGGCTGCTGGCTGATCTCCCAGATGTCGTAGTCCATGGAGAGATAGAATGCAACATGCTGGGAGTAACGTGTTCGTGAAAAATCTCGGCCTGCCAATCCTGGGTTACGTGGGTCATGTGGGAGGGAGTACAGTTCTGCTAGGACACGTACAGCAGTTCTCTCGATCCAGTTCTTCGCTACCGCTGGCACTGACCCTGGGCACCTGTAAGAAGACGGCGTAAACTTCATGTGCATAACCGTGAGTACCACCGTGGTCTCTTTACAAAGCTGTCCGTCGTTTTTTTCCCTGCTCACTGAGCAATTTCCAAGAGTTGGATATCTATTAATGTAGTTGGCGGTTAGTGTTTTGTTCATTTCCCAAGTCAAACTGGAAGCCACGATGTTAATGCACATGATACGTCTTTCTCACTATTTTTTAATCATTTCGCCTCAAGCAAGGTGATAATGCCACTAGGATGCAAGGGGGTACTGGGAGTGAAAGAGAATGAAAAAGACTTTAGAAGGAACTGGAAACCCAATCTTAAACAGAAAACAAGTGATAAGCCTTTACTCCTGTTCAAAAGATGGGAAAGGTGTGTTAACCAGGCGTTAGACGGACCTATCTACTACTCTTGATCTGAAAGAAAAATGAAAATGTATAAATTTGGCGCCTGTCGCGTGACATTGCGTTAGACCGTGGTATATATATATATATATATATATATATATATATATATATATATATATATATATATATATATATATATATATATACCAGGTGTAACAGCAAAATTGTCCAAATCGTGTAACAGCATGCCATAAAATGTCCATCCCACAAAATGTTTAATATCTTAAAAACCACTAAACTAATTGAGTTTCTTTTTCCCGCGTTTTCAGACAAAACGTTTAGTCATCTTGGCGCCATTTGAATCAGGGAATAACCCTTTGAGTTATTTAACTAGAAAGAGAACAGGTTAAAATCGTTTTGTGTCAGCCCCACTATGTCTTCCCAACTGAGCAATGGTGAAAGGAAATATATCATTCAGGTCTTCAGTAAAGGTACCAACATTCATGGTTTGGCTTCCGTCTTCAAAGTCCATTCAAGAACCATCAAGAGAACAGTGAATAAGTTTAAAAAGGGGGAACAGTAAAGAGGAAAAGTGGATCAGGAGGTCACGACAGGAAGAGGGATCATCATTTTAACTTAGAGCTAAATACATTCTTATTGTTCAAAGTAGAATCCAATAGTGTTCTAAAAACATCGGAGAATTATATCTTTAATCATTTCTAAGATACAACGATTCAAAGCTTAATCTAACAATTACATCATTTGGACACTTTTGCTGTTACACCCGGTATAATAGCTGGTCACTCGTATTCGAGTATACCCGTCTACTAGGGTGGCTATCTAATCCCTATTGCAGACGCTCGCTCGGGCATATTTGTGTTTACTCAACACCCACATACTGCAACTGTGCTGAGCAGACCTTAGAGTTTCTGGGAGTGAGCGTGTTATCTAGCGTGATCAACAATTTGAACAAGGCCATCACGCTCACGCCCTCAGCCACGATGAATTGTGGCTTCGTGCTAGCACAGCTGTCGAAGATCCCGCCCCAAGAGTTCCGTCTACCCAATTTCACTCACAAGGCTTGGGTCAACCCGTGGTATGTTTTTCAGGCACTTTCCAAGTGCCGCACGTTGGGATCGACCTCGATAACATCAGGAAGTCTCATTATATATATATATATATATATATATATATATATATATATATATATATATATATACTAGCAGTATAACCCGTCTTTGACCGGGTCTTTCATTATTGGAAATTTTTGCCGTTCAATTGGATCAGTTTAAGTTTAAAGTCATCCCACCCGAAAATCAATATTAGTAACAACATTTGGGTGCAACTGAGGCACATCTTCAAAAGAGGGGGTAACAATTTGAATGGAGGTGGTCCTGAAAAGGGAACTGTATAATGATTAAATAATATTATTGTAATAATTTAAACTATTTAATTTATTAAAGTTTTTATGAAAGATATATATCCAAGAACAGATTGTAAACAGTAAAACGTTGCTGAGAGTTATAATGGACAGGAAGTAGTGGAGAGCCACTGTCGCCAATAATTTGAACTCAAAACCGGCACTGAAGAATTATCTAACAAACAAAAAAAATTCATCGAAATCATATGAAAACTATGGAAATGCATATACAACATTCGATCACACACACATATATACACAGAATTTTGAGAATTATAGATATAGATAAACATAGTAATTCATACTAGAAAATTCGACTTAAAATCCTTTCCCATCACCGTCACACACAAAACCGGATTTAATCTCAAGGGAAGACCGCACATAAGCAGAGAGTATTTGCGAACAAACTTTACTCCACACCCATCCTCATTAATAAACACTAGCCAAATACCAGTCTTACGAACATCGAGAAGTCTTACGAGAAGGTCGATCAAGGCAAGGGGGCCACAAGAGATCCGGAGCGAGAGCAGATAGGAATGAAAAATGAAAGGATGTGGAGAAGGGAAGTGGATAGATCAAGGCAACTGGAGATGTCGATTGACGCTACACTTAAACCGTTGGAGATTGTATTTGTCAGGGAAACAGTAATAGGGAAGGGAGTTCCATCGGCGAGATGTGCGAGACATGAAGCTATTGGAGTAGAAGAGACGTCTGCGTCTAACAGTTTCCACGGTGTAGGGGTGGGAGCGGGATGCCAGCCTCGTGGGGCGTTTAAATTCTCGAGGCCTGGGGACAAGCGAAAGCAGCTCCTCGGAGCAATTACCGTGGAAGTACTTGTAAAAAAGGCAGAGCGAGGCAACATCGCGTCTGTGAGAGAGCGACTGCAGACGAGATGACAGATCAGGGCCAATCACGTTTCCTATCCGTCTCTGGCCCCAGACCATATATGGCAGCAATACTCCATGCAAGGGCGAATGGTCGATTTATAGACTTGAAGGATCGATTCCGGGGAGAAAAATTTCCTGGCTCGGCACTGAGAACCAACTTTCTTTGCGGTGGCTGATGCAACTGACTCGATGTATTTGTTCTTTTAATAATTTTAAAATAATTCAGCAGACGATGTTATTTTATTTATAGCGATTGTCTTTTTGGTGATTGCTTTACTCTATTCCTGTCATTCAATATTGTGCGTGTGAAAATGCCTCCCCTGTCGCGGTTGCCATCAGTTCTCAGCCTTTTGGTTGGGGTCAATGGGTAGTATGTACCTTCGGGCGAGACTAACATAACAATGCTGGTGCAAATGATTTTCGATGCTGGACTTGATAGTTGGCCTTCTCCCGCGTCGCTTGGTAATGTCACGAGTTGATCGTCGTTAAAGTCAATTAGTTTATCGATTTAAAAAACAATGCCGCTTAAATTAAAAGAGAAAGCAATTTACTAAGGTGAACATGTCTAGAAACTGAAATGCTAAAACATCAACGATAAATTTGCGCCAATGTTCTTAGAATATTTCACGTCCTCATCTCTCTCTCTCTCTCTCTCTCTCTCTCTCTCTCTCTCTCTCTCACACACACACACACACACACACATATATATATATATTATTTTTATTATATTAGATTATAATAAAAACATTTTACATCGCTACACAAAAGTTTTCATGTTTCAATACTATGTTTGTACTTCGTCAGGCGATGGTAGATAACTTGTGATAAAAATGATTTATTTGGGAAATTTAAAAACGAATCGTTACATATACATATATATATATATATATACATATATATACATATATATATATATATACATATATATATATATACATACATATATATATATATATATATATACATACATATATATATATATACATATATATATATATATATATATATATATATATATATATATATATATATATATAGGCAGTATATTTTCATTGAATAATATAGACATATTGTGTCTACTTACTTTATACTGATCCTTTCAAGTTGTCTAATCAGTTTTTTTATGTTAACATAAAACTCATCAAGGAAGGCGCCGTGATTTTTTCTAACCCAAGTACTTTCGCTCTTTTCTAAGGTTATCTTCAGATGTAAATTGCAAAAACAAATTTATTATGACTGCGATAAAATATGCGTTCCGTTGCAATAGCGATTTTTAAAACCACCTGCCAACGTGCTCTGTAATTGTTTTAAAATTTTTAATTTATCCGTTGTAGTTATGGAATTATTTGCAAAACAAACGTTTCAATTTAAGCGAGCTGACTGAAAATTGGTAGAAATGTAAAATGGCATTATTATATGCATTTTATAATGTTGTTGTTATATTCGTAATAACTTGTGAATGTTTTTGGTTGGTTTTTATATAGAAAGCCTCGAGAAATTGATGTTTTTTTTTATTATTTTCGTGGTGTAGTATATTGGTGTTGTATTTATAAGTTGACACAATATGTCTATATTATTCAATGAAACATGTTTATATATATATATATATATATATATATATATATATATATATATAGAGAGAGAGAGAGAGAGAGAGAGAGAGAGAGGGGAGAGAAATCTGATGAATTGGATCGTATTTACGATTCCAATGGAATAAATTATGACCATGGAATATTAGTGTTTAAGCCTTTTTATTACATATATATATATATATATATATATATATATATATATATATATATATATATATATATATATATATATATAGCGCACCTCGTCGTGAACAAATTTGGAGTAATATTTTCTAACGGATCATTGCTATTATCGATTCTCACAGTACCAAATATGTGCCAAATTTGCACCGCTTTTTTGAAAACAGTAGATTCTATATTTGCTGGAAACATTTGCACATACCTTATCTATCTATCTATCTATCTATCTATCTCCTTTTATTCGTTATCTATCTATCTATCTATCTATCTCCTTTTATTCTTTATCTATCTATCTATCTATCTATCTATCTATCTCCTTTTATTCTTTATCTATCTATCTATCTATCTATCTATCTCCTTTTATTCTTTATCTATCTATCTATCTATCTCCTTTTATTCTTTATCTATCTATCTATCTCCTTTTATTCTTTATCTATCTATCTATCTATCTATCTCCTTTTATTCTTTATCTATCTATCTATCTATCTATCTCCTTTTATTCTTTATCTATCTATCTATCTATCTATCTATCTATCTCCTTTTATTCTTTATCTATCTATCTATCTATCTATCTATCTATCTATCTCCTTTTATTCTTTATCTATCTATCTATCTCCTTTTATTCTTTATGTATCTATCTATCTATCTATCTCCTTTTATTCGTTATCTATCTATCTATCTATCTATCTATCTATCTATCTATCTATCTCCTTTTATTCTTTATCTATCTATCTATCTATCTATCTATCTATCTATCTATCTATCTATCTATCTATCTATCTATCTGTCTCCTTTTATTCTTTATCTATCTATCTATCTATCTCCTTTTATTCTTTATCTATCTATCTATCTATCTCCTTTTATTCTTTATCTATCTATCTATCTATCTATCTATCTATCTATCTATCTATCTATCTATCTAATACTAAAAGTCTATGATTGCGGGTGTGCTTGCGTACTTGTGCGGTGCGTCCGTCCGGCGTATAATGATTTAAGTTAATCTGATTAAACTGAATAAGATTTGAAAATACGAGTTGTTTATACAGTATTTTTATTTTAACTGTCTTTAAACAGACCATTTTAAGTTAAAGACAGTCAAAAAGAGATCCCGCTTTGCTGTTTCGTCCGGTTGTTTGTAGAGTAATTATTTTATAATATTTTAGCTTTCTTTAACCAAACAATCTTTTAAATATTTAAAAAATACTTTCAAGTGAATATTTAAATATTTTTTGGCATATTAAAAAAATATTTTTTAAGTTGATCTAATTTAAAGTTCAAGTTTATCCCGGAAGTTCTATTATTATTAAATGCTGTAAACAATCAGTATAACGATAAACGTGAAATTTTAAACCAGACCAATGATGACTCGAATGAATTGAAATATTTAACTGAATCATAATAAAATTAGCTTTCATTTCAATGGAATGTTGAAATCAACTTCAATATTTTATAACCTGAACCGTCAGTGACCGAATGGGTCAGGGATAGTCTAGTAAACATTAAAATTCTCCCTCTATTTATCCCAATGTCGGATTCTTAAAAAAAAAAGCGGGAAAAATAAAAAAATAAAGCGTACATAAGTTGAGATTGGCAACGCTGTGCGTCCAGACTAGTCTGATAAAAATTTTACTATCTAAAATTTTAAATTCAGTGTTTCACCTCGGTACATAATCATAGCCAACGCTCGCGTTTATATCTCGCCCTCCTACACATATATACAATTCCACCAATAATGACAATACTTTTGCCTGATCAAGTCTTACTGGTGGGGGGGACGAAACACGTTACACAGCATTTTCCACTTTGTCATTCAGTTGCCTAATATAATTCTTTTCTACACTTTTCAACTTGATTTGAATCTCTGTGCTAAAAGTAGACGAACCTAAAAAATCTTAATGATTTTTTAAAGTCAATTTAACGCAAGCATTACTGAATAACCCCGCCACACATATTTAAGCCTATGTATAAGAAATAAATATAATGTCAGAAAAAAAAAACACGCACCAGAAAACATTAAGATCAAAATGCATGAAAAAAAAACGAATGTGATGTAATAAGCTGGGCGATAAATAAAGCGATTTAATCACAATTCGTGTAACTAGGCATAGATGTTTACCTATGTGTACGAGAGACGCAAGCAAGCGTTCTTGGGTGCTGTGACTTTTTTCTATTAGGGCTGCGTCTCAACAAAGGTCATTAGATTCGTAAATGACGTACAGATTCATAAACACAATCACGAAATAGAAGAGCAACAATGAAAATAACAATTCGGAAGATGGCAATTTTCTTTTCTTATTGTCGGTGACAATAAAAAGCAAAGAATAATTGGCAGTCAACGAGGTCTTTGCGTGCAATCAATTGCACACTTCTGACTTGTCGTGTAAAGGCGAGGTGAACGCGGACAAGTGCTGCGTGGGTGCACATGTTTGCCCCAGACAATAAATTGTGCCGATCTACGCATGCCTTCACGTGTGCATATCACTGTGTGAAAATAGTTTTCTCAGTGTACAAAAAATATCTTTCGTTCCGTCTTTTTCTCACCCTCTCCATATACATATACATATATGTGTCTGTGTATGCGTGTGTGTATGTGTGTGTGTATGTGTGTATGTGTGTGTGTATGTGTGTGTATATGTGTGTGTATGTGTGTGTGTATGTGTGTGTGTGATATAACGATATATATATATTTTTTTTTTTAAACGCTATTTTAAATGGATACTCATATCTGAGTAGATGTTCTGTTTTTATTTATTTATTAAACATTATTATATTTATTTACTTACATATTCGAGAAATTTTGTTAAGAAAAAATGCACTCAGTGGCAGGATTCAAACATACTTTCCCTCGGGGGAAAACCTTCATTAGATCTGACGTGCCATAGACCGCTCGGCCACGTAGAACCTCCCGATTTTCTTTGATTAAATAAAAACATAGCATCTACTCAAATATGAGTATCTGTTTAAACAAATAAAATAATAATACGATGGATTTAATCCATTCCCTAAACATAAATTTTGATATACATCTTAAATTTTTAAAGAACAATAATTGGGAAAATAAGTCCGATGAACTGCTAAATGGTGAAATGTGTTATACGAAAAATCCCACCCTTTGTCATACATCTTCACACACACACACACACACAAACACACACATACACACACACACACACACATATATATATATATATATATATATATATATACTATAAAGAGGTAATCATACAAAGAATTAATTAGTAATATTAATGTAATTAATGGCGAAATCTCTTCGCTAACAGACTTAATAAGACATTAATTTACCAACAATCCATTATTGAATGACGCGATCCTTATGTATAAAATTGTTATCAGATTGATCTGGTGTTTTAGAGCAGCGAGTACTTTCTAAAAGTTTACATTTTCATCCTCAGGCTGTCCTTTTTCCACTTACAAATAAGCTCCAAGACGAAATGAATGTATTGTTGACTGAATTATATTTTTTTAAGAATGAGTTATTTATTAATGGTTATATAATTCTAGAACGTGCAATGTCGCAACGCTAGAGTTGAAATAATTCAAGTGAATTTTTTTTTGTTTGAATTTAATAATGTGATAAATCTACGAATTTTTTTGTAGTATCTTCTTTCCAGTTAAAGTGACATGAACTGAGTATATAGTCCAATTAATAGAGTAATATACCTTAGTAGTTTTTTTCCCCGGAATTTCGTACTGCGGATCGATTTTCATAAATATATTTTATTGGGCAGTATATATTTTATATTATAAAGAGGTTAAAGTGACATGAACTGAGTATATAGTCCAATTAATAGAGTAATATACCTTAGTAGTTTTTTTCCCCGGAATTTCGTACTGCGGATCGATTTTCATAAATATATTTTCCCATTAATGTGGGTGTCCCATGGGCTCTATCCTTGGACCTACATTTTTCTTATCTTCTTCAACATCACTAGCAGCTGTTTATGTTGATGACACAACTATTTACTCCTGTCGTTGTAGTAAGTCCAATAGGTTCGATAAGGTAAAACTGGCTGCTGATCTCGAAAAGGATCTTCAGGCTGTTGTTAACTGGGGTAAGAAATGGCTTGTCCTCCAGAAGAGCAACGTATTGCGCCTTCTTGGATTCACCTTTTCCACTTACATGAAGTGGAATGATTATATTGAATCAATTGCTATGTCAACTGCTAAGAAGCTTGGTTCACTGTGTCGTTTCAGAGAATTTTTCTCGTCAGAATACATTTTGCACATTTATAAATCTACTATACGTCCGTGTATTGAATATTGCTGCCATATCTGGACTGATGATCTGGCTATATACCTCGAGAAAAGGTGGGTCTGTCAAATTGTTGGTCCTGACCTGGTGCCTCGACTCCAATCATTTTCTCACCGCCGTGATGTGGCCTCACACTGACTCTTCAATAAATACTTTCATGGTAATCGTTCCAATGAGTTTTTCTCCTCAGTACCCCAGCCGCATGAATTGAACTGCACTACGCGATTGGTAACTACGTCTAATTTTTCTACTGTTGAACTCGCTCGATGCAACCGTAAGTTCTATTCTAATAGACTATTTTCCAGTGCGTTTATGGGTATAAACAATATAAACACAGAAATCAACACTGCATGGTAACTGCCAGTTACACGGCTAAAAACGATCGTCAAACTCACTCTATAAGCACAACAACACGCATGCATATATATAAGCATCGCAGTTACTTATTGGATAACAACACTTGAAACGTAGTAGTAGTTCCCCGTAACACAACTGACCACAGTTTCAACCTTATAAATGTCAGTCTGAATAGAAGAGAAAAGAATCCATTAAGGACAAAATACATTGAAAGTGCACTGATCTCAAAGTTCTTCATGGTCAACTTCATATACATTATCACCGACTATTACAAAGGCAATAATAGCACAATACAGGACACGAACTAATAGAGAAACCAAAAGAGACTGGGTTATTTTCAATTTCCAGCCGATGGTAATGGCTTCAATACGGAAAGAAAAAAATAATTCTGTTTGCAGCATATGATGAAGATAATTATTAGCTCTTCCTCAAAATTCCAACGCAAACACACGGGCTTTTCTCTCATTCCGACCAGAAAAAAGTATGTGATAAAGTGTCGAATCGTTGTTTGAATAGTTTTTTCCCACTTTGTCACATTATTTCCACATATGTGTGTGGAAATAATATGACAAAGTGTAAAAATAATGTGGCTAACCGGGTTGTTAGAACGTCCGCCTTCTGGCCATGAAACCCGGGTCGAATCTCACCATGGTCGATTTGTCAGGAAGGTGACTTCTTGATGCTATCGGTCTGGGTAAGGTGATCGCAGTATGCGGTACTTTTATTAAAACCATACCATGGCCCAAGCTTTGTGAGTGAAATTGGGTAGACGAAACTCTTTGGGAGCCGTCGATGGTTGTGCTAGCAAGTGATCATGATCGAGTGTGTGAGCATGTTGGCCCTCGGACTGTTGATCATGCTAGATAATGCACTCTCTCCCAGAAACTGTAACTAAGGTCCGCTCTGCCTAGTTGCAATATGAACCACAGGTGGACACGAGAAGGTGTCTGCAACAGGGATTGGCTAGACAGGCATCCTCGGTTACGAGTGGCCAGACATTATGTATGCATGGAAATATATCCGACACGCACCGAAACCGCTTCGTTCTCACACGTCACAGGAAAACCCACGAGAAATCTGAATAGATTATAGAAAACAGGCCAGACCTTATACGCAACAATTTAATTTGTTACATCTGCAATAAGCTTTGCAAGACACAATTCTGGCTTTAAAAGCCGTTTTTGTTCTAAAACACTGATCGAACTTGTCTTCGATGGCCACACTCGTTTAACAAGTCTCCAGTAAAAAAATACATTTTTCCTTGCGACCCATTATACATACGTGCAATAAATCATTGACAAACAGTTCACAAGGTTCATTTATTTATATGTATATAAATATATTTATATGTATATATTATTTATTTATATGTATATTTCTTATGATGCACACCTATTGAAATTGCATGTATCTATTTGTATTATCCATTTGCATGAATATAAAACGATTACTTTTAGAAAAACAAATTTAAAGGGAATACCAACACAAAGGGAAAGTAAATAATATTTGAAACAGTCATTTAATGAGATGGATGTGTTTGTTTATTCACGAGCAGCTGAATCTAACTGAGAACACAGGACGCCAATGCCGCACGCATATCAGGTGCAGTGTTGAGCCTCGGTCTATCCTTTGTCTTAAATAAATAAACAAAAATTTACCATATTAAGAAGATTTATTATTTACCGTTTTATAAAGAAGTAAATATGAAAACAAATCTTTTTATTAAAAAATTATAAAAAATGGAAAGAGTAAACGAAAGAAATGCCTGGAAAATGCATTTTTTTTTATTCAAATTTAAAATTACAGTCATTCGTCATTATGCGTTTATTAGAGTTTTCTTGTTAATATGGAAAATCCCAGTTCACACAAGTAAGTAGTTGCAAAAAGCAATAGTAATAAAATAGCCTTTTTACTCATTTAGTCGCTAAATGACATGAAAGTGTACCAGAATACAACAACTGGTCGACCAGCTGCTGTATTCTGGTACACTTATATGTCTTACATTTTTATTCTGGTCGGGCTATGAACATTCGCAGGTTTGAAAGTGTTTTCTTTTAATGCCATGTCACTTCAGAGCGTAGGAGTTCGTGGTCCTCCACAGATTCTTCTCGTTTATTATCCGTGGCTTGCTATGATTTCTTGGAAAATTAGGGGAGTGGTTTTCCCATTACTTTCTCTACGGTACAGAATTTAGTGTTTTCCTTCTTTTAGACTGGTAGCCATCGAAGACTAGAGAATCTAATCCGTGGCTGAGGTAAAGGTGAGCAGATGGATTCATGCCTTTCCATTTCAGTGCCAAGTGAACGTTACAAGCCCGGCTGGGATTTGAACTCGGTTCGTCACTTGCATTTTTTTCGTGCCGATAATCGCTATAAAAGGGATTAATAAAGTAAATCCCCCAAATTCGCTGAACATTTGTAGATCAGTATAAATATACGTGAAATTTCCATATAGAAAGATTCCTAAAAACACGTATATTTTAAAGTCATTTCACTCCCAAGCAAGGTAATAAAGTCACTAAGACGAAAGGAGTTACTGCTAGAGAATATGAGAAGAAAAAAAAAACAGTATTAAGGAGAGCGAACAATAAAATAACAAAAGATAACAATTGGCATTACATTTAAAATTTTGAAGATCAAAGTTGACTTGGAAGCAAAAAGCCTGAAGAGAATTCCACAAGTGAGAAGTGCGAGAGAAGAAACTATTAACATAGAATTTACGGTTTCGTCTAGCCATTTCAACTGTAATATGATGAGACCTTACCGCCAATCTAGCACTGCGCTTAAATTCATAAAATCTAGGTACCATAGAGGAAAGTAATATTTATTTTGAAAAAATACATAGGGGATAGGAGAAGGCTGATCTTCAATTTGTCTTAAACTTAGCTAGCCACGATTACTGACCCAAACATACCACAGTATTCCTTAGACCAAAACAACACATTCTTACTTACCATTCTTACTACAGTCACCATAATACCTCAGAGTCTCTATGTAGTCCTAACGAGTTCCCATACGCATAGTGGGGAGGGGGTGAGGAATAAAAATAACAATTTTTAAAAATGTAACCTCAATGAATATTTACACTGATTACAATTTTATATAGAAGAAACTAAACAAAATAGTGGAAAGTGATATTTGTTTTTTTGTAATACAAAAATATAACACAAGACCAAATGGAAGTCTGGGGAAAGGCTAGTCTTCAATCTGTCTTATCTTAAACTTACCTGGCAACAATTACTGAACCAAACATACCACAGTATTTCTTACAGCAAACAAGCACATTTCAAATGAGGTACTGTAATTATTTACATTATTTACATTGTTCGGACAGTTGTCCTCACCTTTATTCTCATGTTCACGACGTCTCGGCAGTTGTACGCTCCGGCCTTCTTCAACACACAACTCTTTGGGTAATGTCACTGGACCCAACCAAAGCTTTTATCCACTGGGCCATGTGTCATCAATGACAACAAAGATAAGGACAACATCCCTTAAAATGTAAATAATGTAAATAACACATTCTTACTTACCGTTCTTACTACAGTCACCAGAGTACCTCAAAGTCTCTATGTATTCCTAACTAGTTCCCATATGTACAATTTTTCCGGAGTGGGGTGGGGGTATAAAATCACAACATTTCAAAATTAAACTCCAATGTATATTTACAATGATCACAATTTTATATATCAAAAAGTAACCAAAAATAGTGGAAAGTTCTTCAGAACAGTTACCATAAAAGTATTTATAGAAAAGATACAGGGAAGCAACATTAGGACGGTGGGAAAGTAATTCTTTGGATTTTATCAAGAGTTTATATATAAAGGGTGTTTCATTTAGACGGATTATATATATTTAGGGTGTTTCATTAAGACGGATTATATATAAGGGTGTTTCATTAAGACGGATCAAAATTAGCAGTAAATAAATCAGTGTTATTGGTGAAAATTTATTTATTTCTCTATTGCATCATGTTATTTAAATCATGGCAATTATGTGTGAAAAATAATATCGCTCAAATGTCTGCCAAATCTGAAAGAAAAAATCATTAGACGCTTAAACTTAATTCACATTTAAAATCAATCCAATTATTGGAACACCCTTTATATAGCAGTAGCAAGAGACCAAATGCGGCAGCAATATTCAAAGCAAGGACGAACACTAGACTTGTAAATATGTAAGATAGATTCTCTCGAGAAAATAAATGTCGAGAACGTATATAGTTTTGTTTGTTTCTTTATGAAAATGCGCTTTCCATGTTGATGTCTAATCATTTTCGTCCTTTACGCTTTAGCCTTACTGGCTGACAAAAATGCTGAAAGACATTATTATTAAAACAGACTCTTAACTCTTATTTGTCTTTGTAACGGTCTCCATAGAAAAGTTAAATATGTGTCAAAGGTCAGTTGGCGCTCATGAGCACTGCTCTTCTCCCTGTATGTCACTGGATTAAATTAAAACAGTGTTTGGGGCTACGTATTAAAAGAATATAGAAGGCCTTGAGAAATGCCGTTAAGTTTTATGACAAGAGAAGCTATTAAAATTAAAGACGCAGAAACGCCGTTTATCGGTTAAGTAGGAAGAAGTAACCAAGGGAAGAGGAAAAAAATGACAGAAGGAAGAAAAAGGAAAGAAAAAACGACAGTTAAAAGATGCTTTTAAAAAGTAAAGAAGCGACAAGAAAATGAGTCAAGTTAAAAACCAAACAAAAGAAACAATGGAAAATCTTCTCTTCAGTTTTTATGTTTTTAGAGATTCTTGATAAAATACAAATAAGAATCTGCAATGTTATTGATCCTGACCTGGCATCTCTTTCTTAGTCATTTTCTAACCTTCGTAACGTAGCTTCCCTGGGATTTTTTCTAAAAATAATTTCATGGTAATTGTTCTCGTGAACATTCTTCTATGGTACCCAGACTTTATGAATTTAAGCTCAGTACTAAACTGGTTTCAACATTTTACAGTTGAAATGGTTGGATACATGGGTACTATGACTGGCATGCGACTATGTAAGACTCAACGAACGGGAAATGATCTTCCATTGATACAATGTTCAGTTCAAACGCTTTCGGCGATTGACGTTGGTTAGTATGTGTACTCTGGCTGGCATGCTGTTATGCAATTCGCTATGTAAAAAGGCTCTGTGTACTGTGTTTTGTAACAAGTTTATACAAATAAGAATCTGCTATGTTATTGGTACTGACCTTGCATCTTTGTAGCTTCCCTGGGAGTTTTCTATAAATACTTTCATGGGAATTTTTCTGGTGAACATTCTTCTGTGGTATCAAGACTTTATAAATTTAAGTTCAGTACTAGATGGGTTTCATCATTGTGCAGTTGAAAGGGTTAGATATATATGTATTATGACTGGCATGCTACTATACAGTCTTCTATGTAAAAAGGATCTCTATACTGTATTTTGTGACACGTTTATTTCTTTGCTTTGATTAAATCTTTCGGCTTTTTATGCTACAGTAACCCTTCAGCTAGTTCATAGCTTACAAGAATGTCTCCCTTCTCCTTTTCTATCGATAAATCTTCTTTTCCTGATAATTCATCAGCGGTTGGTGATTTTGTCTTTCCGCGAGAAACTCTCGATGTTGTGTAAGTGACTATAAAAAAACAAGAAAGCTGTTTGGGAACTGCTTTCGCCTACTCTTGTGGATATAATAATTTCTATTTTAAGTCTCTTTCTTGCGACATTCAACACATCAAAATTAAGGTTTGGAAGCGTACTTGCTCATACAACACTGACAATGATATATGAAGTAGTTACGTGACAGTAGCTATCATTCTTGTCACATGTTGCTGGTCATAATATTTTTGCTCAAAGATCTGGACAAGATTCGAAACCACATCTCTAACTTTTCAGACGTGTTTTTTGGGGCGATTTCGCTGGTTGAGCTTGCTATTTAATTTGAATTCTGCTTCTGAAATCTATCGGAAGAGAATGTACAAACACTTTTGAGGCATGGAAGCAATAGCTATCATTGTGAATGACCTGCCCGTAATCGGTCAAATTCAGAAAGTGTATGAAAATAAGTATGACTGCTTCTTGTAAGATACCGTACAAGTGGGGTTAGCCTCAGACCTACAAAAATCTTTTTCTTTTCCCCACAATTTCTCACATTCCTTAACCCCTTGCATCTTAGTGGTTTTATCGTCCTACTTGATAGGAAATAATTTTTAAAAAAAGACTGGCCATGTGAATGATGCATCATGTGCATTAACAACATGGCTTCCAGTCTGACATAGGAAATGAACAAATCATTAGCAAGTCATTCACTTAATAATTTTAGTTTCAGATCTTGTCTAAGTGGTGCTCCCATCAATGGTATATCTTTTTCTCGTCATTTTACTTATGAAATGGCAAGATGTAACCGTAAGTTCTATGCTAATAGTTTCTTCTCTCGCACTTCTCATTTGTGGAATTCTCTTGCCTTCAAATTAACTTTGATCTTCAAACATTTAGCTGCAATGTCGATCGTTATCGTCTGTCTTCTTAATTCCTTTTTCTTTTATTCTTCTCTTTACTTATTTTTAATCTTCACCATTTTATTTTTCTCATTTTCTCTCACATTCCGTAATCCTTTACGTTTTAGTGGCTTTATTCTCCTGCTTGGGGGTGAAATAATTAAAAAAAGAATAATGTATCATGTGCATTAACATCATGGCTTCCAGTCTGACATAGGAAATGAACAAAACACTAGCAAGTCATTCGATCAGAATGCAATGGCAGCCATAAAAGGCTTTGTGAGAAAAACACTTTTTGATTGATTCAGTTACAATGATTGAAACCTCTTGATTGAATGTCACTTTCTCCATCATTCATAAAAGGGCTTTTTAAAAAAAAATTTCCACCTTTTTACAACTTTTGTATACTTTTGGCTTTTCTTGGAGGATGTTTTATTTATCCCCCCCTCTCTCTTTCTCTCTCTCTCGCTTTCTCTCTATCTCTGTACCTCTCCAATTTTTATTCTTTCTTCAACAGATTTTAAGCACATGACTGTATGTTTAAGTGTCTATGTGTACACTGAAGTAGGCTTTCTATTTAAAATGAGGGTAGAACACTTATACACATGTTTTGTGTGTGTGTGTATATATACATATATATATATATATATATATATATATATATATATATATATATATGAGATTGTCTATGATTTCATGCAAGCGAAACCTGATTTAGTAAAACTATTTTTCGTAAAATCTTTTCTAGATAGATTCAGAGTCAAATTTATGGACATAGATAGATAGATAGATAGAGAGGAACAGACGAAAATAGAAAGGAAGAAAGAAAGAAAGAAAGAAAGAAAGAAAGAGACTGTGATAGATAGATAGATAGATAGATAGATAAATCTATGGAGGTATCCTGGCAAGACGAAAATAGATAGCACAGACGAATATATATATATATATATATATATATATAGATAGATAGATAGATAGATAGATAGATCTATGGAGGTACCCTGGCAGTAGATGTAATCTCCGCGAAACAGAATGTAGGAATAAGATAAGTGAAAATTTAACTTTATTTATAACTATTCATGATCTCTATTACCACAAAGACTGCTTGTCTTAAAAACGGTAATTTCTAGAAAAAATCGACTTTTTGAGAGACACAATCGTTGTAAGAGTTAATAGATAGATAGATAGATAGATAGATAGATAGATAGACAGACAGACTGACTGACTGACTACCTGACTTTTTCATACGCAATGTGCAACGAAATGCTTGTTGTGTTACGTAATCATCGCCGTAGCACAACAATGAATTCCTTTCTCTTTATTTTCTCTAGGATCGCACGGCTTATGTGTGGCAAAGGCTTGGCTTCGTCAACTGAAATGTCTTTGGTACACTCGATTAAACGATAAAGCAATTGAACTCAGAGACCTTCTTGTGATCAATATTTCACAGTCAAACATTTTTGAGGGCGAATTCTCACACTGAAGGGGACAACAATACCCTGGCCACTGGACTTTTATTTGCAAATAAACAACTTTGAACTGGACACACACTGAATGACCCCGTCATAATCCTATAAGGTACATGTTAAATGTTTATCTTTGTTTATTGGGCTGTGTTCCATGGTGTACTGATGAACGATCAGCTCTCACTTGCCATTGTTTGTTTTAGAGCTCGGTTCTTGCTAGGTACTCCAAAAGTATGCGTTTGTAATAAACTTGGCTCATTACAATGATTGTGTAGGTGAGAATAAATATTGATGAACAAAATGATTTATTTATTGAGTTAAAATATAAACGGACTTGGCTGCGTATTTACATATAAAAACTGATTATAAATGAAAATTAGCTTCTTCCCACGAACCGCTACTTTTTTTAGAACCAACTCCTGAGAGGATGCTCTCCTGAAAACTTCAATCTTAACCTCTTTAAGTCGAGAGTTAAACGTTAACGTGCACGCATATCCTCGTAAAACGAACCGTATGTTTATGGACTTTTTGTGAATTAATTTCTGTGTTGAATACTGAATTGATTGATTGATTCGTTTTCTACGACTTATCAACCCTTTTGAAGGTTATTTAAAGCCAGAAAATATTTTTAGATTGTAAGAATTTGGTGGGGATATAATAATGGTTTAGTCATAAAAGTTATATTAATTACCCCATAGCTGGGGGAGAAGAGGTGGATTCATACCTTTCCCAAGGGCATTTGCGCGTAAGGGAATATATCGAACTCAACTGGAATTGGAAGTCGACTCTCCAATTAACAATTCTGAGACATTATTAATTACACCACCCGCACATCCAGGCATGGTATCTCCCTGCGGTTACCCTTTTAGGTACTGACCAGCTGATTGTACGGGAACCGCTGTTTGAACGTGATATGGCCGTAAGCCTTTGAATAATGAAAAAAAAATGTCTGAAGTATTACGTGGTCAAACTGAATGGTAAAAATCTTAATATTTTAAATCTAAAATTATTGAGAGCTTTCAGAGAACTTTTTCTCTTAATTTAGAAATAAATTCTTCTTTTTGGTGGGCAGGGACGGGAAGATATAATCAATGCAAAAGCGACAAATATTCTCTCATTTTCTGATTAGGTTTATACGAGTATCATGGATATCTATTACGGAAGAACCTTTTAAATGCACTAAGTGTTCACTGTAACACATCTGATAGCAATTTCGATGTAAAAAAAAATGCCAGTTTTATTATAAAAGAAACGAATTTACTCATTTCAAAAACCAAACTAGTAACGCCTATTGCGATGAATTAGTGTTCTCCCAAGGAGGCGCCTGGCCTTGAACGCCTGTTTTGGATCTTAAGTTCATCTCAGAAGTCAAGTGGAACACATATATACGTTCCATCGCTAAAGAAGCAGGATAAATGTTCGCACAAGTAAGTACCTCACTCCTGGTCTATCTTTACAAGAGCTAAATCAGGCCAAAAATGGGGTCCGACTGCCATATCTATGATGAAATACTCCCTCTTCACTTTTCGTTCTCGATAAAAGCATCTCCGCGGTTTTGTGGGTGATGAATTATTTTCCTCCCACCACCCCTTTCCTACAGACGAAACGCTACAAACTTCTCGCTACCCCATCGTTATTTCCGCCGAAGGTGCTCTGACAAGCTACATTCCTTTGTTCCCCCAATTCTAACCTTCACAGTCTAGACGCACCCTGCCACGTAGACTGGGGTTGAAACCATCCCCATTCTCTTCATACCACATCTTCTTTCAATACCTCTCTACCTTGAGTGGTTCTTTGGCCTTGTATAGGATGAACAATAGTAAAAAAAATATATAATGCATTGAAAGTGCACTTATCTCAAAATTCTCTACAATCAGACCGGTCTGATGTACGAGGGTCATTCAATAAATAAGATGAATTTGTTGGTATAAGGACTTCTAATACAGATAGAAGCTTACTTTTTTTTAAATTTTTCAACGTAGTCTCCCAGCACTGTCACACACTTTTCCCATCTGTGCACAAGCTTCCGTATTCCGTCAGCGTAAAAATCTTTGGACTGATGTCTCAGCCAGTCGCTCACAACACTTTTGACTTCATCGTCACTTTTAAACTTCGTGCCTCTCGTGAACGCTTTCAAGGGACCAAACAGGTGAAAGTCTGAAGGGGCAAGGTCTGGGCTGTAAGGGGGATGAGGGAGCAGTTCCCAGTCCAGCTCGTTGATGGTCTGCACCGTTTGGGCTGCTGTGTGAGGCCTTGCGATGTCATGATGCAAGATGACTCCTTCTGACTGATGACCTCTGCGTTTGTTCTTTATGTCTTTCGAAGTCCTTGCAATGTCATCCACTGTCACCCTTCTGTCAGACAGAATGAGGTCATTGACTGATTCGATCACCTCAGGAGACCTCACTTCTGTAGGCCTCCAAGGCCTGTCTTCCTCCTCAACACTGCTCCGTCCTTCTTTAAACAATTTAGCCCACTTGTAGACATTTTCTTGGCTGAAACATGTGGCACCATACACAGTTGACATTCTCCTATAAATTTCAACTGGTTTGCACCCTTCAGCAACCAAAAACTTGATAACTGACTGCTGTTCAATCCTGGAACATGCTTCTTGGTCAGCCATCTTTGTTAATCGCCAAAACTCTCAAAGTTTTTTTTAATCTGCAAAAGAAATTAAATCCATGTAAAAAAGAAGTAAAAAAAAATAAATAAAAAAGAGTAAGCTAAGTAAGTAAGTATTAGAAGTCCTTATAGCGAAAAATTCAACTTATTTATTGAATGACCCTCGTACAATATCACTCAGCATAGCAAAAATATTAGTAGCAAAATGCAATTAACAGAAATACTACATTACTCACTACTTTAGGTGTTGCATTACATCCGACACTCAAAAGATTTTTGAAATCAGAATTGCTCTTCTCTTCTTACATTTGGAAAAAATCAATGGAAAAATATGCTGATTAAACTTGCCGAATATTTCTACGTATAAGGCGACCTCAAATCTAGGTAAATTTTCATGATTTTGCCGGATATCCATATGACGAAACTGTAAATGACGAAAATGTAAATGCATGGGCCCTTTCCATCAGATGGTGATGATTATAGTAATTTTGAAGGGTTTTAATTATGCATGTGAGTGTTTTATGTGTTTTATTCTGTAATGAGACATCTTAAATGTTTTGTTGCTGAACACCTAAAAAATACCGTATAATAATAGACGCCAATTGGTTTTGAATTCAGAGTTGACCTTCTCCTAGACCAGTTGCCATCCAAGGCTATAGAACCCAGTACTGTCCTGCTATTTACCCATAGTTGGAGGGAGAAGAAGAGGATTCACACCTTTCCCAAGGGTAAGTGAATGTAACGGATTCGACTGGAATTGGAACTCGGCTCTACGATTCCTCAATCCGAGCCGTTATCCATTACTCCACCGTGCCTCCTGATTGTGTATTTGGGGAAAAGAGTGTGTTTGTACATATAGAGATGTGTGCATCGAAATACGGCGGACATTTTTTATTAGGTGGGTCGTATAGTTATTTGCTAAGCTTTCTTTCTTTTTTTAGTCACAGAGAATGAGTTTGAATATCTGTGTGTGTGTGTAGACTCAAATATACAACAGACTGAATCTACCGAAAAGCCCAGCAATTCCCCAAAGCTTTTGAAGTAGTGCTTAAGAGGCGTCACTAACTCGAATTTCGATTGAATAAAGAATGCTGCAAAAGTATATATACACACACATACAAAAAACAAAAAACAGGCCGAAATATCAGACGATATTTTCTGCCATCAAAACAAATCAAATCAAAAGCTACCGCCCGTTTGCTTGTCGACAGAAACATACGTTCATTTAAAAGACCACACCCTAGTGAATACAGGGAGAAACAAACAAACAAACAAACAAACAAACAAACAAAAATCAATCAATAAGAAGATAACGATGAACGAGATCACGGAAATCGATATAAAAATACGTGTCATGTGTTTCTAATCTTAAACAACACGCTATTTTAACCGCTCTTTGCTTCTAATTGTTCTTTTTCTTCTATTCTCTTTTAATTATTCCTTTTCTTCTTTGCTTTTAATGAATTAATGCCGTTGTCCTCCACCCACCGGGGGCTCTATCCTTGGACTTATTTTGCTTCTTATCTTCATCAACGTTATCCGTTCCCAACTTGGTATCTATGCTGATTTAGTAACATGTCAGACAGGTCCAGCAAATCCAACAAGCTAAAAATTGGAAGCTGATCACGAAAATGATCTTCAACCTGTTGTTAACTGGGGCAAGAAATGGCTTGTAAATTTTTTTAATGCCATTAAAATTAAAGTGCCGTCTTTTCTAGAGAATCATTTTTGCCTTCTACTGATGCCAACCCCCAGAAGAGCAACGCATGCGCCTTCTTGGACTCGCCATTTCCACTCACATGAAGTGAAATGATTATATTGAATGAATTACTAGGTCAGCGGCTAAGAAGTTTGGTCCACTGTGTCGTGCCAAACAATTTTTTTCGTCAGAATTCATCATGCACATTTATAAATCTACCATTCGTTCGTACATCAAATAATGCTGCCACACGTGGTCTGGTGTTCCTGTTATACTGGGTTTAACAGCAAAATTGTCCAAATCGAATAAAAGCAAAATTGTCCATTAGTTTGATTACGCTTTCAACAGTTGCATCTTAGAAATGATTAATGATTTCTTATTGGAATTCTCCGAGGTTTTTATAACACTATTGGACTCTACTATGAGCAATAATAATGTATAATTACTCTCCAAGCGTAACAGAAGAATCGTGATGAAATCGATCATAAACGAAAATGACATGTTCATCATGAAATTAAGTTAATATATATATATATATATATATATATATATATATATATATGTGTGTGTGTGTGTGTGTGTGTGTGTGTGTGTGTGTGTGTTACTCCAGGATCATTTTCCAACTTAGTAAAGATGACCTTCGCACTCTCTAAACATCTAAATTTATTTTCTGGAGTAACAAGTTGCTTCACTGGTTTCACGTACGAGTTCATTTTCAATTCTTTTTTCACGGCTCTTTGGATCGTCATAGCTGAAACTCATCTCTTCCGTGCCAAACGTCTTATGAGTTGAGTTGGATCTTTTCTAATTGATCTCTTTAGGTCTAAGTTGAAATGATGTTCCCTCTTCCCGTTGTGACTTCCTGAGCCAGTTTTCCTCTTTACTGTTCCCTCTTTTTTTTAAAAGCTTATTCAACGTTCTCATGATGGTTCTTGAATGGACTTTGAAGACCGAAGACAGAGTATGAATGTTGGTAGCATTACTGAAGGCCTGAATGAATGATATTTTCCTCTCACCATTGCTCATTTGGGAAGAGAATGGGACTGACACAAAACAATTTTAATCTGTTCTCTTTCTAGCTGAATAACCGAAAGTGTTTGTCAGTGTTTCTTACGACAAATGGTGTGACGATCGCTAAACGTCTTATCTGAAATCGTAGAAAAAAATAACTCAATTAGTTTAGCGGTTTTTAGATATTAAACATTTTTTTAGGATATACATTTATGCTGTTACACGATTTGGACAATCTTGCTGTTACACCCATTATATCTCGAGAATCACCACAAAATCCAAAGAAGGATCTGTATTGCGGTCGATTGTGATCTGGCATTTCGGCTTCAACCATTTTCCCGTGGTCGTAACATAGCTTACTTTTCTATAAATATTTTAACGGCAATAGTACCAGTGAACTCTCCTCTTTTGTATCACGACAGCATGATTTTAAGCTTTTCTGCCAATTACAATCTTCAAAAATATAAAGGCAACGTCAGTCACCACTTTCTGTTTGCCTGAAATCTGTTCTTTTATTGTCCTTTCCCCCCTCATTAACTTTTTCTCGTTTTCTTTCTCTCTCTTTGCTTCTTACTGGCATTAACGCCTTTGTTTGAAGTGAAATATTTAAATAAAATAAAAGAACCTTGATAGCCAATGTCCTGGAGAGACCTAGGAATGTATTTCCTTAAAGAAATTATTTCTCCGTATGATAATAAACTACATCCGGCAGCAAGGCCACTGACCAGAAGATTGGACGTTTTAGGTAGCGTGGAACCACTACTTCCTTACCGTTGTTCCTAGCTCCACCATCCGGGCTGCTAACACGTAAGGTCCCCAGTTATGGGCATATAGTTTTACCCCATAACAAACATTACACACTATGAAAGTATAAAAATACATTTTAACAGTAAAATTTCTAGCAATTCATATTTATAGTAAAGTAACAATACCTATTTATAGCAAAGTAACAATACCTATTTATAGCAAAATTTCCAACAACTCGGTCAATTATGTGCCATGCGTGATATACGACGGGGCAGATTTTTTCCCGCAGTAGGTTACCATTTCTTTCTGCGGTAGACCAGTTGCCATCCAAGGCTATAGAGCTCGGTCTGTTCGGCTATTTACCTATAGCTGGGGGGAGAAGAGGATTCATACCTTTCCCAAAGGTATTAGTACGTAAGTGAATGTAATGGGTTCGACTGGAATTCGAACTGTACTCTCCGATTCCTCAAATAGTGTCGCTATCCATAACCGTGCCTCCAATGACTATAGTAAAATTACTAACACAATTTTAATACTAAATGATCAGCAATACCTTTTATTTGTACTTGAAGGCATGCAATTATGTTCAAAATATGTTTAGTTGAAACCATGAAACTTTGTTCAAAAATATTTAGATTTCGGCATTAGATAACCCATAGAGGTGTTAATATGTCGCTAAACAACATCAACCAAACCAAACCTACTATTAAAATTTTGCTTCACCTTTCTTCAAGCCCAATGATCAAATATAAATATGATAATAATCTCAGCCCATGCGAACAAAATGTGATACAAGGTCGCTGTTTAAACATTTTGAAATGTCATATATAAAAAGCCATGTATAGACATCATACTCGTCACATTTTCACAACTACCTGCGGGTCTAGGGTTTTCATAATTCCCTTTAGATTTTTAGGGTTTGGGGTTGGTCGCGCTTAGTTTGGGTCCTCGTCTTTATATATATTATGAAATAGACAAAATCCGACAATTATTTTAAGACATTTTTATGTTTATACATTCTTTTTTTATAGATACAAATATTTAAGTAAATGCTCTGTTTATAATAAACAGTATTAATGACATTTACCGGCCTGAATGTCCGAGAAATTTTCATATAAAATATGCGTCCTCCGACAGGAATCGAACCTGTATGCTATACGAAACCGTCATATAGCCCGACGTGCTTTTACCGATTTAGCCACAGAGGAGCAAGGTCGATTTTACTGTTTTTATCATGAAGAACTGTAGTTTAAAAACAGTAAAACCGACACTAGAATAGAGCGGGAATTTCAATAAAAATTAGTTGAAATTAAGATGAGAAGAAACTTGATCAACTAAAAAAAAATTCTTAAGAGGAATGTATTCGAGAAACTTCGCAACAGAGAAAAAGAAGTTGAACAGCATCAACTGTGAAGATTTACCTCAATTACTATTGCAATTCCAAGCGAGATAGCAACACTTAGTTGGGTTGAAGGTCAACTCATAACAATGTTTGGGGTAAGAATTTAGCCGGGTGGTCAACCTTAAAAACCAGCTATTTAAAGGAAACTCAATATACATGTACTTTTTAAAATCGTTTCACCTCAAGCAAGCAAATAAAGTCACTAAGACGCAGGGGGTTTCTGTGTGTGAGAGAATATGAGAAAAATATTAAGTAAAGAGAAGAATAAAAGAAAAAAGGAATTAAGAAGGCGAACGATAACGATTGACATTGCAGCTAAATGTTTCAAGATCAAAGTTGACGGGAAGGCAAGAATCTGAAAACGAGTTGCACAGACGAGACATGCGAGAGAAGAAACTCTTAGCATAGAACTTACAGTATACAATTGATGAGACCATCATTTAGACAAGATCTTCTGAAACTAAACAAATATTAAGAGACAGGAACTTTTTATTTAGAAACAAATAAAAGACGCTGAAATGCTACGTAATATCATTCCTCTTCTATGGCAGTGAATACTTGACTATTTTCTCGCCGATGAAGAGGATACTTGCGGCAACAGAGATGTTTTATCATGTTTACTTTCTTTTTTTCGGTAATATTCAACTTTCAAGTCAAATTCCTATGACTTAGTAACCAACTAGTACATGAGTTATTACATAAACATTCATAGTCAGAGATGTGGTTTCGAATCTTGTCCAGATCTTTGAGCAAAAATATTATGACCAGTAACATGTGACAAGAATGATAGCTACTGTCACGTAACAACTTCATATATCATTGTCAGTGTTGTATGAGCAAGTACACTTCTAAGACTTAATTTTGATGTGTTGAATGTTGCAAGAAAGAGACTTAAAATCGAAATTATTATATCCACAAGAGTAGGTAAAATCATTTCCCAAACAGGTTGCTTGGGTTTTTATATTCAATTACAAAACATCGACAGTTTCCCGCGGAGAGATAAAAACACCAACCGCTGATGAATTATCAGGAAAAGAAGATTTATCGATAGAAAAAGAGAAGGGAGACGTTTTTGTAAGCTATGGACTAGCTGAATGGTTACTGTAGCACAAACAGCCGAAAGATTTAATCAAAGCAAAGAAATAAACGTGTCACAAAAAACAGCACAGAGATCCTTTTGGTATAGCGAACTTCATAGTAGCATGCCAGTTATAGTACATATATATCTAACCATTTCAACTGTAAAATGACGAAACCCATCTAGTACTGAGCTTAAATTCATAAAGTCTGGGTACCATAGAAGAATGTTCACCAGAACAATTACCATGAAATTATTTATAGAAAACTCCCAGGGAAGCTACAGAGATGCCAGTTCAGGACCAATAACATAGCAGATTCTTATTTGTCTAAACGTGTCACGAAACACAGTACACAGATGCTTTTTACATAGCGAATTGCCAGTCAGATTACACATACAAACGTCCATCGCCGAAAGCGTCTTTAATTGGCCCGTGAAGATCTGAACTGGACATTATATCAGTGGAAGATCATTTCTCGTCCGATGAGTCTTGATTTCTCCTGAATAGAATGGATAGCGGGTTACATGTGTGGCGTTATCACCGGAAAGCGATTGATCAATTTGATTGATTTCGCTTTTTACGGCATATCAACCTTTTGCAGGCGATTTAGAACCAGAAAATATTTTTAGATTGTAAGAATGTTTTGTAGATAATAATGATTTACTGATACAAATCCTACTAATTATCTCATATCTGGGACGAGAAAAGGGTGGATTCATACCTTGCGCGAATATAACGAAATCGACTGTAATTGGAAATGCACCCACCCACGCATCCAAGCTTACAGCGCCCGGTATTCCAAAGTTGTCACCCATCTAGGTACTGGCCAAGCTCGCCGTTGCTTAACTTCGATGATCGCACGGGAACCGGCGTTTGAACGTGATGTGGCCGTAAGCCCAGGAAAGCGATTGAACCATCATGTACTTTTCGAAAACAACACTCTGAGACAGGTAGTCGGATAGTTTGAGCAATCTTCTACTGGCAAGTACCTCCCCTACTACATATCTCATTATCATAGAAGAGCAGTACACCACTGACTGGCAATCATTTTCTACGATGATTTTGACGTCTTTTAGTACGAAAATACGCCATGTCATCGTAAGGCAGTGGTTCCTAACCTTTTTTACATGGCGGCACACTATTGAGTTCTTTAAATTTTCGCGGCACACCTATCACAAAAAATAAATATTTTCCACTTATAAAGCCTTCTTTGCAATAAAATAATAAAAAACAAAGAATATTATATAAGAAGAATTTTTATTCACATAAATCAATATATCCTGTATTCAATATCGGGTATAAAATAATAATGGTGAATGTCAGTGGGACAGTTGTGCCTGGTGATTCTTGACTACTGCTGCAATATTTGGGCGAATGTGAGAGAGACACACTCTTAACTCTTCTTCAATATTTTTAAGTCTTTCACGTTTTTTTATTTTTAATGTTGTTTAGGTAAGAAAATCCCAGTTTACATAGGTACGAAGTTGAGAATTGCAGTAAGATTTTGATGGCTTTTTTACTTAGAGTTGGATACTCTTCCATAACATAAATCCAAAAGGTGTCCAATGGCATTTGTGCGTACTTCAATTTGAGACCACGATCACTGGAAAGGCTTGCTAATTCTTCCTCTTCACATAACTCAAAATTGAAAAGGTTGATGACTGATAAATCTAGGAACGGATTGCGAATCCAATCAAATTCTTCAATGCTGATTGAGGGAAAATATTCTTCAATTTTAAACAAAATGAAATTAAATGGCTTCTAAGTATTATCTCTTCGCGGCACACCAGTAATCATTCCGCGGCACACTAATGTGCCGCGGCACAGTGGTTGGGAACCACTGTCGTAAGGGTTTATCGTAAGGGTTTATCACGAAAAATCATGGCGCTGCCCAGGTTTCAACATTTTCCCGATTTTCCATTTTGAACTTATTGAATGTGTAGTCCCAGGAAAATCACTCCATAATCTTCACCATGTACCTTGTAGCAATTTGATGCATTGCTCTTAATATCTTTGTACAAGGTCACAAAGAAAACGTTTGGTTATAATATAAGTAATATTAGCGATCTCCTTGTAAAGAAATATTCGACATTCATTGGCTGAACAGCCAGTGCTGCTTTCGGTTGAAATTTATAAAATCTTTCTCTCAAAGCAATTTTTCAGAAAAATAGGTTCCTCAAATCTGCTGTTATCGCTCTTTCCGGTATTGATGGGGGTTTCCTTCCTAACCTTTTGCTTGAAGTATTGTTGACTGTCAACATCTTGATTATGTCAGTTTTCTCATCGAGTTACATGTGCTATCCATTTTAGCTTTTGCTGTTGTTGAAAGCCCTCAAGTGATGTGGTTTTTATTATTTGACTGAGTTCTTTCGTTGTGATTCTGTAGCGCCAGTCCACGAGTTCCGAATAAACAGGTTCCTCTCCAAAACCTACAGGGTTCATTCGCTCGAAGCCATTTTTACCCATTGATCTGCGAAAGTGGTTTTATATAGGTGACAGTTTATATATTTTCAAACAATTCTAGTGGAATTCATATTAAAATCTCGATCTGACGAAGCTATTTAAGATTTCTCTAGTTTTCAGTTTGATATTTTGGTAGTAACTTGTAATGTTGAACAACACTGCACCTTGCACAACCTATTCTTTATTCAAATTCCTTATCCCTGATACGAAATTTGTTGTAACTAATACATAGAAGGAGGTATTTGAAGTGTTTAGTATTTACTAATTCCACATCATGGATTCAGAGTACGTGTCATTACTGCTTTCCTTCCAATTCCAGATCATAATTTCTGTATTGGAAAGGTTTATCTTAAGTGGTCTTGCTCAGAACACGTGGTAGAGTAAGTTGACTTTTTTTTCCATCATCATTCTGATCCCATCTATGAATTCCTATGTCGTCAACATACCTCCTCCGCCTCATCGCCAGTACATTGGCCTCGGGAGGGAATGCAGACGCTGTTTTCTATTAGCAGATAAGTTTGGGCTGTGGTATGAAATACCTAAAGGCTCAGTGCCCATCTCTTCACATCTGTGCATGTATATGTGCATGATATAATCTAGGAAAAGGTTAAATAGAATTTGGCTCTCATATCAACCTTGTTGTTCTTCTAAGGAGGTTTGAAATAAGGTTTACTGTAATATAGAGTCCATGACTGATCTGATAACAGCTGTTATCCGGCCATATGAAGGACTAACATTTCATGCACCTTGTTTTAACGTTTTTGTTTATCAGTACATATATGTGATCAGAAATTTGAAAACTGAGAAATACAGTCTTGTCACCACTATATAATATAATTTTCTATTTCAGATGGCAGACACGATCTCAGACAGTCTGGAAGGGAGTGTTGGGTTGACGAGACTTTCGGACTATCCTGTATATCAGCTAAAAACTTTGTGGCAAAACAAAAGATTTTTTTTTTAAATGGCAAAATGCATGGAGTAATAAAAAATAACTTAAGCTTAGAAGTTCAGACAACAAAATGGATTACTATTTCTTTGAATAGAAGAGCGAGAATCAATGACTGGCAGCTTTACAGCCATCCCAAAACGCTGCCAAATGTTCTAAATATAAAATCAAAAACATCGAAAATCTCTTAGAAGTAAAAATCAATATTAATTCATCCAGGATGCCCTATTCTTGAATGGTAAACAAAAAGAACTATGATTTCAAGCACATAACACACACACACACACACACACACACATATATATACATATATATATATATATATATATATATATATATATATATATACAGGGGTTGGACAAAATAATTAGAACAGGTGCAAATTCCACTACCATATTTAAAAGACCTATTATATTAAGAAATTTAACTAAAACTTCGTAATTGCAGGTGAGATCTACTGTAAATATGTTTATTTATCTAATTTACTGTCTTTGTCTTATTTATTTTTAGAATTTAGTAAAATTTAAGCTAAATGCGTGACCTCTCTGAGTTAAAAAAAGGGCAAATTGTTGGAGTTCGCATGGCAGGAGCCTCGATCACTAAGGTTGCTGAACTGTTTGGTTTTTCAAGAGCTACCGTATCACGAACTATGATGCATTCGAGAAACAGGGCGAAACCTCTAGCAACCGTAGCAATTCGGGCCGGACTTGCAAACTGACTGACAGGGACCGATGTGCATTGAAACGCAATGTGGCAAAAAATCCTCGGACCACTGCGGCCAAAGTGACTGCTGAGTTGAATAATGATCTGAATAGTCGAGTTTCTACTAAAACTGTTCGTCGTGAGTTCCATAAGGCTGCATATCATGGAAGAGACACTGTAAGGAAACCTCTTCTCTCCACTCGCAACATTCAGAAGAGGTTGAAGTGGTGCAGAGATCACAATGCCTGGTCTGCAAACCAATGGAAGCAAGTCATATTCTCAGATGTGTCCAGTTTTTTCTCTTTTTCCAACTTCAGGGCGAGTTTATGTGTGGAGGCAGCCCAAAGAAGCTTACAACCCTGACTGACTTCTTCCAACAGTGAAGCATGGAGGTGGATCAGTGATAGTTTGGGCCGGCATATCATGGAAATGTCTCGGTCCAATAGTTGCCCTACATGGTAGAATCAACAGCAAACATTACCTGAACATTTTGGGAGATCATATACATCCAATGGCCCAGAGTTTATTCCCTGATGGTAACTGCATCTTCCAAGACGATAATGCTCCAATACATACCGCTCGAGTGATTAAGAACTGGTATGAAGAGCATGAAAGTGAGCTACAACACATGTTGTGGACTTTCCAATCTTCAGATATCAATATTATGAAACATTTGTGGTGTGCATTTTGGAGCGACAAGTTAGGAGCCGCTATCCTCCACCGTCGTGCCTTAAAAAGTTGGAGATGGTGTTAATGGGAGAATGGCCGAAAATTCCTCTGGATGAAGTTAGGAAGCTGTATGATTCCATTCTGAGACGTATTGAAGCTGTATGTGAAGCTAAAGGAGGACCAACTCCATATTAAATAAAGTTTCTTTGAATTTAACAAGTGTTTCAATTATTTTGTCCAACGCCCGTATAAAACTTTTATATACCAACAGTCGATTAGTGCATACATAATACTCGATTAGTGCGGTAAAACATTCTTCAGTTTAACCATAGTAATTGAAAATTGATTTTTTTATAGTTACCGATGTCCACATTAGCCTCACGAGGGATTCACCCCCTCCCCCTCTCTTTCCCTATATATAAATATATATATATATATATATGGGTCTGTATATATATATATATATATATATATATATATATATATATATATATATATAAACACACCCCACAAATATATATATATATATATATATATATATATATATATATATATAGTAGAGAGAGAGAAAATATTAATATTTGGAAAGACACATGATGTTTTTGTATATATAATATATATATAATACGTGTAGATTTACAGAGAATTATTAAAATTGTTCTATTTACATGTGGGTTTTCAGAGAAAATCATTTGACTTAACCGGTTTCGCTGTGTAGCTTTTCAAACATTTGTAAGTGTTTATCAGATTACCACGTTCAGTCGTTTAAGTCCGGAATAAAAGAAAAAAAAGGGGGGGCGTAACTTGCTTCATCAGTCGCTTATGGTGAGAAAAATATAATATAACATATATTTTGAGGGACATTTGTGTCGCGCGTTGGGTCTTGGTTTAAATTTGCTGATGAAAAACTGTTCTTTGTTAATGCGCTTTTGTTCCGCCGTCTTGTAGTCTCATTGATAGAATGGAAAGATATTAAAGGTTAGCAGATTCCGGTCCCCGTATTCCTCTATATGTTAGCTAAGGGATATTTTTCTAATGTGCGGATCCTTAATCTGTTGACGATGAGCTGTCGTCCTTTGTCGGCGCGTCCTGTCAGCTTGGCCAATGTAGTGTTCGTGGCAACCTTTACATAGCAGATGACGAAGGAAAATATACATAGGAGTAACAGATGGACGTAGGAAGCAGAGAAACTACGCACACAAAACATCCTTTACAAATAGTAAATACGCGACAAGCACAATACTTTCTAATCATATATGGGAAATTAAAAACCAAAAGCAAATTAGATTAAAAATATTATGGAAAATAAGGAAAACAGTACCAGCCTACAGTAATTAAAAACTGTAAACTCTCTTTGGAAGAGGATATAGATATAAGCACCTTCTCAGACAAACGCAAATTACTAAATAAACGATCTCAAAATTCAGACACGAAAAGAATTTTTTGTTATATTACTTAAAATTCGAAAAGTAAAAACGAATAAATTGCAAAATATCAACATGAAAAAAAAAATATATTCACTATATACAATGCAGATAAAGTAACATAATTTAAACAAAACCAATACTTTAAAATTAACGAATCACCAACCCTGAGGAAAAAATAAATGAAATAAACAGAAATTCTAAATAAATAAATTAATTAAATAAATAATAAAAAATGAACACACAAACTGTAATAAATATAATAACAATAATCAATAACCAATAACAGCATAGTAAATAATAAATAATAGTTAAAAATTATCAAACAATACGATGAAATACATACAAATAACTGCATTCGGATGCACAATTATTCCTACTGAATAATCTTTAGAATAATTTGAAACATAACCGTCATCGCCTGCCCAATGACAGTTAAAATAAAAGACCTTTCTATTCATAATGCACCCATTGAAAAGAATATATAAATAGTCAAGACAAAACACTACATACATGGCCTGAAGATTGCGTTCAAATATGAAACATCCCGTCATTGCTCTGTGGTGACCTCAGTGTACATATTTCTATTTACATACGCTCTATCACTGATATTGAGCACATTTGTCTAAGCTATAACATACCGGCATATATATATATATATATATATATATATATATATATATATAAATAAAAAATAGAAATTGTAAGGAGGATTTGATAATTATAATTAAGTAATTCATTGAGTCTAAAAGAAACCACAACAGAATGCAGAAAGCACTAGACGGCCGTTTCGTCCTATATTTGGGACTCATCAGCAGTGCGCATCCACTACCGAGAATTGGAAGCCTGACAGTTAGGTTGTGAAGCAAACACCATACCAACTGTTCCAATGGGCCTCGGCCACGAAGAGGTAGCAAATCAGACTCAATATAGCGCCGCTCGCTCGCATATTCCGTGGTGGAACTCTGTAACAATAGGACTGTGACCCACTCCCCCGGAGCCACGACTACTATCACCAAGCCGCTGAAACTGAAGCATTAGAAGCCGGATCAATCAATGATATACATATGATAGAAATTGTAAGGAGGATTTCTTTCAGACTCAATGAATTACTTAATTATAATTATCAAATCATCTTTACAATTTCTATCATTGGAACAGTTGGCATAATGTTTGCTTGATAACCTAACTGTCAGGGTTTCAATTCTCGGTAGTGGATGCGCATTGCTGATGAGTCCAAAATATAGGACGAAACGGCCGTTCAGTGCATTCTGTTGAGGTTTCTTTCAGACTCAATGAATTACTTAATTATATATATATATATAATCATTTCTTCGAAAATTATAACATTAAAATGTTATAAAATCATTACAAAAATAGCCATTTTGTTTCAACACTTCTGGTGTCTTATCAAGTGATGGTGTTGAATTGAGAATAAAGGGTTTTAAAAGGTTCAAATCGATTGAATCAGTTTTGATTGATTTGATCCTTTTAAAACCCTTTATCCTACATTCAACAACATCACTTGATAAGACACCAGAAGTGTTGAAACAAAATGGCTATTTTTGTAGTGATAACATTTTTGTGTATATAATTTTCAAATAAATGATTATATTTGCTCTACTCTGTATTGAGCACTCTTTTAAGAATAGTATTTGTTGGTTATTGGAATTTATTCCGTATCCCCCAATCCTATACGTGTATATATATATATATATATATATATATATATATATATATATACATATACAACAAGAATTGTCTCAAACATGTTTGGTTAAATAATATGGACATGTTTTGCCTATCAGTTTTTGATCGTGATTTCAAATTTCCTAATTGGGCGTTTTAGACTATCGGTAAATTTGCCAAAGTTTGAATTTATTTTAATTTAATATTATTTTCCCTCCCGAGTACTTTCGAATGTTACTACATTGTTTTTCAAGGAATTTTTTTTGTCTATTTACGCAACTGTTTTTTTTAAAATTCCGGCGTTCCTACTTTTGATGGAATCAATTTCAAATCACTCAAGGTGACGTTATATAAACGTTCAAATTGATAGTTTGTGCGTGCAGGGTGATTGAAAAGTAAGTCGCTATTTTATATATGATGGACTCTACCGTCTAACTATATTTTTTACAAGACGGCACAGTCCAACATACATAAAATAGAGAGTTACTTTACAATCACCCTCTATGCTTGGAGTGGAGAGAGAGATGTACGAATTGAGATAGATAGATAGATAGATAGATAGATAGATAGATAGATAGATAGATAGATAGATAGACAGACAGATAGATAAGGAAAGATTGAGATAGATAAGAACACATAGATAGATAGATAGATAGATAGATAGATAGATAGATAGATAGATAGGGAAAGATTGAGATAGATAGATAGATAGATAGATAGATAGATAGATAGATAGATAGGGAAAGATTGAGATAGATAGATAGATAGATAGATGAGAACAGATTAAGATAGATAGATAGATAGATAGATAGATAGATAGATAGATAGATAGATAGATAGATTGAGATAGATAAGAACACATAGATAGATAGATAGACAGATAGATCGATAGATAGATAGATGAGAACAGATTAAGATAGCTAGATAGATAGATAGATAGATAGATAGATAGATAGATAGATAGATAGATAGATAGATAGATAGATAAATAGATAAGGAAAGATTGAGATAGATAAGAACACATAGACAGATAGATAGATAGATAGATGGGAACAGATTAAGATAGATAGATAGATAGATAGATAGATAGATAGATAGATAGATAGATAGATAGGGAAAGATTGAGATAGATAGATAGATAGATAGATAGATAGATAAGGAAAGATTGAGATAGATAAGAACACATAGATAGATAGATAGATAGATAGATAGATGAGAACAGATTAAGATAGATAGATAGATAGATAGATAGATAGGGAAAGATTGAGAAAGATAGATAGATAGATAGATAGATAGATAGATAGATAGATAAGGAAAGATTGAGATAGATAAGAACACATAGATAGATAGATAGATAGATAGATAGATAGATAGATAGATAGATAGATAGATAGATAGATAGATAGATAGATAATATGCAAATGAAGTCGTCCAGATAGAAAGAAAGAAAATTATATATTAGTATCCTCATCTTAAGAAAAATTTGTACCGGAAGTCATATTTCTTTAGTAGGAAATGCGATAATATTTATATTGGCTACAATTTACAGAAAGTTTCGCGTCATAATTGCGTGACTCGAGGGTATCTAAAACAAGACGTTTCAGTGCAGAATGTAAAGGTCTTAAGAAGAAAGTATGAGGAAGTATTAGGAAGTGAAAAATTATATAAAGGCGGGGGTGGAATGGTGGAATTAGAGAAAACAGTGATAATACCATGAAAGAATGTTTGAAAATAAAATGAAAAACAAAATTCAAATCAAATCATTATCAGCTTTGTTACGCCTCAGAAGCAATGAACGACTAACGAAGAAAATTTCAACTTCCGTACCAGATGGCGTCGGTACAGAAATGTCAACTGTTACTTCCGGTGTCACGATTCCAAAGAGAGGCTAATAGCAGGAAAGGAAATGCCCATGCCGAGTGGCCAGTGGAATTTTAAATTTTACTTTTCGTAATCGGTTTTTAAATTGAACTATCTCATCAGGTGGAATGTGCGGGTAACGAAACTATTATCAGCGCTGACAGGAAAATCGACGAGCCGAGTTCAAATCCAGACGAGTCTGCTGTGTTTACTTTCGAACCAGTTCTCTTGAAAAAAGCACGAATCTCTTTGTCTTCCACCTGTCGGCGACATTCTGTGCTCTCAAAACTTGTCTAGAAGATAGTCTAAGGGAAGGACAACCTTGAATTCAAATACCTACAGAATGCAACGGGAATCCACTCCGCCATCTTGCACAATACATTATGAAACTTCAATGATATTAAAAGAAGAAATAGTGGAGAAATATGTTCGCCTCCATGCTGAAAAGACCTGGTATCTAATATATATATATATACGCTAAAATATATAATTACAACCTGGTGTAAAGAGATGGCGTGTGCTGTGAACGTATTGAGTTTAACCCTTACAGGAAGATCAGTTTTTTAAGAAACATACTATTCTAAATACCTTTGACTCCGAAGTGTCTAAGGGAATTTTTATTTTTACAAAGACTACAATAAATAAGTTGCCGATCAATAAGTTATATAAACGAGTTTATACTATTGTGTAACAAAACGTCTATTCGGTTTTTAGTATTAGGAAATTTAACTAAGTTCATTCAAAATCCTCGATTTATTTTTGCATCGTGACAGCTGTTAATTTATTCTTGTTTACTACTTCTAAGCAAATAAACAGCATTATCGGTATGTTATATCTCTTAATTCTAAAGAAGTTGAAACGGGACCCAATGTTAATATTTATGTAGAAGCTCTTTAGTTTAACACTGAATTCCCTAATAAAATTCGGTAGACAATTTCTCAAAATAAATGAATTCAACACATCCATGGATTTTATATATAGTTATTTACGGAACCAGGTGTAGTATAACTCAGAAAAGAAAAGAAAACCCATGAACTACTACTGTACGTACCTTCGCCGAAACGTGATACTTAACGTTTAAAATGACATTTAAAAATGAAAAATCTTTCTGGAAGATTTTAATTTAGTTTTAAGTTCAAGCTAATCGATTACATTTCATATTTACAATAAGCAAAATACCATTTCTGTATTTCAAAACTAATTTAAATTGACTGGAAGGAAATTTCGTTTTGAAATTACTAAAACTGCTGCTTTAACGCCATTTCAGCCATTCGTCATCACGATGTAATTCTCATTATGAAAAATCTTTCAAAAATAAAATATACTTTTCTGAAACTTTTTTGAGGAACAATAGCTGATTTAAATTTTAATTTGAAACAAGTATTACTTACTTTAAGTTTAAAATGCCGCAGAAATACATTTTAACATGGCAGTAGCTGTTTATTTAAGCTGTTGATATCTTGACAGCTTGGCCGACAGACAGAGATTTATCTAGCTTTTTTCTATGGTAGATATATCTTTAAAAGTTATGTAAAAAAATAATGTGAGCGCCTCTTTTATATAGTTTTTAACTATCCAGAAATCTTAAAAATTTAGGAAAATATTCTGTGTAATCTAGTGTTTTATTAAATTTTAGATACTTTGGTCTTAAATTTACTATAGATATCGCACTTATTTTCTGATAATGCCATATATGGACAGCCGTATCTACAAAAATCGGCACGTTTATACATATGTAAAAAAACAAACTTGTTTAAAATATTGTAAATTGTAATAAGCTTTCCCATTTATGATTAGTAAATATAGTTTTAATTTAATAGCAATATCACCTAACCGGAACAAATTAAAACAGAACTTTAAAAAATTTTAAATTTTATAAATTATTATAATTAAAATATTAAAAGATGAAAACAATTCTTGTAAAAATTCCTTATTCACCGATTTTTTTTTCTTAAGACACTAACGTCCATAATATATTTTATTCATAAAATGAATTAAAAAAGTTTTTCTAATTAAATAAGATTTTAGTTTTATTGCATTTTTTATTTTACGATTCAGAAACAGATCTTAGGTAACTGGGGATCCTGTTTTACCAAAATTAATTGATGATTTAAATTCTCCAAGGAGTTTTGCTTTTAACTAATATAAACATTTAGCGAGTCAACATAGAATTTTTTGAAATTTCATAAAAAGAAATCGGTGGAGGTAAACAGATATAATAAAATATTTTATCAAGATTTTCTAAAAAAAAAATCATTTTTAAAATAAAAATACATTAACGTTTCCTATACTAATCTTCCTCCCAACATGTTTGACAACAAAAAAAGAAAGAAAGAAAGAAAGAAAGAAAGAAATTAACCAAAATTTCGAAGGTTCTAAAAAGGATCAAAAATATTATTTAATAATCAAAAAATCTTTTGGTGTTTCCTCTTAATAATAATATAAAGATTTTGACGTTAAATCTGCTTTTATTAAGTGAGGGACATTTTTTCATCATGATATGCTATATTTTTAGCGATTTAATGGAGGTAGCTATTGATTGAAAATATGTTTGTTTAAAAAAACTTATGATATTAGGTCACCAATTTGTTTACGGGAGTCATCAGTTTGTAAATGTGTTGTCTCGTTTGTTAAACTAGGATAAATTCTCGCATTGGCGGGAGATATATCTTTCGTAATAGCTTGCAGTAGAGATATTACTGTGGTCATATGTGTTTTGTTATTTTTAAGGGAATAGTCTAGTGATAATGAGGGACTTTATTCCTTAATAAAATCCAGGGACTTTATCAAGAAATAAATTCCCTCATAAGACGATACACGTCAGCTAATTTTTCCTTTTGTCTTCGTTCATATTGTACCTTTATAGATATATTCTATCTGAAATTTTAGACGACACAGTTAATGTTCAAAATAACAAAAAAGAAATTATTTTTGTTTCACAAACTGAACGAACCATTTTCGATAACCAATACATTTTGTAACTGCAGTGTCCAAAATATATACATTTTAAGTGTGAATCTTTTTTTATGGATTCGAATCTGAAACATGTACAAGACCTGCGCTTTTGTAAGTACGCTTGTTTCTTTCTTTTTATATTCATTTCATTTTATAATTAATTGGTTATAGACATAGTGTAAGCAAAGAGCATTTATATAAAATGAGGCCTGCTAAAAAAAACGGCAAGACATTTTTTGTGTAAACTGCGATCATGCACAAACACACGAACAAGATTCGGTGTAGCTCGGAAATTAATGATTAAAAAATAATTTAAATTAATGGCATAAAACATTAAATTAGCAATAGTTTGTTTGCTTTTAATGTCTTTATAAACTTGTTCTTGTACTGACCAGGGCATTGTTTCTTAGTACTTTAGTAACTAATTGTTAATTAAAAAGAAAACGCTTATTCTAGAAACCATCTTCATACAATAGTGTCCAATTCATTACAATATTCCAATCTTCAATTCACCTACTATATTTTGAAAGCAATCCCGTCACTAAAAACGTAATAAATAAAATAAAACCTATTATTATATAACGAAACAACCCGGTAACGCCCATACAAGGCAGTAAAGCCACTAAGGCACAAGGGGGTTACAGGGTGTGGAAGAATTAGGAACAGAAACATTAATAATGAGCAAGAAAAAGGAAGCAGTAAACAGGAGGACACTAGATAGCGATTGGCATTGCATTTAAATTTTTACAGATTAAAGTTGGCTAGAAAGCATGGATCCGGAAAGGACAGCCACAATCGAGAAGTGCGAGAAAATAACTATTAATATAGAATTTACGATTACATCTAGCCAGGTAAATTGTAAATTGATGAGATCCCGACGCCAATATAGTGCTGCGCTTAAATTCAAAAACTCTAGATACCATAGCGAAGAGGTCATGCGAACAATTACCATGAAAGTATTTATAGAAAAGACACAGAGAGGCAAACCTTACGACTGTGGGAAAGTGACTGACGCTGAGATGCCAGATGAGGACTAATTATATTGCTGATTCTTCTTTGCATTTTATCAATGAGCTCAAGGTAAATAGCAGGGACATCGGACCATATGTGACAGCAATATTCTAAGCATGGACGAGTGGTAGACTTATAGATATGTAAGATAGATTCTGGAGAGAAAAATGTCTCACACGACAAAGTGAACCAACATTCTTAGCAGCTGATCTAGCAATGGATGCAATATAGACTTTCTTTATTGTATTAAGTAAAATATCCCGCACCAAGGAAACGGTATTTTAAAATTTGTATAAAACATTTCCAGTGCGTGTAAAATAATTATAATGCGTCTAAAATAGTTAATAAATTTCGTTTTATCGTTTTTTTTGTTTTTTTTTTTGTTTTACGGCATATCAAACTCAGTAGGTTATTTAATGCCGACAAAATTTTATCGCTGGTAATATTTTTTTCCAAAAATGCATTACTGGTAATATTTTTTCAAAAATGTATAGCTAGCAATATTTATATACATATATATATATATATATATATACCTACCTCGTTACGAATTCCAGGAAATAGCGCAAATCAAAACCGGATGTAGCAAAATACAAGACTATATAGGAGGGAAGGGGAGGAAAGTCTTTATTTCATTGGCTGATGTTGACTGACGTATGTCAATAAGAACGGTCGGAATCCTAGCCATATTTTATTTATCTTTTTTGCAATGTCGAAGTGCGTAGCAAAACGCTATCAAGGAGGCGGCCTGAATCTTGTGGAATTAGGTCGGGGTTGCTGTTGGAGCCGATATGATGCCAAACCCGAAATCGGCTATGAAGACAGTGCATCACTGAAGACCTTCCTTGTTGCATCTGAAATGTTCTCTTCTAAAAAATCTGATATTATCTGTGACGACTGGGAACAGACCAGTTGGCAACCAGGGAATAGGCCTGGTGACGGTTGGAGAGACAATTGGCAGGCCAGGAAGACGGTTATTGGGGCAAGTGTATGTATATATATATATATATATATATATATATATATATATATATATATATATATATATATATATTAAATGCATTGCTGGTAATCATTTTTAACAAAGTATTTCTGGTATTAAAACCTATTTTTACACTTCCATAGTGCTCCGACTCCAGTCTGAAGGCCAACCATTAGTCTACAGCGGGGACCCCAACAGGTGCTACCACCCCCAAGTCAGGTTGAACTTGGGAACGCCAGCAGTTAAGCGGTGGTTCCACGCACCCCAAAACCTCCCGATCAGAGGCCCTGCTGTCGGGCGTAGTGTATCGTATTACCCAGGACACGGATGTAGTTTATCGTAATACCCAGGACGGTGTTTTCTCGTGTTGCCAACCTCCGTAGAAACGTTCTACGACTAACGTCATTACAACGATACCGGTATGTTCAGACTTGAAATAGAACGTTTTAAAAATGTCAGGGAAACGATGATGATAACCTTCTTGTTTTTCTGCGGGACAATTTTAATTTTAGTTTGAATGGTTTGTTGTATTTTATTTTCGTTATTGGGTACATCATCGCATAATCTCATGACATAACTATATTAAAAAAAATTGTATATATTTTCATGTCATGGGTGTTTCAGTAGGATCCCTGTGAATATGCGGTATTATGATACATATTGGATTGAATGGCGATGAATGAGTTCTTGTGGGGTATGAGTAAATTGCAATGAGTCAATGGGTCGTGAACCAGATTAACTAGGTGTAGGATAGTCAGTGACGACCAAACTCTCATCTTTTGGCCTTGTGCCACATGAAATGTAATATTTCAAAATGAAAGCTTTCGTGCTTGATAGTCGAAAGCGCTTGAACAAAAATATGAACAGTGAGCGGTTTATTCACAATTTGGCTCCGAACGGGCAACAGCTTATTCGGAAGTTAGAAAAATACGATAAAAAATCAAACAGACATTGATTGAATTTAATATTTTCACACACACACACATACACACTCACTCACTCTCACACACACACACACGCACGCACTCACGCACTCGCGCACGCGCGCAGTGATTTATTAAGCATAGCTCAGATGTGTCACAAGACCGAAAATATAGGGAACCGAAGTAGGATTGAACTCACTACTCAGTTGCAATGCATTACACCACCTTGAAGTGATCCCCACACAACACATACATAGATACATAGATAATTGGACACCTCGAGGCGGTGTAATGGTTAGCAAGCTTGTCTCGCTAGAACAATTACAACTGAATAGTGAGTTCGATCCTCATTAGGTGCCCCATACTTTCGGCCTTGTGCCACATCTAAGCTACGCTTGGAAAATCACTACATACATACATACAATAAAAAATGGCTGGCTCTCGTATCCGAGGATGCACATCTACTAGGACGGCTAGTCAATCCCTATTGCAGACGCCTGCTCAGGCACATTTGTGTTTGTTCAACATTCACAGAGCCCACCTGCGGTTTATACTGCAACTAAGTTGAGCGGACCTTAGTTACAGTTTCTGGGAGAGAGCGCGTCATCTAGCGTGGTCAACAGTCTGAGCAAGGCCAGCACGCTCAAACCCTCAGTCACGATGACTAGTGACTTCGTGCTAGCGCAATCTTCGACGGAGGCCAATGAGTTCCGTCAACCCAATTCAACTCACAAAACTTGGGTCAATCCGTGGTATAGTTTTCAGGCACTTTCCAAAGTATCGCCTCCCCCAGACCGACATACATACATAGATACAGCCTTCGTTTAATTATTTATGAATCCATCATATTTTATTTTCCGTTCCCTATCATTAAATTTTCTTCTTTACACCGATTCCTTATTTTTTCTAGCTTTCACTTCCTGATCTTTCTTTCTTTCTTTCTTTCTTTCTTTCTTTCTTTCTTTAGAAATGCCATCCGTTTCTTTTTACTCCTCCATTTCTTTCTTTCTTTCTTTCTTTCTTTCTTTAGAAATGCCATCCGTTTATTTTTCTTTCTTTCTTTCTTTCTTTCTTTCTTTCTTTCTTTCTTTAGAAATGCCATCCGTTTATTTTTCTTTCTTTCTTTCTTTCTTTCTTTCTTTCTTTCTTTCTTTCTTTCTTTAGAAATGCCATCCGTTTCTTTCTTTCTTTCTTTCTTTCTTTCTTTCTTTCTTTCTTTCTTTCTTTAGAAATGCCATCCGTTTCTTTCTTTCTTTCTTTCTTTAGAAATGCCATCCGTTTCTTTTTAAACCTCCATTTCTTTCTTTCTTTCTTTTCTCTTTCGTTCCCGTTTTTATCGACCTTCGCGTTATTTATTCATTTTCTATCAATTCTTTCTTAATATACCGTATATACTCGCGTATCATGTGTCTTTTGAAGACCAAATTTTGAAGCTAATTTGACTACAGTAAATGAATATGTATTTTGGTCAACGGCCAGCAGTACATATGCTAATTTTATATCTCGTGTATGATGCGACCTCCTTTAAATTAGCTTCAAAATCAGGACTTCAAAAGCCGCATGATACGCGAGTATATACGGTATTTTCTTATTTTAAATAGTTATAGCAACAAGTCTCGTAGCTTTATGATGACAAAAGCGCTTACTTTACACAACCAATATTCCTTTATTAACATAATCGACTTCCTTGCGAATACACTTAATTTAATGGTGAATATTAATCGAATATAAAATATTTTATACAGTGAAACTTTCAAATCAAAATTCGAATTTATTAA
>OZ038497.1:36014448-36076948 GCA_964036315.1 Acanthosepion esculentum
TGGTCAGGGGGAGTTGGCAGAAACACAAAACCTGTTGAGAGCCACAAGGGATAGGGGGAAGAGGAGGGCCATGGTCGTCTACGTCCTGAAAGGACACGGCGCATAAAAAGAAAGAACTAAAATGGAATTATTTAAAAAAAGAAAAAAAAAAAGAAAAAGCAAACATTGATTTTGTTGGAAAAGTCATTGATTAAAAAATGTAATATTTTATAAATTTTCATTTTAAAATGAAAGGTAAATCCTTAAATGATATTCAGAATAGTTCATCGTCATAATGTTTACTTAACTTTAATGTTCATATACAGCTTAAATAACCGTGTCGGTGTTTAATTATATGATCAGTGTGGTCCTTTGAAAAAAGGTGTTACTTTGAGCCACGCTTTACTCCATCAATCTGTTTGCTTTACCAAAAATATAGCCTGTACAAGAACTATCGGACTCCTTTTGCCGTGTTTTACCTTTATATGAGTCCGATTAGACCTAAAACGTAGTATGGCTGACATCTTTCTTGCCTTGGTAGAGTTCAAAATCGTTTACGCCGTCCTGTGGAGGAAGATATTCTCCGCACAGCAGCCTTTTTCCACAGATGCAAACCCATCGCGATTTCCATGGTTAATATTCAGAGGAGCTCCATTCTTTAGTTTTCACCAGTTTAGACCTTTACAGCTCGGACATGCTACGCCACTTTCACGGGGTGGAATCAGCCTAATTTCCCCAATATTAAAAAAAAAATACGAAGGCTCTACTCAGATGTCCCCCTCACACCTAGAACTGCCACATTGTGGAACAGACCCCGCGTGGATGATCCCTGAACTCTACAATCCTAACCTGTTCAATGCAAGGGTCAATTGTTGTCTATCCTCCTGATCCTCACAATCATCATTTCATATCACCTGTTTTCTTTCACATCATCCACCTCATTCAGTGCTACCACACTCTAGCTTGAGTGGCTCACGTGCTTTGTATCAAGTGAATTCTAGTAGAAATCTGATCAGTTACATCAATGTTTCTTAATATCAATTTCTGCCGTACTTATTTTATTCCAATGCTTATAAAATTTAATATAATAGTTATAAAGTGTTTTCTTGAAGGTTATAATTCTTTTCTATATACTGTATTTTCTTATGTATAATACAAGTTAAGTATAATATTTTCCCTGTGTTTCTGAAGCTAAAACCTGGGAAGAAATTACATCCTTGGGTATAATACGACCCCGTGTTTCTGAAGCTAAAACCTGTGAATAAATTATATCGTTGGGTATAATACGACTCCGTGTTTCTGAAGCTAAAACCGGGGAAGAAATTACATCCTGGGGTATAATACGACCATGTGTTTCTGAAGCTAAAACGTGGGAATAAATTACATCCTTGAGTATAATACGACTCCGTATTACAGCCATCTCTATCCAATTGAGGGTGGGAGTTGTACCTTATTATCCATTACAATTTCAATGTCATCCATATATTTCGCTAAAATATTTAACTCTTCACAATATTAAAGAATTGAAATGAACCGGATCGTTAACCATTGCGTGCTTCTTCCGCTAATTTCCATTTCAAAATTTATTTTCGAATTTTCGAAGAAAGGTGCTTTGTTGTAACGTTAATGCAGATTTTATCTGTCTATATTTCTGAGATGAGGTATTTTAACTATTTACAATATTTACATTGTTCGGACTGTTGTCCTAATCTTTGTTGTCATATTCTCGACGTTTCGACCGTTTTACGCCCCGGCCTTCTTCAGGTGATTGGAATTTCGAACCGTACCATTTATTTTTTCCACCGAGGTAGATTCTTCTAGTTCCATGTTTTTGTTGACCTCTGCTGTGGCCAGGTATTGAACTAAACAACTTTTTAGGTCAAGTCACTGGATTACTTCAACCAACGCCCTTATCCAATTTATTTCGTCCACTGGAGTAGATTGTTCTAGTTCCACGTACCATGCCTTTTATGGATATCTTAGTTTTCTTGGGAAAACATGGCCCAGTGGATAAAAGCGTTGGTTGAAGCAATCTAGTGCCTTAACCCAAAGAGTTGTGCGTTCAATACCTGGCCACAGCAGAGGTGAACAAAAACTTGAAGATTTGAGTTACTAAAAGGAAATAACAAACTAAAATATCCAGAAAAGGCATGGCACGTGGGAGTAGTACAATCTGGACGACATAAAAGGTTCTGTTCGAAATTACAACGTATATAACCTGAAGAAGGACGAAAAGTACAATGGCCGAAACATCGTGAAAATCATAATAAAGATAAGGACAATAGTCATACGAATGTAAATAATGTAAATAGATAGAATACCTCATCTCAGAAATATAGACAGATATTAAAAAATGGTGCTTATTTTTCCATAATGAATAACGTTTCTCTAGAAAGTTTTCATTATATACTTTCACATAATAATGTTGCTTAGTATTTTTGTTTATTCTAAGAATATTTAAAAATGAGTAAACATGACGAAAACCAGCCCATTTAAATAATTGCCCCATCCAAAATACTTGCGTAAATAAATTAAATACAAAAATGTCTTCTGTATTTATTCATATTACTCTTTTTTTTTATCACTGAAATCTTCTTTCTCTTAATAATGTTTGCTTAATATTTTGGTTTTATTCTATGAATATTTAAAAACGAGTAAAAAAATAACGAAAACCAAACCATTTAAATATTTACCCTATCCAAAATACTTGTTTAAATATAAATTAAATACAGTGTAACCCGGATATAAGATAAACTCGGATATAAGAGCGATTTTCTCTGGTCCCAAATTAGAGCCATACTTACCTAAACAAAATAGACCAAACCCGGATATAAGATACTTATTCTCCGGTCCCGACAACTCTCTTATATCCGGGTTACACTGTATAAGAAATGTCTACTGTATTAATTAATATTACTCTTTAATATTCATATTTTAATCGTTTCTTTTTTCCTTTATATTTTATTTTCATTGCTCGATAAAAAAAAAGCCAATTCCGGTTTTAACTGATTTCATCATTAAATAATCCCCTTAAACAAACCAAATGACTTGTTGTCAATCGTTCATTATTGTAAATAAGCAACAAATTAATGGCCGTAATATTTAAGTGGGACACAGTTTAAGAAAAGCACCGGTTATATATAACAGTTACTTCCCCTTAATTTTCTACGTTTGGATTTTTTTGCTGAAGTGAGGGTTCAATTTAACGTTTTCCTTGAAGCCAGTTTTCGAACAAATGACATTCACTCTCATGAACCGAATCCAGTACAAAATAGCGCCCCTAAAAATCTTGATCTAATCTAGGTTTGAGATCTTCCCCTAAATTCAACGTCGATTTTAGTTCTGAGAAAAGCAGGAAATCGAAGATAACGAAATCTGCACAGGGGAGGGAATCATAAGAATGAATGTCATTTGTTCGAAAACTGGCCCCTCCCCCGAAAGAGGTAAATAGAATCTTCACTTCGTCGAAAAATCAAGTTAGAAAATTAAAAGGAGGTAATTTTTATATCTGAATAGAACTTTTTAAAAATTTATGTATCATTTAAGAGATTTGCTGTTTATTAACGAGAATGAATAACTTTTTATCCATAAATTCATCACGTAAATCTTCCTTCCCGCAATAATGTTGCTTAATGTTTTAGATTTATCCTAGGAATATTTAAATACTGTTGAAAATGACAAATATTTAAATATTTGTCCTTATCGAAAATACATGCGTAAATAACTTAAATATTTTTTTAAAATTCTTCTGTATTAATTAATATTACTCTCTTTGTTTATTTATTTTAATATTTGTATTTTAATCGGCTTTTATTTATATTTTATTTTCATTGTCTGGAAAATAAGAGTTTCCTGATTTTAATTTATTTCAGCCTTAAATAATTCACTTAAATCCACTAACTTGTTGTCAAGCATTCTATTATTTTGAATAAGTAACAATGAAATTAATGAATATAATTTTAAACGATATATAATTTGATAAAAGTACCATTTAGATATAACAGTTATGTCCCTTTAATTTTCTAGGTTAGGATTTTTTGGTGAAGTGAAACATTCGAAGAAGGAAAGATTCGATTTAACGCTTTCAGTTATACCAGTTTTTGAACAAATGATATTCACTATTTTGAATCGGGCCCATAATTGTATACCAACAAAAAAAAAACACGTCGTCATCAGCATAGGCCACTAATTAAAAAGATCTTCTCTTTCAGAAACAATGCCCTAACAACTAAGCTAAGTCTATAAATACTTGACATTTAACTTAACTCAAATTACAGCCACGATTCCAAAATCTTAATTCTTCCATAACAAATCGTTCAGTTAGTTTTCATAAAAAAATACCCAAATATATTGGAACGATAAAAATTTGACCTATTACTCGAAAAATACCAGTCAAACCGAGGCAGATAACAAAAGCTGGAGAGATCTGTTCACTCTGATAATAAATCTTCGTGACATTCATTGCTAATCACATCAGCAATGTCAGTGCGACTGTAAAGAAATAGAAGGCATTATTTTCGGAACGTCTCCAGCTTCTTGTTTAGTCTCAATGAATCAGTGTTTATGTTTAAACTAGAAGTGAAGTCTGTTAGTTCTGAGAATAAAACTTCGTGACGTTCATTGCGAATCACATCAGCAATGCCAGTGCAAGTTCGAGGTAACATATTAACGACAAAACAAAAATAGATTTAACTGTCTTTTTTGGTGTGTGTGTGTGTGTGTGTGAAGGGGAGTACACGAGTTTTATTTTATTTTATTTTTTATTTTAACTTTTCTCTGAGCACCTGCGCCTTAAATCTTCATTTCTTCTGACCGTCACCTCTTTCCCGCCGAAGCAGAGATGGTTTTAAACTTTTAAGGTCAGTATAGCGCATTAAAGACTGCAGAACATCCAGAAGTGATACGCGATAACAATGCCGTCCACGTACTGGTATCACTTAGTAGCTAGATCGTAAAATCGATCGCCAAGTACGATAGCGTCTATTGACATAGTTTATTGAATGTATTAAAAAAAAAAATTCATTTCAAGACAATCCGTGTTCATTACAGAAAAGTCTCTGAACTGTATGCGATCTGCTTTAATCATTACAAAGAAGTGGGCGAGTATCGAATATGTATCCAAACTACTGAGTCACTCTTCCAATAGGTTATCTAATGTTCAATTATTACACGAGTTTATGTTATATTGTGTTGGAACCGGGGTTGTGGAGTCGGAACACAAAACCTCCGACTCTTCTCTGTTTTAGGCACCTCTGACTCCGACTCCTCTTTATGTAATTAAGTGATTATGTTCTACAAATGTCTAATGGATATCAGTTATCTCCCTTTAATTCCCCTCTGAACGTTCTCCACATAACCGGCTATTGAACTCACACTCTTTGGATCCTGTCACTGGATCTAACTAACGCCTTTATCCACTGTGCCATGTGTCCTTGAGGACATCTGTGTATGAATTTCTGGCTATTATAAACCTAATGTCTTCAGCAACCAATTTTTTTCCAGTGCTCATATTGCAATTTTTGCTGTTATCATTGCATGTTTTTTTTTTCAAATTGCAATTTTTGTTGTTGTTATCGCTTTTCTCTGGCACTCCTTATTACTGCTTCCCATATTGTATTCATTTCTATGTTTGGTCGGCTCAGGAGATTTTTGTGACCTAGCATATGTGTTGATTCCTTAAGTTTACGAATTTTCCAATGATGTTCTTTCTTTGTCTATGATCTCAACTTGATTCCACAGCAGGCGGTGATCTCCCTTTTCTCTCCATATGTGATCAGCCATGCCTGATTTTTCCATTTCTCCTCGTGTTACTGGTGTTCTTGAAGCCTTACCTTAAGGGGGCGGCCTGTCTCCCCTTTATATTTCTTTCCGCGGCTTCACGGGATAGAGTACACACAGTTTTTAGTCATGTTCTCCTCTATATTGTGGCTTTTATATCATACCTATTCATTCAATATTTTCTAATAGAATTAGAGACAAAATCTTTGAAAGGATATAGAAGAAATAACAATAAAAATAAAATGCTATAATGTAAGACTATATATATATATATATATATATATATATATATATATATATATATGCAAATAAGAAATAAGTATAGAACAAAAATAAAATTACTTTATAACAGAAGTTGAAATATAATCTTTTACAGGATGTAAAAGATATAAAAAAATAAAAATTCTATAATGTAAGATTTTTTATATATATAGTTTTGCAAATACAAAATAACTACAAAAAGTAAAATGACTTTAAAAAAGAAGTTCAGATGAATTTCTTTAAAGAAAATAGTAAATATACAGTAGAAGAAATAACAATAAAAATTCTATAATGTAAATAAATGTAATAAATTCAACTGGAGTCAGAGTCGCTATAGTTTTATCGACTCTAACAGTATGATTTTTTTGTGGTTGACGAGGCCTGTCACATTAATCACATGTAAATTTGTGGATTGCCGGATCAATGATTTCCTCTTTCCAATTCTGCACGCTTGACATTTGCCCAACTCATTGCATGTTCTTGGAAGATCATAGCGCATCATGAATTGTACGCCCCTGCTTATTTCGATCACAAGCAACAGTTTCCCACTCAGGATTGTCTATATGGCAGGCTGCAAGGGACTCTTTCTAAAGAGTCTGTGAAGCTCTTCCTACGTTTATGCCTTTTTGGTTAGTTAATCCCTATTGTAGACACCTACTCGGCACATTTGAGCTTCTTCAACACCAATAGCCACCCTAGACGCAAGCCACCAGTTCAGATTACTCGTTGATATTCATGTGACGGGCGAGGCTGGAACTGCTTCTGAAGGTTTTCTAACACAAATCAAATGTAAATTATTAAAAGCGTAATTCTGATCGTAATTTGTTAAAGGTCTACGATTCTTGTGGATAACGAGACTTGCATTGGAGAAACATACTCTGCCACATTGATCACATGTACATTGATGGACCAATGATTTCCCCTTCGCTAGCATCACGCCTGACATTTGTCCAGTTCATTGCATGCTCTTTGAAAATCATAACGCCTTCAGGAATTGTACGCCGCTGCCTATTTCGATCACAAGCAACAGTTTCCCTCTCAGGATCGTCTATATGGCAGGCTGCAAGGGACTCTTTTTAAACAGGCCTTTTAGCGCTAACTACGTTTATGCTAGGCTCGAGTGCCGTAGAGCATTCGTTTGGGTATTCTGTTATCTTCAAGCGATTGACATGGCCTGCCTAGCGAAGACTATGGAGTTGAATATGCTCTACGATACTGATTACATTGTCCTTTCCGAGGACCACAGTGTCTGACGTGTGGGATGTGCGATAGATGTTTTTACTATGACCCAAGGTAGGAGAATCATTCATAGATCTCACGATGGGTTTTTGCTGAAGGTAGTTCAGACCAACTTTGTCCATATTTCTATCGCTATTGCGTAGATCTAGGAAGTGTTCTTTCCGTCACTTAGCGATGTACACCCTGCTAGTAAAGAGATTCATGTCATCTTTTGATCTGAGAGGCGAAAGTGAAGTTGATTTTAGGCCAAAGATCAGCTTCATGGGGTTGTACAGCACTTGAAGTTTACGCCGATCATCCAGCATATCTATCTATCTATCTATCTATCTATCTATCTATCTATCTAAGGACATTTTTCTTTACATCGGACCATTTTTCTTGGTTTCAGAACATATTTAATTATAAATTGTCAAATGTCTGAGTATTCTCGGTTTTCATAAGCGATTACCAAAGAGAATATAAAACATGAAAAGTTAGAAGCATTAAGCATAAAAAACAAACAACCCAACATCAATAAAGTCTAGGATCAAACATACTAAATATTTTCATAAATAGAAAAACAACACGATATCATCAACTTTCACGTGAAGACGCGATTCTTTAGCAAACTGACATGAGACGTGAAGACACGATATTTTTGAAACGGTGAAACTCGCATAATACAGAAATATTTTTATAATGCTTTTGAAAGTCGAAAGTATTCAGATACTGAGCAGTTTATATTTAAATATGTAAGCTAGTAAAATCTTCCCAACTATAGAATAAATAAAAACATTCGTTGATATATATATATATATATATATATATATATATATATATATATATATATATATATATGCGGTTGTATGGAGAGTTGTTTATTCCCTTAGGTTTCACGCTTTCGCGATTTTTGTCTGAAGATCGTGAATGCGTGTAACCTAAGGTCACAAACAATTCGACACACAACCGCATATGTTAGCTCTATCACTGATATTGAGCACTTTCCACTAACTACCGCACATGTCTGACTGAAACATTGAAATGGATAAATTCTGCATTCATTTTTCGACGACTGTCACAGTTAAATTTCTAATTCCGACACGAACTCTGCTGGCCGAAACTAGTCAAGGAATCTAATTGAAATAATAAAAACGAAAGAATATTAATATACAACATTAATTTTTTAATACTTTTTATTGTTCAAAACACACACACACACACACACATACACACACACACACACACATACATATATATATATATATATATATATATATATATATATATATATATATCTTTGCTTGAACCGGCTTCTAATGTCCTGGATGGAGCGGCTTGGTGATAGTAGTCGAGGCTCGTGATGGGCACAGTCCTATGGGTAAAAGAGAAACGCGGTGAGTTCCACCACGGAATATGGGAGCGAGCGGCGCTATATCGAGTCTGATTCGCGACCTCTTCGTCACCGTGGCCCGTTGCAACAGTTGGTATAGCGCTTGCTTGATTGCGTAACCGTCCGGGTTTCAATTCTCGGTAGCGGATGCGCACTGCTGATGAGTCCCAAATATAGGACGAAACGGCCGTCCAGTGCTTTCTGCATTCTGTTGAGGTTTCTTCTAGACTCGATGAATTACTTAATTTTAATTATCTCAAATCATCCTGATTTCTATCACTTATATCCATGATTCTTTTAGCAATGATGTCTTTTTCAAAAATAACAATAATCTACTAACTTGAATTTTATACCCACTAAACCACTAGATATGACGCAACATTTACAGTTATTATTTAGACTCTTTGAAAACTTCTCGCTGAAGAAATCTCTTGAGATTTTTTGATTTGTTCTCTATTGCTTATCAACTGTTTGCAGGTTATTTAAAGCCAGAAACTATTTTTAGATTGGAAGACTTTTTTAATTTATTTTTGGAAATAATGATTTTTACTGATTCAGTTCTTACTAATTAACCCATAGCTGGGGAGAGAAGCGGTGGAATCATACCTTTCCGAAGTGTATTTACGCACAAGTGAATATGACGAATCTGAGAGGAATTTGAATTCCGATCTTCGATTTCCAATTCCCAGCCTTTATCCACTACGCCACTCGCACATCCAAGATTGCAGCACTTGATATTCGCAAGCGGTCACCCATTTAGATACTGACCAAGCCCGACATTGCTTAAGTTTGGTGAATGTATGAGAACCGGTGTTTCAACGTGATATTTTCACTGATTGATTATTTTTGAGGGACAGGTTTTTTTTTTCTCTTGCTGTTTGAACGGTTATTTTATAGTTTCAATCTGGGACTTTCCAGGTGATTTATTTTAGACATTTAAATGAATGTTTTCCTTTTAATTTCATATCCTACTAGACTACCCGTGACCCGGTGGGTCACTGACGGTTCAGGTTATAAAACATTGAAGTTGATTTCAACATTCGATTGAAATGACAGTTAATTTTATTACGGTTCAGTTAAATATTTCAATTCGTTCGTGCCATCATTGATCTGGTTTACAACTTCATGTTTAACGTTTTACTGATTGTTTACAGGATTTAACAGGAATAGAACTTCCGGGATGAACATTAACTTAAAAATATTTTTAATATGTTAAAAAATATTTTAAAATCATATTCACTTGAAAATAGTTTTTAAATATGCCAAAAAATATTTTAAATATTTTAAATATTGTTTGATTAAAGAAAGCTAAAATATACAATAATTACTCTACAAACAACTGGACGAAACAGCAAAGTGGGATCTCTTTGTGGTTGTCTTTAACTTAAAATATTTTAATTAATTGTCTGTTTGAAGAAAGTTAAAACAAAAATACTTAACTGTATAAACAATTCGTAAATCATTACGCGCCGGACGGACAGACGCACCACGCAAGCACGTAAGTACACAAGCGCGCACGCAATCACAGACATTTAGTATTAGATAGATAGATAGATAGATAGATAGATAGATAGATAGATAGATAGATAGATTATAATTGTGCTTGGCCCTCTCTTCGTTAGTTAATATGACCGTTACGTCCTGTCAATACCTCATAAATAATGGACTGTTCCTTATTTTCATCGCGTGGAAAGAGAAATGACATTACTTCGTTTCTATGAGAAAACGAAAGAAAGAAGGGAAGGTAGAAGTGTTCACCGTCTGTTTCAGTGAAATGAAAAAGTTGTCAATTTCAAATCTTTTCATCCCATTAGAATGTCTGATGACCAACTTCTCGAGAGCTCCTCCCTGCGGCTGCTCGGTCTCACGCTGTCTACTGATCTGAGATGGAACAAATACATCGAGTCAGTTGCATCAGCCACCGCAAGGAAAGTTGGTTCTCAGTGCCGAGCCAGGAAATCTTTCTCCCCGGAATCGATCCTTCAAGTCTATAAATCGACCATTCGCCCTTGCATGGAGTATTGCTGCCATATATGGTCTGGGGCCCCTGCTGTTTGCCTCAGGGTTCTTGATAAGATCCAGAGACGGATAGGCAACGTGATTGGCCCTGATCTGTCATCTCGTCTGCAGTCGCTCTCTCACAGACGCGATGTTGCCTCGCTCTGCCTTTTTTACAAGTACTTCCACGGTAATTGCTCTGAGGAGTTGCGTTCGCTTGTCCCCAGGCCTCGTGAATTTAAACGCCCCACGAGGCTGGCATCCCGCTCCCACCCCTACACCGTGGAAACTGTTAGATGTAGACGTCTCTTCTACTCCAATAGCTTCATGTCTCGCACATCTCGCCTATGGAACTCCTTTCCCTATTACTGTTTCCCTGACAAATACAATCTCCAACGGTTTAAGTGTAGCGTCAATCGACATCTCCAGTTGCCTTGATCTATCCACTTCCCTTCTCCACATCCTTTCCTTTTTCATTCCTATCTGCTCTCGCTCCGGATCTTCTGTGGCCCCCTTGCCTTGATCGACCCACTGTCTTTCTCTTTCACCACATCCCCTCCCTTGCCATTCCTATCTGCTCTTCCTCCAACCCTTCTTTAACCCCTTGCGTGATAGTGGCCTCCGGCCTTGCTTGGGGTGATACGATTAAAAAAAAAAATTTTAACTCCTTCCTTCGTAAAATAATGACCAGCATTCGTATATATGGTTGTTATTGCAATATTTTATTAAAGTTGTTGAGCTCAAATATTTAATGGCGCGATAGACGAATTTATACGGATATTTTATTGTTTCACTATCAGCTTATTCAATCTTTAACTAACGAATAACGAATTAAAATTCACCAGAAAGTCTAAAAAGGAAAACCGCAAAATTTTCGCTGTTCGTTCTAATATTTTTACTTTATGCAATTTTTATGTAAGTGTTTAAATTTATTTATTTATTTTATTTATTGTTATGTTCATTTCAAATAATAATTATCTTATTATTAATTTGCGTTGATTTAACAAGGAATAAAATTAAAATTAAATTAAAATTTTCGGCCTCAGCCCGAAAATCTTGATTTAGTTTTCAAAATGTAAGAAAGTTTTGGAAACATTTTTCTAAAGTAGACTTTAGCTATTATCTCACGAAAAAATAAATAAATAAATAAAAATATAATAAAAACACGCATTCTCCTCCGTGCACACTGACTGTTTCTTTATTCCTTGAAGTTACCCGGTGTAACCTAAGCTGGTTCACTGTCTGTCTGTCTGTCTGTCTGTTTGTTTGTCTCGCTCTCTCTTTTATTTTTATTTATATTTTTTTATGAAATGACGGATATAAACTGCTCTTAACCTTTGAACCCTTCGTTCCTGAACAATTTTAACCCTTCTGCCTGAGCTCCTGTGTCAAAATTGGCAAATAATTGGTATGTAATGTTTCACGGTAGATATAAAAATTATTACAACCTGTAGCTGAGTATTTTTCTCTACCCCTGGTCAACCCGTGGCTGGGAATTACATCATTTTTCTCTACCGCCGGTAAAGCGATGGTCAGGGCTCAAAGGGTTAAACCGTTCCGTACATTTTTAATGGTAACTCCATTTTATGGTTCAACATTTTTAAATATATCTCGATCTACTTTGATGAGAAATGATCGAAAACCCCACCGTTTACAGGTATCTCCACATTTTCACCCCCGCAAAAAAAAGCATAGAATGATGAAAAGATCTCCAAGTTTTATCGTCAAAATGTTTATGTTATTATTAAGAGGAAAGACCAAAGTATTTTTTTAATTCTTTTATTAATATTTAAAATAGTTTCTAGCACGTTCTAAATTTGTTTAAAAACTTTAAAATAGTCATGGGCAAACAGAGGACTGCGGGTCACCTGCGACCCGTTTGGGTTTCCTGAATGGCACACTTAATTTTCATAAGGAAAATAACGATTCTTAAGATTTTATTTTGTTTCGTTCTCACTTGTTCACTCACACACTCTTTCGTACATAAACAATGATTAAGTACAAGGTTTCTTGAATTTTGTCAAATTTCGGGGAAAGTAACGTTGTCAGCACGTTCATAAGAATTTTGTTTTGCTCTAAAGAAGAAATGTTTTCATTTTCAAATGAATAAATTAGAAATAAATCCCACGTAGCGACATGTGATAATCACCACTGTCATCAGCGATAATATTATACCAAAACTTCAATTTGTTAATTATGAAAAATATTTTCTGAAAAATAAAAATGTTCTACGAGTTCTAAGGTATTAGGTTGGTGCAAAAATAATGTCGTTTTTTGACGTTCAACTTCATGTGAGAAAACGACATTATTTTTGCACCAGCCTAATATATGTTTACGCATATGGTCTTCTGTAGTGAAAATAGCTGAGGTACCTACCACGAAAAATTACCTTGAATCTTTTTAGTAGTGCAGCACGCCTTGTGATGAGACATAGACCCGCTGCTCGAATACAATTGTCCATGCCTGGTTTAAAAGGTATACCACGAGTTTCCTCTGACAGCTAATTTCAACATGTCTCTGCTTCTTTAAGCTTTGTACCTCATATGTTGAAACGTTTGTACCTGTCAAGATGATGATACACAGTTAAGTAATTTTTCTGTATATAATATTATCAATTCTCTAATTTTAATATTATTTTAATATTTTTAATATTGAGCACTATATGAAAATAACTGCTTTACTTTTGAACTATTATATTCTTAAAACTTAAATCATACACACACACACACACACACATATATATATATATAATTAGTAACAGAAGCCATTGGTTCATACCAACGGCTTTCCATACTCAATACTCATCGGATTCACTCACGCGTGGTCATGTGTGACGTCATGAGCTGTGGTGCGATTTTCGCTTTCAGCGTCTTATATGCACGTGTTTATCGTTGCTTGGAAATCATCCATGTAAACAAAAACAGACTATCATCAATTTCTTGTTCGTGTATTGCTTAATATATTGTGTAATTGTCATCTTCGATAATGGCTTATGTAAGCCGAAAGCTTAGATTGGATTAAAAAAAATATGTATCAATATTGTGATTTTCTTTCATTGTTTAATGATAATGTTATTAAGCTTATCAGACTATATGAAAAGAACTTACATAAAATATATAGACAACACTTATCTATATTATTTAATGAAACATGTATGAATATATATATATATGTTTCATTGAACAGATTACGTACTGCGCTGGATTCTATGGTGAACATGGTCAACATGCAGCTCTTAACAAGTTCCTTCCCTCTGCCATCTCCCTCAGACCATGTTCTGTCATCCACTTGCTCAAGCCCGCTAGGTATGTCATGCGTTGTTTTCCTTTGTCTCTCTTTGTCTCTCTTTCGACCCGTGAGTATCAGATTCTCCAGACCCTCATTATGCGTCCCAGAAACTTCATCTGCCTCTTCCTGATATTAAATATAAGCCTCCTCTTTGCTTGCATCCTCTCTAAGACTTCATCGTTGCTCACATGCTCGGTCCATGATATCCTTAGCAACCTCCTGTAGAACCACATCTCCGTCACCTCGAGTCTCTTCTTCAATTTTCTGAGGAAATCGTCCAACATTCGCTGCCGTAAAGAAGGACGGATGTCACGTGACAGCTCAGTATTCTTTTCTTCTTTTTTCTTTTTGTTGTTGTTACCAAAGAAATCCTCCTGTCTCGCAATACTCTGCCCAGCTTTTGGAATGCGTCTTTGGACATCCCAACACGTCTACGGATCTCAGTGTCGCACTTACCGTCCTCTGTCAAAACGCTTCCCAGATATTTAAACTTATGCGTCTACTTGATTCTAGTGTTCCCGACCTGCAAATCGCATTTCGTGCTCATACTTTTGCTGATAACCAGGCTTTCTTCATTATGCATCCAAAAATGTTCAATTATCTTTTACAGATTCTAAGTAGAACTGATTTTCTTGTTTCCATCTGTCTTAAGACTTGCTCACTACTCACATGCTCCGTCTATGGTATTTCCAGCATCCTACTCTAGAACACCATTTCTGTGGCTTCAAATTTCCTCTTCATCAGTGAAGAAATTATCCAGAATTCGCTGTCATACTGGACTATAGACATGATGTTTCAAAATGACGTTATAGATACGATATTAAGCTTGCCTTTGTTTCTAGCGACATTTTACCGTCTCTTAAGGGTTTGTTTACTTTTTGGTAGATATTTTTCGCTATTCCCGTCCGCCTATACACGCGCATGTGTACGTATTTACAGAGCACAGACATTCAGGCGAGACTTAAAAGTTTTTTTGATAAAACGAATTTTACATCTTTTACCGAAAACGGCGTCAGCAATCCTGTACGTGAGCGGTGAACATATTTCTTGATCACCAACTTGTCCCATCTGTCTTGACGTGGTTCTATTTTTAGACATATATCTGTGGCTTGACGCTAAAGTCAGCCTAAAGCCACCAATCTCTACCACTCAGTAAAGATCACTAACCACTGTTGACAAGGACAAATGCGGTCTTGGTTTAAAAAAAATAAAATAAAATTACTAAGACAGATTAATTGCGAGATCTGACGTTAACTCGAGAAATACTAAACGACTTTATATAAGGGTGGATCAATAAGTTCGTAATCTGACACAATTTCTTTTTAAGCATTTCACCCCAAGCAAAGCGGGGAAGCCACTAGCATGCAAGCGGTTACAGAGGATTTGGAGCGAGAGCAGATAGGAGTGATAGAGGAAAGGATGATGAGAAGGATGAAGAGAAGGATAGTGGATAGATCAAGGCAACTGGAAATGTCGATTGACATTACATTTGAATAGTTGGAGATTATAGCTATCAGGGAACAGGAATAGGGAAGGGAGTTCCACAGGCGAGAAGTGCGAGATATGAAGCTATTGAAGTAGAAGAGACGGCTACATTTAACAGTTTCTATAGTGAAAGGGTGAGAGCGGGATGCCAGCCTCGTAGGACGCTTGAATTCATGAAGTTTGGGAACCAGCGCAAGCAGCTCATCGGAGCCATTACCATGAAAGTATTTGTAAAAAAAAAACAAAAAAAAAAAACAGAGAGAGGCGACGGCACGTCTGTGAGAGAGCGACTGCAGACGAGATGCCAGGTCAGGGCCAATTACATGTCATATCCGTCTCTGGATCTTATCAAGAACCCCGAGGCAAAGAGAAGGGGCTCCTGATCATATATGGCAGCAATACACATAGTTATTAGTTGAAAGTTGATCTGAAATGTTCACTGTACATAGTTCAATATATATATTTAACGTTGAGTTAGGTGCATTGACAAAGAATGAGATTAAGCAGAAATATAGTTGCATAAAATAAATGCATTTTCATAAACAAGCTGAAGACTTTTGATGTACCTGCGTACACACACACACACACACACAAACATATATATATGTCTGTGTGTGTTTGTGTGTATATATGTGTGTATGTGTGTGTGTGTGTGTGTGTTTGTGTTTGTGTGTGTGTGCGTGTGTGTGTGTGTGTGTGTATTAAGGGAAAAGACAATAGGAAAACTGTATTTTTAGCAAACGAGTTTCGGCTGATGTGGATATTTCAAGGCAAAAAACGAAATGAATTTATTGAAACAAAGTATCTATAAACAACAAACAAAATGTCGCTAGCAACTAGAACAATTTAGAAACACTATTCTATATTCATATGGTCAACTGAAAAATTACATCAATTACTTTATGTTTGAAGAGAATTTTTTTGAAGAGAATATTTTCCCGTGTACAAATATTGTTTGTATTGTTGTGCTGGAGGATTCATCCGTTTTCTTTTGATTTCTTGATATATGTGTTGTGTACGTTGGCTTGGGAGAGTAATGATTCTGTTAGTAAAGATGATATTGGGGAAAAAATCCTGAAAATAGAGATTAATATTTGGATAATATTCAATGGGGGCACTCTCGAGGAATTTCCTTCTGAGTGAATTATTTTCTTTTAAAATGAGTGTAGCATTTATAAAATCAAAGTTGTGATTGAATTTATTTCAGTGTATGACTGATGCATTTGTTAAATTGTTATTTATGAGGTTACTTTTGTGCTCATAGATGCGTTTTTTTTATTTCTACATATTTCTCCAGTTTATTGTGCTGCACTCACTAAAGTTTAACTCTTTAAAGAGAAAATATTATGAAAATATATTTATAGCAATACTACCAACTATTAACACACGTTTCAAAAGTACATTACATCACCATTTTTCTACAGAGCCATTATTCATGAATCTAACTTATCTCTTTCTAATATATAAACATCAACGGAAATACTCTAATGAAAAATTGTTCAAACTAACCTTTACATAATGTAACATCCAGAATATTTTCTTGCACTTATTTGAATATTATCTGTTACTTCCTTACACGTAACACGTAGCCAATCAAAACATCTTACTAACTTTTACACACTTTAGCGTCGAGAATATTTGCCACGCATATTTAAATATTATCTGTTACTGCAATACACGTGACACAGATCTAAGCAATGAGGCCTCGACCGTGGTGATGGAAAGCGGCCGGATGGCATTACCATCTTCCCTTTTAAAATGGGTAAGTCGTTGATTTGGGATGCGACCTGTGCAAATACATTTTCGGCAGATACAGATACAGATACAGATACATTTGATCAGGTCCGCGGTTGAGCCGGGGTTCGTCGCCCGAGACGCAGAGATAAAAAAAATAGCTAAATATTCTTCTCTTGCTGATTGATTTTTTTTACTCTTGTGGCAGTGGAGACTTCAGGGGCTATTGGCCCTCGTTCGATGGCGTTCCTTCGGAGGATTGGCGCGATTGTGTCTCGATTAAAAAACGAGCCTCGCGAAACGGAGTGGCTCTTGCAGCGTGTCTCACTGGCGACGGTTCGAGGTAATGCTTTCTCCATCATAGCGGTTGGCAGAGGATAGAAATTTTTTTTTTATAGTTACGCTGTTCTGGAATTGTCATCATTGGTCGACCGAACTTGCTTTGTTTCAATGACTTTTGTTTTGTTATTATTAGCAATGAAATAACCTAACACAACTTACAATTAATCTGCGTCTCTTTGCTTTTAATCATTTTTTATCGTTTCTGTCTTGATCTCTGACGGAACTTTAATAAAGTGAAACATGTTAGATTAAGATCGGTTTCCGACTTGTTCTTTATCATATCATTTTGTCGGATTCCTATCCATACACGATCTATATATATATATATATATATATATATATATATATATATATATATATATATATAAAAGTGGACATGGAAGTCAGCACTTAGAGGCGACAGTCTGTTTCATGCTAGTGCAATCGTCAGGCATGAAACAGACTGTCGCCTCTAAGTGCTGACTTCCATGCCCACTTTTATAATTACACACGCTCTATCTCTGATATTGAGCACTTTATCCCATAAATATAGCACACTTTAAGACTATATTTCTTTATATATATATATATATATATATATATATATATATATATATATATATATATATATATATATATATATATTATGAAATGTACAAAGTCCGACAATTATTTAAAGACATTTTTATGTTTAACATTCTTTTTTTTATAGAACAAGTATTTAAGTACATGCTCTGTTTTATAATAAACAGTATTAAATAACATTTCCGGCCTGAATGTCAGAGGAATTTTCATAGAAAATATTCGTCCCCGACAGGATTCGAACCTGTATCCTCTACGGAACCGCCATATAGCCTGACGTGCCTTAACCGTTTCGGCCACTAAGGATCGTTCGATTGGCAAGGTTTACATTTGATACGCCATGAGCAGTTATGAATGTACGTGAGAGATTCATGGAAGATTGAAGTTTATAAGCAGAAAATTCGACCTTGCCAGCCAACCGAACGATCCTTAGTGGCCGAAACGGTTAAGGCGCGTCAGTAAATGTAATAGATTCGAACTCGGCTCTCCGATTCCTCAATCCCAGCCGCTATCGATTACTCCACCGTGCTTTCTTCAGTCAGTTATGTGCCATGCGTAATAGACGCTTAAGCGATCATTTATCTTTCGATACATGACTGACGTGGCAGATCTTTTCCCCGCAGTTGGTTGCCATTTCTTTATGTGGTAGACCAGTTGTCATCCAAGGCTATAGAACTCAGTGTGGCCTGTTATTTACCCATAGCTGGTGGAGGAAGAGGATTCATACCTTTCACAAGGGTATTAGCAGGTAAGTGAATGTCATGGATTCGACTGGAATTCGAACTTGGCTTTCCGATTTCTCAATCTGAGCCAATATTCATTACTCTTAATTTCAGTAAAAAAAAATAGTTGTCTGACCCTTCTAAGTCATTACCTTACAACATTTATAGATATATACGTTGCTATATGTTTTTAATGCGCCTGTGTTATTAATAACACTGTTAGCTTCTTTTGAAGATAAACCAATAAAAAAAAAACAATGTTTGAAGTAATGATAGCGATTGTAGATGATGATGATGATCATTTAGCCTTGACGGTGATGTTAATGGCTCCAGCGATATTGCCAACAATGAAGCCGATGGCCATTTTGGAAGGTGACTCACCAACCTTCGCCACCATCACACCCCCCACCACCACCACCACCAACACTGCCGTCGTTACCACTTGTCTTACCGAGAACATAGTTGATGTTTAATTTTCGGAGAGCACCAACCTCTTGAATGTAGCTAACTCTTCTATCCTCCGATTCAGCTCGACACCCTATGCCTCTGACGGGTAATATTTGACAACGTCAGGTCACAATGTCAACACACCTGCAGGGCACACAACTTAAACGGCCCTTGACTCCATCATCGTGCCTGCTTGGCACGTTGTCGGTAGCGGGTGGAGAAGAATAAGATGCGTAGTAGCTAAAGCGAGGAAAGACGACGAATAGGAAAGGGAAAATCGAGTGAAGGGTGGACTAGTGAAAGAACGTAAGGAGAGAAAAAAAAAAGAAAAAAAAAAGAAGATATTTTATTTCGTCTTCGTGTCACTGACAGCACGTGTTGACCAAAGATTTATTTTGGAACGTTAACCTTTAGCCCCTCCTCCGTTGACCTCTGTTTGAAATCATTATCATCATTATAAAAATGATTAGCAGCATCACACGGGCCAGTAATAAAACCTACTGCAGCAGAATCAGCAGAAAGCGACGCTTAAAATGTCGAGGTCATTTTTACACCGATGTGTTTTCTCGATGTTATGTAACTCTGTTGACTTAAAATAGCAGAAATCTGGCCCCACAGAAGGATACTGAGGATATCATGAATAGAACATATGAGCCATGAAGACTTTTTAGATTTATTCTGTTTTACGGCATACCAACACCGCAATGGGTTATTTAATGCTGACAAGATTTTTTAGGATAGGTTTGTGTATCTGTCTATATTTCTGAGATGAGGTATTATGCACACTATTTACATTATTCGGACTATTGTCCTCATATTTATTGCAACGTTTCGGCCGTTGTACGCTCCGGCCTTCTTCAGGTAGATGGAATGTCGAACTGAACCCTTTATTTCGCTCACTGGGGTAGACTGTTCTAGTTCCACGTGCCATGTCTATTGGATGTCAGTTATCAGTTATCTCCTGTTAATTCCCCTCTCAAGTTCTCCATTGCCTTAACCCAGATGCTTCACACAGATGTCCTCAAGGACACATGGCACAGTCGACAAAGGCGTTAGTTAGATCCAGGGACAGGACCCAAAGAGTGTGACTTCAATAACTGGTTAAGGGCATAATGTAAATAATCGGGCGATAGGTGAACCTATCTATTCCCGTTGGTACAGAAGATTAGAAAATAAAATGAAACCAATAGTTCGTGAATGAAATTTCATTGTTCAGGTGCAAACGTTAGGAGTACAGAGCTGAAGTAGAATTTAGAAGGAAACGAAAACCAATCCTAAACAGGAAAGAATAGATAACCCTCTACTCCTGTTCAGGAGCGGGGTGTGAACCGGGCGATAGGCAAATTCATCTATTCTTATTGGTAGATGAGAGAAAAAATAATATGAAACAACTTCTTAGAAAATATTTTGTGGATCTTCTTTACAGTACAAAAATAGAACGAGGAAACCAGTTAGTTTTAATTTGTTATTTATTTTTATTTAATTTAATTAACATTTTTTTTAGATTTGGGTTATGAGTTATTATTTGTTTAATCATTAGTGTCATAATGTGGTAGTAGATAGCGTAGTAGGAATTTGTTTTTTTATCTGTATTTAGAAATGAGCGATGATCTTTTATTTTTTGAGTTTATATTGTTGTGGGATGGCCCCCAAATTGATATTTTCTCCTCTAGGAAAACCTTGCAAAATTTTAAATGTAAAATTAATCGAAAGGAAATCTTTTTTTCCACTTAGACCAAAAAGCAACAACAGCATAGGATATTCTGATTTTGTATAGGCATGATGTGACAGAAATCCGAAGACACGGTGGAAACCAAAAGGACACTTCTACTTAGAGAGAGCCCGTTGAAATTCTTAGGACACATACTGAGGAAAGAGGGTTTGGGGAATTTGACACACACATGGATAGTAAGGAGACAAACATTGATTAGAGTTATACAGGACAGGAAACTGCGAAGAGCCATGATCATCCACATTGTAAAGATTTTGTGAATGTATGATGTAAATGAAAAGACAAGAACGCACAATGGCTAGCAAGCTACACTCGCATTTCGATGGGCACCTCGGCGTGGTGTAATGGTTAGCAAGCTTGTCTCGCTAAAATAGATACGACTGAATAATGAGTTCGATCCTCATCGGGTGCCCCATACTTTCGGCCTTGTGCCACATCTAAGCAACACTTAGAAAATCAATACTCTCGCGAATTTTGATCTTTGCAAGGTGCTCCAGTAAGGTATAGCGTGCTTTGTAGCTGAGAGAGTTGTTCATTTTTAAGCGCTGCGAGAAGTTGGCGTGCTAGCCTCGGTAAAAGCTAAATTTTAATAGTAATATTCTAGAGAAACCGGCGGTGCAGCCTCGAGTGTATACCCAATATTTTACTACGCGAGATAAAAGTTAGGCTAGAGTAGCTTATACCCCCAGTAATAAAACAGTTTCATTATTATTATTATTATTATTATTATTAATAATAATAATAATAATAATAATGATGTTTAGGAGGCACGGACTGAGAAATTGAAGAGCCGAGTTCGAACTCCAATCGGATACATTCCATTCATGTACGTGCTTGGAAAATGTATGAATGTATGAATCCTCTTCATCTCCCCCGCGTTATGGGTAAATAGCAGGGGAGACGAGGTTCTATTGTCTATAAAATTGGCGATAAGATAAGTTAAGCTAGAATATACTTCCTTTGGTCAGAATATACCCGCTCTTTTTCACATGTAAAAATATAAAACTGCAACTCTAAGTATAAATTGAAGAGAATATTTTATGCAGGGCAAAAAGGAATGAAAATGAAAATCAGGATATATATAAGTAATTGACTTGGGATAATTTATAGTCCTCAACAGAATGCACTGGACGGCCGTTTCGTCCTATCTGGGACTCATGCGGCAGTGTGCATCCACTGCCGAGAATCGAAGAACGCGGATCGCTTCGATACAACGCGATCGTCATACCAACTGTACCACGGGACTTGGTAACGACGAAGGCATAAACTAGACTCGATATAGCGTCGCTACTCACGCAGTTCCGTTCACCGATACCCATCCAAGTATACAGAGTTATCCAGAGTGTTGAGGATTCTAAACTCGACGAATTACTATATATATATATATATATATATTAGCTCCTGAAAAATTAATTTCGGTTGAGCCCTCTGGTTTGAGGTGTGAATTTGTAAACAGTGACTATTTAAGCTAATACTGCACGACACTTCGACAGAATTGAGTCACTCTCAGTCACTGTGTATCTAAAAATAAACACGCTAAAATTCACCTTCATCCCGTACCGTAAGCTGATGGCTTAGTGGGAGAAGTTCGGACTGACGCAAATTCAGTCGGGTTTCGATCCTAGCTAGAGGCAACCGGACGTCTAGACACTGCTGAGCTGCGAAACAGTCTGTCTGTGGATGACTATATATATATATATATATATATATATATATATATATATATATATATATATATATATATATATATATATATATATATATATATATATATTGTGTATTTGGGCAGCAATCTCTCTTTTATCCAGATTTCACTTAGTCAATAAAATAAAATTCCGTTCTTACATGTTCTTGTGGAATCTCGAATCCAATAATAATACATTCGTCACTTCGATATATGAAAATTAATTTAAGGAGGATATGAAGACGAATGAGAAGGAGAGAGGAAGAAAAATGAGAGAAGAGGAATGAGGAAAAACGAGAAGGAAGACAGAAAAAGAAGAAGAATGGGGAAGAGGAAAAAGAATAAGAAGAATGGGTACGAGGAAGAGAGAAAGAGAAGAGGAATGATGAAGTGGAAGAGAGAAAAAGAAGAATGAGGAACAGGAAAAAAGAAAAAGAAGAAATCAGCTGCTAAGTACTGAGGTACCTTACCTGTCAATTAACAACTGCCCAATACAATTAGCATGAAAACCTAACAGGTACAATAATCGTTAAGAATAGTTTGAAAAGAAAATAGAATGAGAGATAAAAGTCCGAATGTTGTTGGTAACGACAGTAGTGATTATAAATACGACAAACGAGCTTAATAAATTGTTCCGATCACCGCCATATTAAAAATGAAGATTAATTTTAAGTAAATAAATCCTAATGACACCAGAAAAGGAGTGAAGCGATTATGGTCCTTTTATAAAAGTAATCGCGCTAATAACGAGACTGGAATTTAATAGATGCTCTTTTAAAAAGAGCAAGAAAGAAAGAAAGAAAGAAAGAAAGATGAAAGAAAGAAAGAAAGAGGAATTAAGTGTTAAGAAAATAATTAGATTTGTGTAAATGTTGTTAAAGGCGAAAATATGTTCAACTCATAATTAAGGATTAAGCATCAAGTGGCAGAATTTCCCGATTTGTACAAACCATATGCCACACTCTGTCTAGCAGTTTTACGTATGTGTTTATGAACGTGTTTCTTTGTGCCTGTGTTTGAGTATGAGTGTGTGTGTGTGTGTGCGTGTGTGTGATCGCATGTGTGTGTGTCGATATTACTGAACTTACGAAAATCAAATTAAACCAAAAACAACAAAAATAAATAAACGAAATGAGAAAAAAAACAACCCTGGCGAAGTACAGTCAAATAAGATCAAAACAAAATAATAAAAATAATAATAATAATAATAATAATAATAATAATAATAATAATAATAATGAATGGGCGCAGAAATACAAGTACAACACGGTAAACCGGCTGAAGTTGCAAAATACTTAAAAAAGAAAGCAAAGACAGATGCAACCGACCAGATACAGAAACAATGGCAAGATAAACCGCTTCATGGCCAATACTTTGCCCGTACCAAACAAGCTGACGTAGACAAAAACCGTACCCATCAGTGGCTACGTAGTGCAGGGTTGAAAGCTGAAACTGAAGGTTTTATTCTTGCTGCACAGGGCCAATGCTTGTTAACTAGGAATTATCAAGCACATATACTAAAATACTCTGTTAGCCAAAAATGCAGATTCTGTGATAAATATCCAGAAACCATTGATCATCTTGTATCAGGTTGCACGTTATTGGCACCCACTGAATATAAAAACCGGCATGACAGAGTGGGCCAATATCTGCACTGGAAAATTTGCAACTTCTACGGGAAGGAAACTGAAAGAAACTGGTACGAACACCACCTTGACCCGGTTACGGAGATAGGACCTGTTACAATTCTATGGGACTACACAATACACATTGACAGAACAATCAAAGCCAACCGCCCAGACATTGTTATTAAAGACCACAAACAAAATAAGTGCCTCCTTATTGATATGGCAGTCCCTGCAGACTGCAATGTATCTTTGAAGATATTCGAAAAACTGTCAAAATACAAGGACCTTGAAATAGAAATCTCAAAAATGTGTCACATGGGAACATCAACAATCCCTGTTGTAGTTGGAGCCCTTGGACTGGTTGGAAAGATTCCAGTAGGCTGATTGAAGGGATCCCTGGAAGTCCATGCCTCAAAGAGATACAAAAATTGTTTTGACAAGTACAGTCCATTCTTTACGAAGGGCTTTATCTATGTAATTATTTTTTTTTCTTTGCAGTGGAAAGTGTCATGATGCCATTTCTAACCTTAGGTCCCTGGGCGGAAAGAAATGTGTAAACGCCAGATATCAAAGAAAATAATAATAATAATAATAATAATAATAATAATGTAAAATATATGTGACCGTACTTTTTTTTTAAAGAGCGTTATCTATGTAAATGTGTGTGGTCTTAGTTTGTTTTTTTTTTTTGTTTTGTTTTGTTTTTGTTTTGTTTTGATTTTTACAAAAATGATCAGTGAAAAAATGTCATGAAGTCATTTCTGACCTTAGGTCTCTGATTGGGATAAAATGTGTATACAACAGAATCCAAGGAAATAATAATAATAATAATAATAATAATAATAATAATAATAATAATAATAATAATAATAATACAACATACGTACCTTGTCTTCAAAGGACACAAAGTGCCCATGAACCTCGACTTGGAAATCTGATACCAAAAAAGCACCTACGTCAGAGCAGGAATATAATCAAGAAATAATCAAAAGGCACTGCTGTGACTAAATGTTTCACGTGATGAAGTGATCCTTAGAGGGTTCAAAGGACGAATATGGAAAACCAAACCTCCAGCCATATTCCTCACGCAAAAAATAAGTAATGAAAAAGAAAATAAGCTTTTATTTTTTCACTTTTCCTTGTTACTTTTTTTACGCTTACGTCCGGATCGCGTTAAAACACCAGTCCTCGTACGATCACCGAGGTTATGCAACGTCAAGCTTGGTCAATACCTAGATGCGGAATACCAGGTGCTGCAAGTTTGGATGTGCGAGCGATGCAATGAATAATGGCTCTGAATTGTTAATCGGAGAGCCGTGTTCGAATTCCCTTTGGGTTCGTTATATTTACTTAGACGCAAGTACACTTGTGAAAAGTATAAGTCCGCTTCTTCTCTCCCAGATATGAGATAATTTGTAAGGCTTACATCTTATTTTTACCTCCTCCCAAAATTCTTACAATCTGAAAATATTCTGGCATTAAATAACGTGCAAATGGTTGGTAAACCATAGAAAATGAGTCAATGACTCAAAAAACATTTACTTCTACTAAACAAATAAAATTAATCTCAAGAAAATTTAGAAAAAAATAACACAGTACCGGACGCAATAAAATATATGCACCCACATTAAATTATTCTATCGTAACCAGATGCACACTCATAAACAGGTTGAAAAAGCAATTACACTGGAATCTCGGTTCACGAAATTAATTCGTTCCTGAAGACGAACCGTCTTCAGGAACGAATTAATTTCGTTCGTAACCAGAAATGTTCGTAAACTGAAACTATTTTTCCAGTGGGAATCTATGTCGAGAAAGAAGTCGCAGTACAATAAAATTGGAGAAGAAAAGCACGCCACAACACACGAATGAATAAAACATGGCGGTCGATTCAGATTATTATTATTCCGTTGGTGTAAACTCAGTTCGGCTATGTTGTTCGAGAACCGAAATTTTGTTCGATAACCGAGGCCTTTTCATCTCGAATTTTCTGTTCGAATACCAATTTGTTCAACATGAGAAACGTTCGTGAACCGAGGTTCCTCTCTACAAAATAATTCATTGTTAGATATTACTCAAAGATCCTAACAATTGGTTTGGTTTGGTTTGTTTTACGACATATCAACCTCAATGGGTTATTTAATGCCGACATGATTTTTATTGCTGGTAATATTTTTCTTCCAAAAAAAAAATGTAATGCTGGTAATAATGTATTGTTGGTAATAATTTTTCTTCAAAAATTCATTGCTGGTAATAACCATTTACAAAAATGTATTGCTGGTATTAAAATCTATTGTTACATTTTCATAGTGTTTCGGTCCCAGTTTGGGGGTTAATTATTTGCCCATAGCAGGTCATGTGCTACTACACCGGGCCATGGTATACCTGGGAACACCAGCAATTAAGAGGTAGTTCCATTTTTTTCCCTTAAACCCTCCTGATCAGAGTCTTTGGACGTAGTTTATCGTCTTACCCAGGACGACACCTAAGGTTTATCATCTAAAAACGTCTAATTTAATCATTACCGACAACACGCGATCACAAAAATCCGGCTAAAAGTAATTTTGCTTATGAATAATCATACTCACCGGGTAATTATAAACAGAATGAAAAGTAATTAAAAATATTATACACCGTTACATATCACACACCTAAGATTTACCATCTACTATAATCCAAAAATTAAAAAAATATAATAAAAATTAAACAGGCAGACCTTGTCGGTTACTGAAAATCAGACTTTGCCGGATATATATATATATATATATATATATATATATATATATATATATATATATATATATATATATATATGTATATATATATATATATAATCCAAATAAATAAATAATTAAAGTAAATAATAAAGAAATTAACAAACCACTCCTGCCAAAATAACCGTTATAATAGACAACCCACAATGCAATAGACTACCCAATATGCACAACTAACTCGTATAACAGTCGTGAAAAAACACAACGCATGTTGCCTGATGATTTAGCATGGAACTTCTGTTGACTTCAGTGTTCACTTTCATATTTACATACACTATATCTCTGATATTGAGCACTTTATCCCATAAATGTAGCACACCTTAAAACTATATTTCTTCATGCATACATACATATAGGGGTTGGACAAAATAATTGGAACAGGTGCAAATTCCGCTCCTATATTTCAAAGACCTATTATATTAAGAACTTTAACTAAAACTTCGTTATTGCAGGTTATATCTATTGTAAATACGTTTATTTATCTAATTTACTGTCTTTGGTTTATTTATTTTTAGAATTTAGTAAAATTTAAGCTAAATGCGCGACCTCTCTGAGTTCGAAAATGGGCAGATTGTTGGAGCTCGCATGGCAGGAGCCTCGATCACTAAGGTTGCTGAACTGTTTGGTTTTTCAAGAGCTACCATATCACGAACTATGACACAATATGAGAAACAGGGTAAAACCTCTAGCAAGCATAGCAATTCGGGCCGGACTTGCAAACTTACTGACAGGAACCGACTAGCATTGAAACACAATGTGGCGAAAAATCATCGGACTACTGCAACCAAAGTGACTGCTGAGTTGAATAATCACCTGAATAGTAGAGTTTCTACTAAAACTGTTCGTCGTGAGCTCCATAAGGATGAGCTACCTACATGGTAGAATCAACAGCAAAGATTACCTGAACATTTTGGGTGATCATGTTCATTCAATGGCCCAGACTTTATTCCCTGATGGTGACTGAATCTTCCAAGACGATAATGCTCCAATACATACCGCTTGAGTGGTTAAGAATTGGTATGAAGAGCATGACAGTGAGCTAGAACATATGGAGTGGCCTCCCCAATCTCCAGATATCAATATTATTAAACATTTGTGGTGCATTTTGGAGCGACAAGTTAGGAGCCGCTATCCTCCACCGTCGTGTCTTAAAGAGCTGGAGTAGGTGTTAATGAAAGAATGGCTGAAAATTCCTCTGGATGAAGTCAGGAAGCTGTATGATTCCATTCCTAGACGTATTAAAGCTGTATGTGAGGCTAAAGGAGGACCAATTCCATATTAAATAAATTTTCTTTGAATTTAATAAGTGTTTCAATTATTTTGTCCAACCCCTATATATATATATATATATATATATATATATATATATATATATATATATATATATATATATATATATATATATATATATATATATATATATATATATATATATATATATATATATGTATATATATAATTAGAAATAAGAATAAGCAGCTCCTAAAAAAGTCTGCCTAAGATTGCACACAGGAAGAAAGGTGCTCGATATCATAATAAATGGAAAAGATTTAATATATATTAAGTCAAATTTCTAGTGGGCAGTGACCGATCACGACTGCCAGTTTCATGCGATTTTACGCAATCACTAGACGGTTTATATCTTTAGTTTGTGAAAATACCAACTCTTATACCAACATGTCAGTCCAGGATAGTAAGCCATCCAAACTCACCAGAGGGAGAGTAACCTATCCGGCCAAGATAAAAATAGGCAAAAACAAACAAATAAAAAATTCTACCAGAAATGGTTCACTGGTGTGTCAAAAAGGTGCTCATGGGGAAAAATAGCACATAATAAATGGCTGAGCTTTAATATATTTTAAGTCAAATTTCAAGTGGATAGTGAGCGACCACCTGATGATTGATTGCGAAAAGCGCATGAAACTGGCAGTCGTGGTCGGTCACTGCCCACTTGAAATTTGACTTTATATATATATATATATATATATATATATATATATATATATATATATATATATATATATATATATATATATATATATATGCATAAGTAAACGTTGTAATAATAACGACTAACAATAAAATAATCAATAATAAATAAAAACAATCAGGATGTTTACTTATTTCCACTCAAGAGCCCCTAGAATAATTCGAAATTTAACCGTTACCACCCACCAAAACAATCGTTAAAATAATATAATAGACTACCCACAATGCATCTGTATATATAAATAGTCAAGGGAAATTACAATGCATCTCGCCTGACGATTGCATTTAAGCATGAAACGGACTGCCGCATCAGGATGTTGACATCAGTGTCCACTTTTATATTAAGCTCTTTAACCAATAAATATAGCATACCTTAAAACTATATTTTATCACACACGCACGCACACACACACACACACACACACACACACACATATATATATATATATATATTTGTGTATTTAGGCAGCAATCCTTCTTTCAAGCACATTTCATTAAAAACGACTGACAAGGTGCTTTTATTTAGTTTTTTATATAATTTCTCGTGCGATCTAATAAAGGTTTTCTTTTCAGAGGATAAATTATACAAAAATTGTCCGAATGTTCTTTTCCGAGCGCTTTCGGCTATACTTTTAGCCATTATCAAGGATTATATTTCAACTGTTAGAATTAGAAATAGTTTGTGTGTGTTTTATAAAGTGATTCATTATTTTGTTTCAAAACACGGTCAAGATATTATGTCCATGTTCAAAGTTAATATTATTAAGGGTTGGTTTGTTTAATTTTATAAGTAAGGCTTCCATTATTTTTAGCCTTTTTTTGCAAGTGGATGATGCTATTATATTAGTGTTTTCGACAAGTATATTCCGAATAGTGTCCGGTAGGTCTCCATGAATATTTAAATGAGATCTAATTGAGCTATTGTCAGAAAGGTGTAGGGTTAATCTGCGTGTTAAACGATTTGTAGTGATATATATATATATATATATATATATATATATATATATATATATATATATATATATATATATATATATATATATATATATATATACATAGATTGCGAATACCGCAGCCCGTGGTGTTTCTTGGGCAAGATAGCCAGACAGAGCCCAACACTTTTGAATTCAGAGTTACCGTCTCCTAGACCGGTTGCCACGCAATGCTATAGAATCCAGTCTCTCCTGCTGGGGTGGGGGGAGAGAAGAGAATTTATACATTTCCCGTTTCACGCAAGTAAATGTGGTGGATTCGACGAGAATTCGAACTCGGCTCCTGAGCCGCTATCCATTACTCCACACCCTATCGTGTGTGCGCATGTGTACACTGAAATCTGGGATTATGTATTTAGGGAAAAGTACTAGGGTTCAATTCTGGTGATGTCAGCCACCTCGAAATCTGTTTTTGCTCTCGTATTTGTTATAATATTTTTCTTAAATAAATCTTCACATTTATTATTTTCCACAAATAACGCCGTTGAGTTTATAAAGAACCAGTGTCAGTGGGGACAGGGCCATTTCAGGAACAGCACGAATGGCGTCAAAAAGGGGCAATTCGGGATCAGGTTGGCACGACGTCCAAGGTGGCCCAGAAGATAAATCTTTCCAATAAAACCATTAAAAGCACTCCGATTCCCTGTGTGTCTCTGCGCATGTGCAAGCCTGTTTTTGTCCGGTTCGCTGATAAGTGCATATTTGTGGATGTGTGCTTTATGCTTAGTGTATAAACGGGAGGTATAGTTTTATATATATATATATATATATATATATATATATATATATATATATATATATATGAATGAGATAACGATATATATTTTTATACATCAAGAAAATAATAATATTGAGGAAAAATGTATGACAAATTGGAAAAAATGTTTCGTCCTTTAAAAAATTTAGTCCGATGAAGTCCTAACAAATGAAACGCGTCAGATGTAAACTTTTTCCAATTTGTTATACATTTTCCCCGTATATATATATATATATATATATATATATATATATATATATATATATATATATATATATATATATAAAGGCTCAAACACTAATATTCCATGGTTATAATTTATTAGATTGGAATCGTAATCACGATCCAATTCATCAGACCTACAAATTCAAAAAGAAATCGGAATATATATATATATATATATATATATATATATATATATATATATATATATATATATATATAATATCTGGATAAAATAAATGAAACAAAATTGGGTGTTTTTTTTCTGAAAGTATTTATTTCTGTGTTTTTGTATATATTTAATATTTCAGACCACCTCGGTCTTTCCTCAGGAATCAAATTTGATTTCTGAGGAAAGACCGAGGTGGTCTGAAATATTAAATATATATCCTCTTGGGAATTTACACACACACACACACACACACACACACACATACATACATATATATATATATATATATATATATATATATATATATATATATATATATAGTTTAAAGCCAGAATTGCTGTCAGTCAGTGGAATTATGAAAGGAAGGACATTTAAGCAATTTAAGCAATCTTTGCAATAAAGTGATCGATATCGATTAATACAAATACGAAATTTGTCACTTCGCTGATTTCGTAGATAGACCTTTCCAGTTGCTGTTACTTCCTGGTGCGTGGAGTGAACGGTTATTAAAAGTTCTGGAGACACACTGCTGAATATAAAATCAATCAGCTAAGTGACAAATTTCATATTTGTATTAATCTTGCAGATAGATAGATAGATAGATAGATAGATAGATAGATATAATATCACTTGATTATTACTAGGGATAATTCCAAGGAGGATATAAATACAAAGAGAGCCCAATGTAAGAACAGAGCAATATAATAATGAATGCAGAATATTTAAAATTCCATTCGGTCAGGTGATAATTTATTTCGTGGACTTCAGACGTCCATCTCTTCAGACCAATTTTACAAAAATAAATGGATCTCAATTAATTCAGGTTATAAGGAAAAGAAAAAAGAAAAATGAAGAGAAAGAAAAGAGAAAAAAGAAAAGTTTTAATATTAAAAGGGGAAAGAAAAAAGGGAAGAAATAGAGAGATTTCAATATAAGGTTTTTTTAGGGATAAGAGAAAGAGAGAAAGACATGGGGAGGGAAAGGGAAAGAGAGTGAGAGAGGGAAATAAAGTAATTATGCAAGTCGACAGGGCTACCCAGAAAATATTTTTTCTTCCGTAACTTGACAAGTTCAAAAAATGGGTGGCGGAAGGAAGTGATCATATTCAAAATAGATACATTGAAATTGTCTAGTGATTTTAAGCAGCGAAACCATTATCATCGCATTATAACCGTCACAATTACAAACTACTACTACTACTACTACTACTACTACTAATAATAATAATAATAATAATAATAATAATAATAATAATAAAACATTTCGCAACAGTATAAAGAAATAACATAATTTTGTTTTTTAAATTTGAAAAAACAGAAACTGTAGCTAAGGTTCGCTCAACATATTTGCAGTATCAGCCACTTTGGGGCTCTTTGGGTTTTAAATAAATACTAATGTGCCTGAGCAGGCGTCTGCAACAGGGATTGGCTAACCACCGTAGTAAACGTGCACCATCGGATACGATCGGTCAGCTATTATTATATATATTAAATAACTTGATAAATATTTTACCAACTATAAAACACTATATTATATCCCCAACTTTCATTAAATCTATTCTTAAAGAATCTAATGTCTGATTATCTACCACAGCCGGTGTTTATGTTAAACCGTCCGCAGATTAACATACGGACTACCACCAAACATAAATAATGACTACTACTACTACTACTACAAAACACACACACACACCCGCATACATATACATATAATGATATACATTACCATCTTAATCTCGCATAGACAAACAAGAATTATTATCTACTCGCTTACATAAAGCAATATTTATATTTATTTCAGTTAGGCCTGAAATCAGTTCATTTTTTGGAGCTTCGAAAGAACGCGTCGTCTCTCCTTGAGTTTTTGAATTATACTGAAAATGCTGGAAGCCTGTTAAATGGACGTGATGCATTCTTGACCAATGAAAATGAAACAACATCATTCGGTCGGATTCCGATCCATATTGATCAGTATTTGATCCCAATTCATATGTATATATATATAAAATGTGTGTGTGTATATATATATATATATATATATATATATATATATATATATGCGTGCAAATATATAGAAAAATAGGAAAGAACACGATAGGTAAATAATCCGAAGTTCTTTAGTATTTTTGTTTTTATTTTAAAAAAACAGTGCTCAATACAAAAGTAGAGCCTAAATTATAATTATTTTTTTATTTTTCTAAAAATAACATTATATATATATATATATATATATATATATATATATATATATATATATATCTGTAATTCTTATATATATTATTTATATATTATATAAGCGAGTTTGTCTGACGATCGCAAATAGTGTGAAACCCAGAATCATAAACTCATATCAATCCAACTATATATATATATATATATATATATATATATATATATATATATATATATATAGTTGGATATATATATATATATATATATATATATATATATATATATATTATGGCTTATATGATAATCTTACAAACCATTCCTACTGTGTTTTTTCCACATTAAGTGTTCCTCAGATACCGTCTTTTCCTAAGTTAGTGTCATCCATAAATACTTGTGTATATTTGAAGAGGGTGAAAAACGATTTCACGTTTTTCCGTAGAATCTATCTTTCTTTATAAGTATTTAATACGACTTAAAAATAGTGGCAGATTTGTGACCACAAATATAATTAATTTGAATAAAGTCGTGTGACCTCGAATTCATTTATATAACATAAAAATTTTTTTTTTACAAAAATATAAAACAATTCGTCTATGCATGTATATACATGTGTCAGTATATCGTTATGGGAGGTCGGTCGATATGCTAAGGAGCTCTATGTCCTGTGTAGTTTTCAAGATATTCAGGTGTAAAGGAGAAGCGACGACCCACCCATATCCCATTCACAGAGTGACACGTTTGGTGTCACCAACACGTCAACACTTACCACCACCATCCATCACTATTCATCAACACGCCTTCTCTACCGTTCCTCACACCCGTCATTCTTATCCGAATTTACAAAGGTATACTTTCCGAAAAAAAAAAGAGAAAAGATGCAAAGAGAGAAAATATGAAAGAAAGGATGAAGGAAATGCTTCTAAAAAGTTGGGAAAGAAAGAAAGAAAGAAAGAAAGAAAGAAAGAAAGAAAGAAAGAAAAGAAAATAAAAGAAAGAAAGTGGAAGAGATAACATTGTCAGGTGCTTAACGTCTGCTTCAGAGAAATGAATGCAAGGAAAAAAGAAAAGAGGGAAATAGAAAGGGGTTAAAATAGAGAAAAGAAAGAAAGAAAGAAAGAAAGATAGAAAGAAAAAGAAAGAAAGAAAGAAAGAAAGAAAGAGAAAATAGAAGAAGCGGTAACAGTTTTAACGTCTGCTTCACTGAATGGAAGTAAAGAAAAGAGAAAGTGGGGGAATTAGAAAGGAACAGAAAGAAAGAAAGAAAGAAAGAAAGAAAGAAAGAAAGAAAGAAAGAAAGAAAGAAAGGGACGATACGCCTGTTTCACTGAATGGAAGTAAGGAAAAAAGAAGGTGGAAGAAATAGTAAGAAACAGAAAATAGAGAAAAGAAAGAAAGAAAGAAAGAAAGAAAGAAAGAATGAAAGAAAGAAAGAAAGAAAGAAAGAAAGGTAACCATTAAAACAGAATGTTCGGGTGAGTGAATATTTGAACGCTAGATGCCGAGTGGTAGGCACAGTTTTTTCTTTGATTCCTTCGATCCCCTTCCTGTCCGGTCGGGAAGCGGACCAAACAGGTGAAGAATGGAAGGTGCTGGGGAAGAGACACGTCATAATTAGCCAGGCTGCGTGCGATATGTCGTGAAAATTTCCGTTGTTCACTTTACACGTGGAAGCAAGACACACCTGATCAGGAGAAGGGGAACAAAAGCAATGAAATCTATGAAGACATCAAAGTAAATTATTCCACAGGTTGACGTCCGACAGCTAGAAAAAAAAAACTATCCGTAAGCCCTAATATGCTTTCTACATTAGAAAGAATCGAATCTGTAGCATTAGGAATAATGGTGGACAATGGAATAATGACAAAAATAATGTTCAATAACTTTAAAGATTTCTTGCAAAATTATATAATACATCTCTCTCTCTCTCTCTCTCTCTCCCTATATATATATATATAGAGAGAGAGAGAGAGAAAGAGAGAGAGAGAGCGAGAGAGAAAGAGAGAGAGAGCGAGAGAGAGAGAGTAGCTCTCGGGGGGAGGAAGTGTGGGTTTGTAAACAGCGACTAGCGAATATTACGGCTATTGTAGCAAGGCTCTTCGATAAAGCGAATCGAGTCCTCTCAGTCACTGTGTGTTTATCTAAAAATAAATACGCTAAATGTCATATTCATCCCTACCGTGCGCCGACGGCTTAGTGGTAGAATCTCCGACTGACGCCAATTCAGTCGGCTTCCTAGCTAGAGGCAACCGGACGTCTAGCCATACTGAAGAGATCTGATGCAGGGAAACAGTCTGTCTGTGGATGAATATATATATATATATATATATATATATATATATATATATATATATATATATACATTTCAATTGAGCACTGTTGAGTGATAAGCTAATTCTATAAACAACAGCCACCTGCACTAATGCAAAGCTCTTCAGTAAAATGAATGGAGCACTTTGGCTGATTGGCATTTGTTTACATTTGTAAAAACAATACGCTAGATTTAGTTGTGTAACTCTACCGAGTGAAGATAGCTCTGGCTGACACCAAAATAGTTGAGTTTCAATCCTCGCTTGAGGCATTCAGAAGTCTAGTCAAACTGAGGAGCTGTGATACAGCGAAACAGTACTGTCTGTGAATGATATATATATATATATATATATATATATATATATATATATATATATATATATATATATATGAATTAAAGATCAAATGCAAATCAAGTATGGATCGGAATCCGGCAAAGAACAAATAGGAAATGTATATCAATCTTTCACTTGTCTGTCTATTGGGAGTACGAACACAGGATAGACTTGCGTTTAGAAAAACGACCAAATTCTCTTGTATTGCATCGAAATGATGCTGGACATAACTTTGATTTCATTAATGCCACCCTAATTAAAATAGAAAATAATTCTTTAAGGAGAAAATATTTTGAAAAATGAATAACATTATTACAAACTATAAACACACGCCTAAAACATTACATTACATCACCATCTTTCTTTGAATCCATTCTTAAAGAATCTAACTTCTATTTAATACAAAGAATACACGTTTAAAAATATCAGCCATAGAATGCAAAAGGGTGGATACATTAGAACTCCATTAAACAGACACACATACACAATCATGAATGCACGTTACCATCTGATGCCCACTTAGACAAACAAGAATCTTCACAAACTTACATACATATAGGATTATCTACAGTTTTAATACATGTGATGTGACTGACCAGGGAGAATTTTCTCTGTTTTCTCTCAATCTCTGAGGAAGCTTTAATAAAAATGAAACATGTTAGCTTGATATACATTTCCTATTTATTCTTTATCTTATAAAATATATATATATATATATATATATATATATATATATATGTATATATATGAAGTTATATATATATATATATATATTTTAGAATTGGACATAGTCCGACAATTTATTTAAAGACATTTATATTATGTTTAACGTTCTTTTTTTTTATTTTTTGTTTAAATACTTGTATCTATAAAAAGAACGTTAAACATAATATAAATGTCTTTAAATATATATATATATATATATATATATATATATATATATATATATATATATATATATATATATATATATATAGTATGTATATATATAATTGAATAATATAGACATGTTGTGCCTATTTATTTTTATACTGATACTTTCCAGTTCTCTAATCAAGAAACTGATGTTAAGATGTAATTCATCAAAGATGGCGCCGTAGTTTTTTTCTAACACAAACACTCTAGAACTTTTCCAAGATCGCCTTCAGGGTAAATTACAAAGATAAACTTATTGCAACTGCGTTGTGATGGTGATTATGGGACCAACATTTAGTAGCTTCTAACCTAGTAAATAAGAAATTTGACACGACTAAAACCATTTCATCCCCCTAAGATATGTAGATGATATACTTATCTTAGTCAAAAACATAGATGAAATACATGAACTACAAGAAAAATTCCCTTGGTGAATTTCATCTTATATATATATATATATATATATATATATATATATATATATATATATATATATTATATATATATATATATATATATATATATATATATATTATACATATATATATATATATATATTTACGCTGCATATATTCTTTCAAGCATGTTTCATTGAATAATATAGGCATATTGTGCTTATTTATTTTTATCCTGATACTTATATTTTTATACTTATACATATATATATATATATATATATATATATATATATATATATATATATGTATATATATATATATATGTATATATATATATATATATATATATATATATATATATATATATATATATATATATTTATATATGTATATATATATATATATATATAATATCTGGATAAAATGAATGAAACAAAATTGGGTGTTTTTTCATGAAAGTATTTATTTTTGTGTTTTTGTATATATTTATTTATTTAATATTTCAGACCACCGAGGTCTTTCCTCAGAAATCAAATGAGAAACTGTGTTTGTGTTAAATAAATAAATATATACAAAAACACAGAAATAAATACTTTCATAAAAAAAACACCCAATTTTGTTTCATTTATTTTATCCAGATATTATATACATATCAAGAAAGTATACGTGGCCTCTCATTATGCTATATATATATATATATATATATATATATGCAGAAATATAGTCTTAAAGTGTGCTATATTTATGGGGTAAAGTGCTCAATATCAGAGATAGAGCGTGTGTAAATATAAAAGTGGACATGGAAGTCAGCACTTAGAGGCGACAGTCTGTTTCATGCTAGTGCAATCGTCAGGCGACTAGTGCTGTTATTTTTCTCGGCTATTTATATAAGGGTCAGTGGTGCATTATGGGTAGTCTATTTTGGCGGTTACTTTTACCGGAAGTGGCTTATTTGTTTATTTATTTATGTCAAATTGTTTTGCTTGTTTTTTATTTGTTTTTTTATTTTTATTTTTATTTTTTATCTTATATATTTATTTATTTATTCTTTTATTTTGATCGGTGTTTTTGGTTAACGTAGTAAAAATTTGTTTATATAGCTTATTGTTGGTAGTCTATAATGGCCGTCATTACCGGAAATCGCTTGTTCGCTTATTTATTTGGGTCAAATTGTTTTGCTTGTTTTTATTTATTTTCATTTTTATTTTTTATCTTATATATTTGTTTATTTGTCATTGATTAAATCTGTTTGTTGAATTTGTGGTTTTTTCTGACTATTATTTAGGTGGGAACAGTTTTTAATTTATCTATTTAGGTTGGTTATCTTTATTTGTTTTTGTTTTGTTTTGTTTTTTAAACGGCTAGTTTATCGTAATCGGTTGTTAGTTTATTTATATATTTGGATGTATTTAGATCGATTTAATTATACTTGTTGTTATTTATTTGTTACACTATATCTTTTTAGCTTTCGGTTTTTAAGTAACGTAGTATATTATCTTTTATTAATGTTTTTTTTTTTTTTTTTTTTTTTTTTTTATATATATATATATATATATATATATATATATATATATATATATATATGTATATATATATATATATATATATATATATATATATATATGTATATATATATATATATATATATATATATATATATATATATATGTATATATATATATATATATATATATATATATATATATATATATATATATATATTTAGATGTATTATGTCTATTTATTTTAGTTTTAATCCTTTCAAGTTCACGAATTAATTTCTTTGTGGCTGTAGAAAATTGATCAAGAAAAATTCCCAAATTTTCTTTCAAATAATTTTAATTTTCCCAAATACTTTCAATCTCACCTGAGACCATCTTCAGGAGGTTAAAATATCTGCGCATGCGTATACAGTAGCTTCCTAAATTCAAAATATTTTTCACTGTTCATTTACAGCATTCCAAATTTGAATATGCAGGGTGGGGTCACTTTTGTAAACTTTATTTTAATATTTAATAAATGAAAAAGATTTTTACTTTTTGGTTATTATATTGTAAGTTAGTATTTTATATAAAACTTTGCTGCTACAAACTTTTAAGAACTTTATTGATATACTCATAGCTGACTTAATTTATTTTTGACCGAGATTCTCTTATATAAAAGGCTTCTAGAGTTTTACGCTTTTGCTTATTGTTATTTTGATGACGTGCGAATTTAATTTCGACTAATATCTGTCAAAACTGTGAATGCGGACATGAGTATTTTTTTCTGAGATTGAACTCTGCTCATTCAAGGTATTGGGCGAGTGAAGATAGCTCAGTGGTAGAGACTCTGACTGACACCAAATCGGTTGGGTTTCAATCCGGGCTTGAGGCATTCGGTTGTCTCGTCGCACACAAGATCTGTGATACAGCGAATCAGTACTGCCTGCGAATACATATATGCGCATTTCTTTAAAGACGACCGCCGAGGTACTGCAATTAAGCTTTTTATTTAATTTTTTTTGTGTTCGAATAACACTTTTCTTTTCTGGACACAGAGTGTGTAGAAACTGTCCCAATGTCCTGTAATTCCGAGCACTTTCGGCTATACTTTTTTATTTTTACATTTTAATTGGGTGTATGTGTTGTGTGTATGTTTCAAGAGTTATAGGCATGTTTTATTTTACCGAACACGCACACACACACACACACACCCACACACACACACACACACACATATATATATATATATATATATATATATATATATATATAATAAAAAGATTTGAACACTAATATTCCATGGTCATAATTTATTCCATTGAAATCGTAAAAACGATCCAATTCATTAGACCTAGATTCAAAAAGAAAACAGAAAAATTAGTAAGAGTATATCTGTGAGAGTGTGGGAGGACATTAAGTTCTACCTGGATCATATCCTCTTGTAATTATTTTTATACATATATGTATGTGTATATATAATTGCATATGTATGTGTATATTTACCACTAATATTCTCTCTCTCTCTCTCTCTCTCTCTCTCTCTCTCTCTCTCTCTCTCTATATATATATATATATATATATATATATATATATATATATAGAGAGAGAGAGAGAGAGAGAGAGAGAGAGAGAGAGATAGATAGATAGATAGATAGATGGTGTATATAGACATCTGTATTTGTATATTGCTATGTGAAGTCGGCTGAGAGGCTAATGTGTATCATTAAAATATACGAAAAAGAAAATTTGCTAAGAACCACATTATTTAAGGAGTAATATTTATCTATCGAATTAAAATAGGATTTATTCTGATCATTTCATCCCAAGCAAGCGACAAAGGTCACTAAGACGCAAGAGGTTACTGAGAGTTAAAGAAAGAGAGATGACAGGATTCAAAGAGACCGGAGATGACGATTGGCGTTGCAAATAAAGTTTTGAAGGTCGTAGTTAACAGGAAGGCAAAAAGCCAGAAGAAAGTTCTGCAAGCTAGAAGCACGAGAGAGGAAATTATTAGAATAGGATTTGCGGTTATTTTTAGGTAATCAAAACGCTTTGTTAAATTCAACCAGCATCGTCAATCTGTTTAATTTCTTATCATATTTTTCTAGTTTTCAAATCAGATTTACATCGAGATCAAAATTATGGATCAACCTCCCGAGGTTCATATTTTGTTCTGTTTACGTTAAAATACTTTCAGCCGCCTCGGTCATTATCAAGAACTGGGAATTGACAGTCTGATAGACAAGCAAACAGAATTATGAATTCTCCTTTTTTTTTCGGGAGACTTCATCTCCAATATCTTTTATAAAAAAAAATTCTTACATTGGCCATACAAGCAACACACTCTCACAGGTTCACTGTCACCTATCGAAACAGTTTATGCACATTGCAGTCATTACAACGCAACCGGAATACAACTATCAGCCTAAGAAAAATATTAGTAGATAATACTACAATTTTATAGAGTACTCACTACAAGGAAAGACTCAGAATTGAAGAAATCATTATTACACACAAGAAAAAAACACGCATTAAATATCTTTCATCACAGGGGACGGTATCTTGATGTGTATATAAGTTATATAATACACGTACAAAAATATAATAATACTCATAAATTTTTGAAACATTCTTTCATGGTGTAATCTAGCTACGTGTCACCGTTTTCCACATGATATCACTTTGGATTAATTTGAAACTCAGCCTTCCAAAAATATTGACAGATATCAACAAAAACCTGTCTATCACATTGAAAACATTGGTTTTCGAAAATGACTGATATAAGTTCAAGTTATTGAACAAAACTTGAACTTCGAACAGTTTCTACACAGTTGTTGACATTCTATTACGAAAACTTGTCTGCAACAATAATTATGTAGCCACTTGACCGTAGCGAACTAGAATCTTATATCATTACTACTGTAGTGTGTTTAAGCATGCGAGTAGGTAAATATCTGTAAAGATAATGATTTCTCAAGAATAAATTATCAGAGAAATCATATTCTTCTATCGGTATTCCGTCCTTTTTCATAAATATCTATTCTACTGGATATTAAATGAAAATCGCGAGTGATAATAACACGAACCAGAAAAACAATACTTTTCCATTAATTAAGATCTGTTTTTCGTTCTCTCTATAAATGTGATTAAATTCCGTCAATTTATCTTTATTTTTTGCGCTATATATGAATGGAGGCAAACAATTGCCAGCACCATGTTTTACGAAATACTGAGGTTGAGGCAAGCAATTCCAGCACCATCATTTGCGAAATATTGAGGTAGAGGCAAGCAGTTCCCAGCACCATCATTTGCGAAATACTGACTTTGAGGCAAACAATTCCTAGCGCCATCTTTAGCAAAATAATAAGGTTGAGGCAAACAATTCCCAGCGCCATCTTTAGCAAAATAATCAGGTTGAGGCAAACAATTCCCAGCGCCATCTTTTGCGAAATATTGAGATTGAGGCAAACAATTCCTAGCGCCATCTTTAGCAAAATAATCAGGTTGAGGCAAACAATTCCCAGCACCATCTTTTGCGAAATATTGAGGTTGAGGCAAACAATTCCTAGCGCCATCTTTTGTGAAATATTGACGTTTGAATAAGGCTTTGTTGGTTGGGCTATCTGATAATTATAATATGACTAATAGCCTAAGAAATAAGCTGGGAGAATTAGTCACAAATGTCACTGTTATTCTCTTCCTGATTGGCATAGAGAAAATCGACATTTTTTAACACAATGATCACTGGTTATGAAAATTGACATTACGGGAATCAAAAGCGGAGAAAATCAGGCTTGACTACCGTTTGCCGGGCTTACGGTCCTGGAGGAAGTCAACGGTGAGAATAAAACAGTTGAATAAATGAAGCAAGCCGAATTGACTGAAATAGTGATGTAATCTCATCACAATATTTTGATAAGTACACCTCAAGCTTCGCTGAACAATCTTATCACCGTAATTGAACTATTGTTATTACTTAATCTATCATTAATTTTAACTAACTACCATTGCTTATTTAAGGCAGATCCATCACAATAATAAGCTGGGTTCACCCTATTGAAATTAGCAGATATTCACGGGTTTTCTTTGACTTCATTCTTTCTTCATTGTCACTATCAGCACTGTACGTGTGTTTATCAATTCCATTTAGTTAACCGTTTTATTGAAGTCGATCTCCAGCTGGATTTTGAAACCGTTAAACAGTAATACCGCCAAAAAATAAAAATGCTTATATCCTAAACAGTATTCAGCATCTCAACCGAAATGAAACCTCGCTGAAAAAAAAACTTTCAATCTCTCCTTTTGGTGGGCTTCAAAAAGATTTCTTTATTATGGTGTGCCGGAACCTAGACGAATTATTACTGCTCAACAACCAGCAACTGGCTCATTTGAAAAAGAAAAGAAAATTTTCTGGTAAAAGATGACGGCCGATAATTTAGATGACGGCTGGTAATTTAGCAACATGACCAGTGTACGTGCAAAGTGTTGTATTTTTCTTCCAAATTCGTAAAAGTTATAATTATAGAACTGGCGCCAAATTTAGAAGGACAACAGAAAACTGAAAAGACAATCTACAATGATAACTCTACAATAGATCTCTCACTTTATAACATTAGTTTGTAAATAATTTATTATAATAAATACCAATTGCCTTTTGAATTCCCAATGAATTCATACAAGATAGTGATTGAAAAATATAACTTGATTTGGGGATAAAAACTAGGTGATAATATAGTTTCCTATTATTAAAAGAAAAATGATTAAAAATTAAGTGAAGTTTTAACTCATAAAAGCCAAAATTCTTTTGCAGGTTTAAGAATTGTTATATTTCCATGTACAACTTGGGATAATTATTTGTTTCTTTGGGGATTTTGTAAGTGCAAGACTGAATTCCAGTAAATATACTTATCTTGATTTTAAATCATTTTTCTTTTGTAAGTATAGAGCTAACTTACCTCGTCAATTCATAATTTAGAATGCATATTCAAGCTTGTAGATTCTTCAGCCCTGTATCCTTCCAAAATATGTTGACTACATGGATATTATTCTAGATTTTGCTAGTGTACATATAAAAATGTCATGAGGACTGAAATTATCGGATTTGCTTTTATTTATTTTATTTATTGTTGAATCTCATTAACAATCTTAAGAAAGAGATTGTTTTGATTTAATTTTTATAAAGCTCTTTCTTATGACGTTTTTTATTGCAATATTTGTTAAGCTCATTGCAAGCATTTAAGAATACATATTTATACTGGGAAATAGCAGAAATACTTTCCACATTTTAAAATGTATAATATGTATACGTGTATAGATATGAAAATGGATACTGAGGTCAACACCAACACCAAGTGGCGTCAGTCTGTTTTATGATTGAATGGCCTGAAGATTGCATCCAAGCACGAATCTGACTACCGCCTCTCTCTCTCTCTCCCTATATATATATATATATATATATATATATATATATATATATATATATATTTGTATATGAAGAAATATACTCTTAAGGTATGCTATATTTATGAGATAAAATGCTCAATATCAGCTATAGAGCGTGTGTAAATATAAAAGTGAACATTGAAGTCAACACTTAGAGGCGAGAGGCTGTTTCATGCAAGACGCAATCGTCCGGTCACCTATATATACATATATATATATATATATATATATATATATATATATATATATATATATATATATAAATATAAATATATATATATATATATATATATATATATATATATATATATAGTTTACGAAAAACTAAGTAATCCGTATGGCTAGACCCAAGGAGGATAAAATCCAGAGAGCTCAATGTAAATCAGAGCTAATAATTTAAATTAATTTAAAATATATATATATATATATATATATATATATATATATATATATATACACACACATAATCGAGCATTTTATTTTTAATCTGACATTTATATCAACCGAAACATTATTTTTCGTGGCCACCTTTTTTGTGTAGACGCCCTGTTTATTTTAAACTATATAATAGCAATTAATTGATTTTTTTAATCCGACACTATTTAAAAAAAAAGACACTACCTACTCAAAAGTAGTTTGTTTTACGTTCCAGATACGAAAATAAATTTAGCAGATGTAGAACTGCAAATGACACAAACGAGAAATGAGTACTTTTTAAATGGGTGAATCAAACTTTCCTTTGTCTTGTTTGCTTCCCGTGGCCTGATTAGTAAAGCACTCCTGAATTAAAAATGATTTCAATGTTTGAAAATTGAAATAGAGCATCGATTCCTCTTGGGAGGCATTTTTCCTTTAGTAGATTACATCAATCTCTAAACCGTAGACATTAATTACACTGTTTGATAACAAAAAAAAAAGAAGAAAAATTCACGGCTATCTACTCAGACGCGCGCATATCCACTAAATAAAACTTTTATTATTATAGGAAATAATTTAATTTAATTATTTTGTATGCGCTTCGAGTGAGAGACTAAAATTCGAATATATAGATATCGAAAGATCACAAATTGAGATGTACCTTTCTTAAATGGGTTAATTGAGCCTTCCGGTGTTATAACGCTCTCAAGTGGCCTAACTTGACATTGGTTCCTGTCGAGGGGCACATTTTCTCTAATAAAACTATCGATCGCTTGCTCAGTAGATATTAATGTCTTAAAAACTTACGTGGGATATCTGCTAAAACACGTGTAGCCACTAAGTAGCCTGAAGTGCCTTTAACCGATTGAGCCACAGAGGATCGTTCGATGAGCGAAGTCGATTTTACTGGTTTTAAACTACAATCTTCCATGAATCTCTCACGTACATTCATGTCTGCTCATGGCGTATCCAAATGTAAACAAATGACGTCACACATTATGAAATAGACAAAGTCCGACAATTATTTTAAGACATTTTTTATGTTTATACATTCTTTTTATAGATACAAATATTTAAGTAAATGATCTGTTTATAATAAACAGTATTAATAACATTTACCCGCCTGAATGTCAGGCTATATGACAGTTCCGTATAGGATACAGGTTCGATTCCTGTCGGAGGACGAAAAATTTCAGGCCGGTAAATGTTATTAATACTGTTTATTATAAACAGAGCATTCACGTAAATATTTGTATCTATAAAAAGAATGTATAAACATAAAAATGTTTTAACACACACATATATATATATATATATATATATATATATATATATATATATATATATATATATATATGTGTGTGTGTGTATATATATATATATATGTGTGTGTGTGTATATATATATATCAGTTATTCAGCATGGATCAAAGCTTTTCTCAGTTGACCATTTCTTTTCTTATAATTCTTTTGATTTTTCTTCAGTGTCGATGTAGATATGCCGAAATTCTTGTTAAGTGTTGCAAACGCAAATAATCTCTAAAGCAAGAAAAACGCATGAGGTCACACGCGCATACATCAATATTTATAAAGCATCCACACCTATAGAAAGTCTAAGATTTCTTACACACTGACCTCTGCATAGATAAATACATATCTACATAATGTCACCTTCCATTGAGGTCAGAGAGTACGACTAATAATTCTTTCAATCAGAGGAAATATTGAGTACTTCCTGTGCACGAAGCAAACCAAGTGGGAGTAGTTTTTTGTTTGAGGGGAAATGCCGGACCACCCAACATGGCGGGGCGCAATGCTGTTCGTGGGGTGGGGCCAACGAATGAAATCAATCTATTGGGAAAAGGTCTGGCCAAGTGACGGAAGCAGAAAAAAGTGGGAATTAAGCCGGAGAGGAATGGAGGAAAAGCGAACAAAAAAAAAAGAAGAAGAAATTTATGCATGCATCATAAGTATAGAGATAATGTAATGGTTAGCGGCTCGTAATGAGAAAACAGCGGTCCGAGTTCGAATTTCAGACGAGTTCATTGCACTCACGTACGCACAAATACCGTTGGGAAAAGAATGAATCTGTTTCGAATATAAATAAAAAGTGATTCGTAAAGGAAAATTTTCCGCTAAACTAAATCATATTAATTGCAGTAAAAACGTTGCCAGTTCGTTATCGTTTGTCTTTTATTTGGATTCTTTCATACTCTTTCTCTTTCGCAATTACAGAATATACTGTTTCCCCCGCCATACCCCCACCCCGCAAATGACAATTAATTCTGGCTTAATGGCTAATATCCCTAATCTCGGAAACTAACGCATTTTAATCTCCCGAACAAATGTGTCTTGAGCAAAGAAAAAATAAATAAATAAATACAATTATGAAAGCGAAATAGATATCTAGATATAAGGTTAGCAATTTGGGCATCTCTGCGTGGTGGTTAGAAAGCTTGTCTTGTTAGATTGAGTAGCGAGTTCGATCCTCACTGGGTGCCCCATACTTTCGGCCTCGTGCCGCATCTAAGCCGGGCTTAGAAAATCACTATAATGTTAGACATTTTTAATATGTTATAAATTAAATTATTGATGGCGGTTTCATAATTGACTTTATCAGATTCAGTATGATATTTTTCGTCTACACTTTTAAAATAAAATCGCTTAAACATATATTTTTTTTTTTTCGTCTACGCTTTTAAAAATAAAATCACTTAAATAAATATTTGAAAATGTTAAGTTTCGTTTTTTGTTTATGTATTTTTTTTCTGCGATAAACTTTTCAGATTATGTTAAAGCAATGTTTGAGGAAACAAAAATCGATCAAGTCCAGAAAGTTTCTCTTTTGATGCTCCTGTGCTGCCTCATTTTTTTTCATGTTGCTTTATCTTTTTTTTTATCTTCAGAAATCCATGCAAATTGTCTGTCAAAGAAGGATTCGGGTTTGCTAAATGGAGGCCTTATTTAAGTCGAGTTAAATCATCTATGACAACTTTAAGGATGTAAAAGTTATTTAGCAGAATTATAACAACCATATGCTGCATTTAATCCTCCTTTTTTCTCTTCTCTCTCTCTTCTCTCTCTCTCTTTTTTCTCTCTTCTCTCTCTCTTTTTTCTCTCTCTCTTCTCTCCCTCCCTCCCTCTCTTCGTTCTCTCTCTCTTCTCTCTCTCTCTTCTCTCTCTGTTCTCTCTCTCTCTCCTTCTCTCTCTTCTCTCTCTCCTTCTCTCTCTTCTCTCTCTCTTTTCTCTCTCTTCTCTCTCTCTCTTCTCTCCCTCCCTCCCTCTCTTCGTTCTCTCTCTCTTCTCTCCCTCTCTCTCTCTCTCTCTTCCTGGGGATTATGAGTTATTGTCCATTAAAAGTCTGTATTGTACTATCACATTTTTATGGGTCCTTACCTATAACTACAGAACTAACTCTTCCTATCACTATGTATACTACGCCTCTCAAGAGAGAGAGAGACGAATCGAGTCGAGTCGAGCCGATAGTAGTTCTCTCCAAACCAGACTGACAGTCATACTAACACCTTCCACATCTTGTATTATTATTCCGTGTAATATATCTTCGTTACTTCTACCCTTGTGTTCGTGTTGTTCTTCCTCGGTCCTAACTTGTATCATAACAACATTTTAACTTAAAAATTAAATCAATGTAAAACATTTGACTATTAAAGGAAATATGCGTGCGTATGTTCCGTATCACATCAGGGACGTAGAAGCACTGCATTTACTGTTGCTGTGGCAGTACAGGTGCATGTAGGGCCAACCCGCTTCAGATTAGTTTTTCTTGGTTACTGCATCAAGGCAAGAGAGCCCAGTCTACTCTGCTATTTCAGAAAGGAAAGTACCAAGATGCATTAAAAAATTACCATATTATAATGTTTATCTATACTTATGAGATAAGTAATGTAACTATTTACGCTGTTCGGACTGTTGTCCTCATCTTTATTGTCATATTCACGGTGTTTCAGCCGTTGTCCGCCCCGGCCTTCTTCAGGTGATATACGTTGGAATTTCGAACGTAGTAGCTTGTGTTGAAGTAATCCAGTGTCTTGACCCAAAGAGTTGTGAGTTCAATACCTAGCCACAGCAGAGGTGAACAAAAAACTTGAAGAGTTGAGTTACTAAAGGGAAATAACTGAAACTGAGATATCCAGAAAAGGCATGGCACGTGGAACTAGAACAATCTACCCCGGTGGACAAAATAAAGGGTTTCGGTTCGAAATTCCAACGGATATCCCCTGAAGAGGGCTGGAGCGTACAACGGCCGAGACGTCTTGAATGTGACAATAAAGATGAGGACAATAGTTCAAACAATGTAAATAGAGTCAATATACAGTGTTTGTTCACAATTCTGTCTTGTCGATCGCAAGATTCAGTAATTTTTCACTTCAAATATAAATGTAATGACATCAGAATCGACATCTTTTGAAAAAGGGAAAAAAATATAATTGAAGACTGCGTTAGACATTGAATTATTTTTAAAATTGCTAAAATTATTTGGAGTCGCCCCGAAGTTCATATTGTTCCACATCTCGTAAAAAAAAAAAAAAAATAAAAAAAAAAAACAGTAACGTCATCAAAAATGTGCAAAATGTATTACTAAGAGCTGTAACTTTAAAAAAAACTAAAGTAACATGCTATTTACTTGAGCCCCTTGATAAAATACAAAAAAAGAATCATCAATATTATTGGTCCTGATTTGACAGCTCAGTTTCAGTCACTTTCCCACCGCCGTAACGTTTCTTCCCTGTGTCTTTTTATGTAAATACGTCTATAAATATAAACACTTTCTATAAATATAAATACTTTCATGGTAACTGTTCGGATGAGCTCTTCGCCATGGTACCTAGAATTAAGCGCATTTAAGCCAAGTACTAAGCTGACGTCAAGATCTCATCAGTTGTGCTGGTTAAATGTAGCTGTAAGTTCTATGCTAACAGTTTCTTCACTCACACTTCTCGCTTGTGGAACTCCTTTCCGGCTTCATGCTCTCAAGCCTTTAATCTGCAAAAACTTTAAATGCAACGTCAATCATTATCTACTGTCCACCTGATTACTCCCTCCTCTTCCCACTTATTATTAATGTTTCGGATCTTATTAAGATTAGCGAACCCACTTACGGCAGGGTTCGCTATTCTACAAGAAGATGATTGGCTTCGTTATTCTTTACATGAAAATAATCGGGTTCGCTGTTCTAGACATGAACATTTTGGTACAAGTGACTTTAACTGGATTTGCGTTGTGGAGTAATTGATATCAGCTCGCAATAAGAACTCGGAGAGCAGAGTTCGATTCCCAGTCGAGTTCGTTATATTCACTTACGCACAATTACCCTTGGGGAAAGGTATGAATCCATCTCTTCTCCTTCCTCCCAGCTATGCGGTTGAATAGTAGGACAGACTGGGGTCTTTAGCCTTGCTTGGCAACCAGAAAAATGTCCGAAAAAATTTCTACCTCGTTAGTTATGTATCAAAAGCTACATGATCGTGTGGCACTTGACTGACTGTCTGAACTTTTTTTTATATATCGTGTCCCTTGGGTGATTACGGTTCTCCACAATTTCTCTCCTACTCTGCCTCTGTCATCCATTTACACGAGCTCGTTAATTAGGTTACTAGCTATTTCGGACCTTGTTAAGATTAGCGAACCCACTCACGGCAGGGTTCGCTATTCTACAAGAAGATGATTGGCTTCGTTATTCTTTACACGAGAAGAATCGAGTTCGCTGTTCTTGACATGAACATTTTGGCACAAGTGACTTTAAGGTTCAATAGCTATTTTCATATACTGGTTTTAATTTATTAATTCAGATATCAAGGAACCCTCAAGACGGATAGATTTATGCTTAAAGAGGTTGGAAAGCCATTACTTGGGGAGGATATTTACCAGTGAATGACTAGATGAAAAAAACAATCACTTATTCGACGGGACAGAGCTGATCGGTTCTTTTTAATCAAAACTTGCTTTGTTGAATACTTGCTGGAGACATAGATCAAGTATTCACAGCGATGAATGGCGAGCAAGCTAATAATCCAAACTATCTGCACAGAACCGTCAATCACATTTTGCATTTCGTTGACCTGCAGACAGGCATTCACACACAACATAGAATCATAGTGGGGAAAGCATACTGCTAAAATTAAGAACATGTGAGGATGCAGAGGCGATTTTCTACCAAAGGTTATTTAAATCAATTCATGTGTATGGAATGAAATACGGTTCACAAGTTATTGGGGTTCTATAATGCAATCAAAATCAATGTCCTTTCAATAACTAAGTTATTTTAACTGTTTTTTTTTTTTCATGGAAAGTGAATAATAAATAATTATTTTAATTGTTCATTTATTAATAAACGAGTTCATTTATATTTCCAGCATTTCTTTTAATAAATAGAACATATTTCACCAAGGGTTTGCTCTTCTTGACATTGGGTACGCTAATCTTGACATGGGGATAATTGGGCTCGCTGTTCTTGACAGAAATATTGGGTACGCTAATCTTGACATGGGGATAATTGGGCTCGCTATTCTTGACATGGAAATATTGGGTACGCTAATCTTGACATGGGGATAATTGGGCTCGTTGTTCTTGACAGAAATATTGGGTACGCTAATCTTGACATGGGGATATTTGGGCTCGCTATTCTTGACATGGAAATATTGGATACGCTAATCTTGACATGGGGATATTTGGGCTCGGTGTTCTTGACAGAAATATTGGGTACGCTAATCTTGACATGGGGATATTTGGGCTTGCTGTTCTTGACAAAAATATTGGGTACGCAAATCTTGACATGGTGATAATTGGGCTCGCTGTTCTTGACAGAAATATTGGGTACGCTAATCTTGACATGGTGATAATTGGGCTCGTGTTCTTGACAGAAATATTGGGTACGCTAATCGTGACATGGTGATAATTGGGCTCACTGTTCTTGACAGAAATATTGGGTACGCTAATTTTGACATGGGGATAACTGGGCTCGCTGTTCTTGACATGAAAATATTGGGTACGCTAATCTTGACATGGGGATATTTGGGCTCGCTGTTCTTGACATGGAAATATTAGGTACGCTAATCTTGACATGGGGATATTTGGGCTCGCTGTTCTTGACATGAAAATATTGGGTACGCTAATCTTGACATGGGGATATTTTGGCTCGCTGTTCTTGACATGGAAATATTGGGTACGCTAATCTTGACATGGGGATATTTGGGCTCGCTGTTCTTGACATGGAAATATTGGGTACGCTAATCTTGACATGGGTATATTTGGGCTCGCTGTTCTTGACATGGAAATATTGGGTAAGCTAATTTTGACATGGGGATAATTGGGCTCGCTGTTCTTAACATGGAAATATTGGGTTCGCTAGTCTTGATAAGATCCAGTGTTTCTGTTCGTAATTATTCCGCACCCTGTAACCTCTTGTGTCTTAGCGGCTTTAGTGCCTTACATATGGTGATATCCATTTAAAAAGACATAAAAACTAATAACACGGGAGCTGAAGAAGACGGAGAAAGAACTAAAGCATGAATTTTCCCAACGTTGTCTTAAACGTAATTTGGAAACTTTATCGAAAACAAATAAAAATAGAGACAGACACCAACAAAAATAATTTAAACCACTCATGAGCACCTCCAAACTGTCCATTTGTAGGCACGCGATCAATCGATTAAAAACATGCAGTTGTGCTTGAATTTGGGGGTCACGTAGACAGTCAATCAGTCAGACATATCTCTTGCAAGCCAAAGAAGTCGTCTGTCCTTACACAAAAAAAGTTTTGGATTACCAAAAGATAGACAAGGAAATAAGGGAAGCTAAAATCCACTTTTTCGAAATCGTCCATTTATAAAATGAACGTTACAAAAAAAAAAAAAAAATAGTGGAAGGAGAAGAAACAGACAAAGGAAAGACAGTTGTGGTAATGAAAAAAGAAAATCTATTCCCTTCCCAACCCGAACCCAAAAGTTTTTAAAGAAGTTGATATGTGCCTTTTGTTCGGGAACAAAACCTAAAATAGAGATGACTGGAATGAAAAAACAACAAATAGCAATAGATGGAGCACGTGTTCTTTTTTCTGAAATCACACCTACAGACATATATACTTACATTGTCATTGTCTTTCTCTCTTTCTTACACACACACACACACACACACACACACATATATATATATATATATATATATATATATATATATACATATATTGCTGACGCATTTGTTGACAGATTTAAACATACATTTATATAATTGTAAAATATAGAGCAGACAAACTTTAGCCTTACACAAACATACACACGCAAGCTCTTTGCTTTTTTTTCTTTTTTTTGCTTTTTTTTCCAAATCCGTATCACATCATGCAAGGCAGTAAAGCCACTAAGACACAAGGGGTTACGGGTTGTGGAGGAATTAAGAACAGAAACATTAGTAATGAGCGGGAAGACGAAAAAGGGGATTCAGGGGGGACAGTAGATAGCGCTTGACATTGCATTTACATTTTTTGCAGATTAAAGTTAGCTGGAAAGCATGGAGCCGGAAAGGGAGTTCCACAAGCGAGATGTCCGAGAAGAGAATCTGTTAACATAGAACTTACGGCTACATCTTGCCAGATCAACTGTAAAGTGATGAGATTTAGACACTAGTCTAGTGCTGCGCTTAAATTCAAAAAGTCTAGGTACCATAGCGAAGAGCTCACCCGAACATTTACCATGGATGTATTTATAGAAAAGACACGGAGAGGCAACCTTACGGCGATGGGAAAGTGACTGGAGCCGAGCTGCCAGATCAGGACCAGTAATATTGCTGATTCTTTTTTGTATTTTATCAAGGATCTCAAGGTAAATATCAGGGGAACCGGACCGTGTGTGCCAGTAATATTTTCAGCATAATCTACTAGACGTCTGATGCATTTAAAAATATTATTTACAAGTTTAAATTTTTTTATATGCCTAAAGATAATGTTTTTTTTTTAATTTTTTATAAATATTTAATGGAATTTCTGTCTTATTGGGTTTCATGCATGGCTGATATAGTTTTTTTTGTTTTTTTTTTTTTAAATCAGAATCACCCCAAGTAAAGCAGTAATGCCACTATAACACAAGGGGCTGAAGGGTATGGAAGAATTTACAGAAACATTGATGATGAGCAAAAAGAAAAGATAGTAATCAGATGGACAGTAGATAGTGATTGACATTGCATTTAAATTTTTGCAGATTAAAGTTGGCTGGAGCAGAATGGGAGTTCCACAAGCAAGAAGTGCAAGAGAAGAAACTCTTAACATAGAACTTACGGCTACATCTTTCCAGCTCAACTGCAAATTGATGAGATCTAGACACCAGTCTAGTGATGCGCTTAAATACAAAAAGTCTAGGCACCATAGTGAAGTGCCCATCCGAACAATTACCATGAAAGTATTTATAGAAAAGACACAGAGAGGCAACCTTACGACGGTGGGAAAGTGACCGAAGCCTAGCCACTAGATCAGGACGAATAATATTGCTGATTCTTCTGTAAAGGATTATATGTGCATATGATGGGATGTTGAAAAGTTCTTGACCTAAACATAAGAAAAATTTCTTGATATTTAGTTAGACTGGCAAGTGAGTCAGGCCGACAATCTTTTCAGCACCCAGTCGTGTACTGGAAAAATAGTACAATTCGCACACATTTCTACTTTACAGATACACTTTAATTAATTAAATAAATATTCAATTCACTGATACATCAGGCAGGAACAAACTAATTTTCTCATTCAAAAATGTCGGTAGGCAATAAATCTGAATGCTGTGGCTGTCGGATATTCATTTTTGTTTTATGTAAATGAGCGAATAAGAAAAATGAAAAGAATAACCGGTCTTTATCATAAACCCTTTGCATTTTCTTTAACCGTATTTCTTTCGTCATTATTGTATTTTCCGTTCTTTTTCTTCTCGTGTCTTTACTCTTTCTTCATTTTCAAATCTTCATCATATCTTTTCTTAGTAGTTCGTATAGTGTCGGTGTTTTTGGATGGTGTTCAATAAGTTTTAGCCAGAAGGTATCTTCATTTTTTTTTCGTAATTTTTGATGTGGCTTATGAATTTTTCTGTCTCTTACGTGAATTTGTTTTCGTTTATATTTTTTGTAGATATTGTCGTCGTCGATGCGGTCTCTCATTTTCTGTTGGTTGATGTGTTCGTCCATGGTTATAAACCTCACCAAAACCCGGAATGGGATATGTGGATGCTTTTGCTGTTAGCTATTTCCTTCGGATTTTCTTAAGGGCGGAGGAATTATAATCATGGACGACGACGATATCTACGACAAAATAAATACATAAATAAATAAACAAAGTCACGAAGGAGACACAAAAATTCAAAAGTGACATGAAAAAAATTACTAAAGAATGTAGACACCTCCAGGCTAAAACTCAGTGAACACCATCCATATCTATTCTTCTCTTTCTTCCTTTTATAGTGTATGGGTGATTGGCTCTTCGCAAATCTACGTGCAAGTATATACAGAATTAGAAAATATAATAATAATAATAATAATAATAATAATAATAATAATAATAATAATAACAACATTGTACTCACAAGTACATTCTACACCACACGAAGGGCTTTATATATGTAAAATATATGTGATCTTAAGGCTTTTTATGTTTTTTTTTTCCTCAAAAAATGCTCAGAAGTCTCTGGTTAGGACCCGGAAAGAAATGAGTATACACCAAAAATCAAAAGAAATAATAATAATAATAATAATAACTTTTTTTTTTTGCATTGGAAAATGTCATGATGCCATTTCTAACCTTAGGTCCCTGGGCGGCACCCGGAAAGAAATGTGTAAACGCCAGCTATCAAAAAAAAAATAATAATAATAATAATTTACATTATTCGGACTATTCTCCTCATCTTTGTAGCCATATTTATTACAACTTACATACGTTTCGGCCGTTGTACGCTCCGGCCTTCTTGTAATAAATATGGCGACAAAGATGAGGACAATAGTCCGAATAATGTAAATAATGTACATAATACCTCATCTTAGAAATATAGACAGATAATAATAATAATAATAATAATAATAATAATAATAATAATAATAATAATAATAATAATAATAATAATGGGAAAAAGTAGATGATGGTGAATAGGATGGAGAAGTAGAAAATGCAGAATATGAGGATAAAGAAGAAGGAAAAAGCAAAGGGGAATAATAATAATAATAATAATAATAATAATAATAATAATAATAATAATAATAATAGTAATAATAATAATAATAATAATAATAATAATACCTTATTATAATACTGACAAGTACAGCCCACACTTTACGAAGGGCTTTATCTATGTAATTATTATTATTTTTTTTTTTTTTTTTTGCAGTGGAAAGTGTCATGATACCATTTCTAACCTTAGGTCCCTGGGCGGGACCCGGAAAGAAATGTGTAAACGCCAGATATCAAAGGAAATAATAATAATAATAATAATAATAATAATAATAATAATAATAATAATAATAATAATAATAATAAAAGAAAGCAAAAGTAAATACATTGCACCAAATGGGGAAACGATGGCAAGATAAGCCTCGTCCTGGTCAATACTCTGCCCGTAACAAACAAGCTGGCGTGGAAAAAAAACAGTACACATCAGGGGTTACGTAGTGCAGGGTTAAAAGCTTAAACCGCAGATTTGATTCTTGCCGCACAGGACCAATGCTTACTAACTAGAAATTACGAAGCACACATGCTGAAAATTGTTTTGACCACAAATGAAAATTCTGTGATAAATATCCAGAAACAATTGTATCAGGTTGCACAAAGTTAGCGCCAACTGAGTATAAAATCAGACATGATAGTGTGGGCCAATATCTGCACTGGCTAAAATTCAACTTTTACGGGAAGGAAACTGCGAGAAACTGGTATGAACATCATCCAGACCCGGTTACAGTGATAGGACCTCTAACAATTTTATGGGACTTTACAATACACAAAGAGAGGACAATCAATCGCCCAGACATTGTGAACAAAGACCACAAGAACAGATTGTGCTTTCTTATTGACATGACAGTTTTTGCAGAGTTTAATGTATCTTTGAAGATCTTCAAAAAAAACTATCAGAATACAAGGATCTTGAAGTGGAAATCAATAATTCCAGGTGTAGTTGGCGTCCTCGGACTGATTGGCAAAGATCCCGATAGACTCATAGAAGGGAGTGCTGGTAGCCCATGCCTTAAAGAAATGCAAAACATTGTACTCACAAGTACAAGTCACATATTACGAAGAGCTTTATCTATATGAAATATGTGTGATCTTAGTTTTTTGTTTTGCTTTTGTTTACCAAAATGATCTGTGGAAAATGTCATGAAGACATTTCTGAGCTTAGATCTCTGGTTGGGACACAGAAGGCAATGCTTATACAGCAGAAATCAAAGGAAATAATAATAATAATAATAATAATAATAATAATAATAATAATAAGCAACTCCTATGGGAAGGAAACTGGAAGAAATTGGTACGAACACCACCCTGACCCGGTTACGGAGATAGGACCTGTTACAATTCTATGGGACTACACAATACACACTGACAGAACAATCAAAGCCAACCGCACAGACATTGTTATTAAAAACCACAAACAAAATAAGTGCCTCCTTATTGATATGGCAGTCCCTGCAGACTGCAATGTATCTTTGAAGATATTCGAAAAGCTGTCAAAATACAAGGACCTTGAAATAGAAATCTCAAAAATGTGGCACATGAAGACATCAATAATTCCAATTATATTCGGAGCCCTGGTTGCAAAAAGTTCCGATAGACTCATTGAAGGGATTCCTGGTAGCCCATGCCTTAAAGAAATACAAAAATGTACTCACAAGTGCAATTCGCACATTCCGAAGAGCTTTATCCATGTAAAATATGTGTGATCTTAGTTATAATAATAATAATAATAAAACAAAATGACTGACGTAACTATTCCAATATTCTTCATCAGTTAAGAAAAGAGCGGGATTTAAGAAAAGAAAAAGAAAAGAAAAAGAAAAGAAAAAACAGTGTTTGACAGAATGTCTGTCTTTTCTTTCTTTTCTTTATCTTTTCGTAAATCGCGCTCTTCCCTCTTAACTGTGGAATAATAATAATAATAATAATAATAATAATAATAATAATAATAATAATAATAATAATAATAATAATAAGGACCTTGAAATAGAAATCTCAAAAATGTGGCACATGGGAACATCAACAATCCCTGTTGTAGTTGGAGCCCTTGGACTTGTTGGAAAATATTCCAGTAGACTAATTGAAGGGATCCCTGGAAGTCTATGCCTCAAAGAGATACAAAAAATTGTTCTGACAAGTACAGCCTACACTTTACGAAGGGCTTTATCTATGTAATTATTATTATTATTTATTTTTTGCAGTGGAAAGTGTCATGATGCCATTTCTAACCTTAGGTCCCAGGGCGGGACCCGGAAAGAAATGTGTAAACGCCATATATCAAAGGAAATAATAATAATAATAATAATAATAATAATAATAATAATAATAATAGCTGGCCACTCGTATTCGAGGATACCCGTCTACTAGGGCGGATAGACAATCACGATTGCAGACACTTGTAATTTTTGTTTGTTCAACACCCACCTGCAACTATGCCGAGTAGATCTTAGTTACAGTTTCTGGGACAGAGCGTGTAATCGAAAATGATCAACAATCTGAACACTCAAATCCCCGGTCACGATGACTTGTGACTTCGTGCTATCACAGCTATCGACGGTCCCAAGTGTTCCGTCTATCCAGTTTCACTCACAAAGCTTGGGTCAACCCGTGGTATGATTTTCAGGCACTTTCAAAGGTTGCTGCACGCTGGGATTGTCCCTGCTCCAAACGGATAACACCAGGAAGTCTTCTTCCTGCCAAATCGACCATGGTGAGATAAGAACCCGGGTCCCATGGTCCGAAAGCGAACGTCCTAACCACCACACAGCCACGCGCTCATATATATATATATATATATATATATATATATATATATATATATATATATATATATATATATATATATATATATATATATATATATATATATATATATATATATATATATATATATATATATAATTGATTTGGGGATTTAGGCTAATTTTATAGTAATTCGTCGAGCTTAGAATCGTCAACAGAATGCAGAAAGCACTGGACGGCCATTTCGTCCTATCTGGGACTCATCAGCAGTGCTCATCTACATATATATATATATATATATATATATATATATATATATATATATATATATATATATATATATGTTACAAAATAATACATCAAAAGCGTTGGTTGCCCATCGTAAAGAGACTGACGAAAATTTTGGCATAAAAATGCTACTTTAATCAAAAGAGAATTCATTACGATGAAAATATCTTAAGAGCGTTTTGATCGCAAAGTCATCAAATTCGCGCACTGGTTGTTACAACATTTCACCATTTCTGGTTGAACTTATATTATCACAGTGTGGGATATCGACTTGTTTTTTATTTATCACTGTCTGTGAGAAAAAGATCACCATGACACAATTCACTCCGCCAAAAATTTGGAAACGGCATGATGTATTGCTTGGCATTCACGCCGGAAGCCCCAGTACGAACATTTCAAAGTGCTTGGGTGTCAATCTGAGGGCAGTTCAGATGTTTTGGAAAGAGTTGGATGAGTCTAATTGCGATTACGAAGGTACGGCATCTCGGAAACTCACTCTGATCGTTCTGATAAGAAAAGAACTCCCGAATGTTTACGTGAGGGCCTCAGACTCAGCACAGAAGCATACATTAAGTGCATTGAGGAGGTATTGCTGGCCTGGGTCAAGAGGGTGGCTGCAGGAAGATCCTTTGTCTGGTAATAGGAATCTACACCATGCTACACAAGCAGGAGAACCCAGTAATGGCTGTCAGACAAATTCTGCGACCAATTCACCCCTTACATCTGATCACCTAACTCCCCAGACTGCAACCCGTTGATTATTATGTGTGGGGCGCAGCTGAGCGAGAGACCAACAGAACTCCATGTAACACCAATGATGAATTGAAGGCAAGGATTATGGCAGCATTCACCCACTTTAACAAGGAGACCGTCTAGAAGTGATACAGGAAATTCCGAACTTGTATGGAGGCCGTGGTTGACACCAATGGTGATTATATGGAATAAATTCACTCTTTCGTTTTTCAAGTTATTTTTGTGCAATTTTGGTAAATAATATTTGTTAAAATGAGACGTTAGTGTTACTTTTATTTTTGCGTGATTGAAACGATAATTTATCCATCGCAGCATATATATATATATATATATATATATATATATATATATATATATATATATATATATATGAAGAAATATACTCTTAAGGTGTGCTATATTTATGCGATAAAGTGCTCATAATCAGAGATAGAGCGTTTGTAAATATATATATATATATATATATATATATATATATATATATGTACCAGCAAGCAGAAATAATTTTCTCCTGCTGATAGCCATGTTGGCCGAATCTAGTCGAAGAATCTAAATGAAATAATAATAATAAAAACGAAAGAATATTAATCTACAACCCAGTGTGTCTGAAGATTTTAATTTTTTAATAATTTTTATTGTTCAATATATATATATATATATATATATATATATATAGCGTGTGTAAATATAGTGTGTGGCCTGACGATTTCGTCTAGCATGAAACAGATTGTCGTCTGTAAGTGTTGACTTCTATGTTCACTTTTATATTTACAGACGCTCTATCTCCGATATTGAGCACTTTATCCCCTAAATATAGCACACCTTAAGACTCTATATATATATATATATATATATATATATATATATATAAATCATAATTAAGTAATTCATCGAGTCTAGAAGTCTTAATTATGATTATCTCAAATCCTTCTAATAATTTCTATCACTTATATATATATATATATATATATATATATATATATATATATATATATATATACACATATATATATATACATATTTCAAAGAGTCAATCATACCTTGAATTAATCAGCATGTTGAATGCGATTATTGACGAAATCACTTCGCTAATTGACAAACATAATCATTCCACGACTGATAATCCTCCGAATGATGAGATCCTCAGAAATAAATACAATGGATGTGGTGTATTTTTATTTTTTATTTCAGCTAGTATACTTTCAATGCTTCTTGCATCATCATCAGGCTTTATTATATCCATCGGAATCAAAACTAGGAGACGATTTTTGTGTTAATCCGACCGAAAGATGTTTTTAAGTATGAGCTATTTGTTAACTGTTATATGATGTTGGAGCGTGCAAATAGCAACGCTAAATTTTAAATATTTAAAGTGAGAATATTTATATATTTTGTAAAACTATAAAGTAAGACACATCTCTCTGTTACTTGAACTATATACTTAGTTCATATCATATTAACTGAAAAACACTTATACAAGAAAATACGTGATTTACCAAATTACAAAATATATAAAAAATTCTCACTTTAAATATTTAAAATTTAGCGTTGCCATTTGCACGCTCCAACATCATATAACAGTTAACAAATAGCTCGTACTTAAAAACACCTTTCGGTCGGATTAACACATATAAATTGTCTCCCAGTTTTGATTCTGATGGATAATAAAGCCTGCCGATGATTGCGCGATGCATTGAAAGTATACTAGCAGAAATAAAAAATAAAAATACACCACATCCATTGTATTTATATATGAGGATCTCATCATTCGGAGGATTATCAGTAGTGGAATGCTTATGTTTGTCAATTAGCGAAGTGATTTCGTCAATAATCGCATTCAAATTGCTGATTAATTCAAGGTATGATTGACTCTTTGTAATGTATATATATATATATATATATATATATATATATATATATATATATATAGATAGATAGATAGATAGATAAATAGATATATAGATAGATAGATATGTATTATGTATAATAATGTGTGTGTGTGTGTCTGTGTGTGTGTGTGTGTGTGTATGTGTGTGTGTGTGTGTGTGTGTGTGTGTGTGTTAGGATGAATGTATTTTCTTAGCTACCCATCAGATCTTTTGATGACCGCTGGTAACCGTCAAAGTCTTCTGTTTTCAATTTGTCATTTGTCTTACTTGTTTTCGTTCCATCTCATTGTTCTTATTCGTGCTGCCAATGCTGTCGACCCATTTTCCTGTTCCGCAGAAAAAAAAATCTTCACATGATGTTATCCATCTAATTTACACTTTCCTTTTCAAAATCTTTGTGCCTTTTTTTTTATTTTTTTTGTTTTCTTCATAGTTTACTTACGGTTTTTATCATTTCTTCTATTTCCCCCCACCCCCCACCCCAACTTATTTTTCTAATCTTCATTTTTTTTTTCTTTTCATCCTTTTTCGTTTTTATACATTTCCAATTTTCTTCCTCTTCCTTTTTGCATTTCTCATATATTTGTTTGTTTTATTCTACGATTTGGCCTTTTTTTTTTTTTTTTTTCATCTTTCGCGTTTTTCCTATTCTACCCGAATTATTTCAACGTTTTCTTCTTCCTTTTCATCCTCCATCTTGTTTGGTTGATGTTCTTCTTTTTTTTCTTCTTCTACTTCTGATGCTAGTGTTTCACAAACGCCAAACTTTCTCAGACGAAATTATTTCTTTTTATTCCCTTCCACTGAAAACAAAGATTGACGTTTCAAAAAAAAAAAAAAATTCTAGTTAAATAAAAAAGGGACAATGCTTTATACAAAATGTTCCCATTTTTTTTTTTTTTTTCGTTTTTTTTTTCTGTTCGGTTTATTCAAATGGAAAATCTCTCTTTATTCTTCAGACGAATTATTCTCACTTTCCTTATTCATTTCTCAAGCAAATT
>OZ038497.1:36081948-36171948 GCA_964036315.1 Acanthosepion esculentum
TTTAACGTTCTTTTTATAGATACAAGTATTTAAGCAAATGCTCTGTTTTATAATAAACAGTATTAAATAACATTTACCGGCCTGAATGTCCGAGAAATTTTCATAGAAAATTTCATCTGTGGCCGAAAGGTTAAGGCACATCACGCGAAATGATGGTTCCGTATAGGATACAGGTTCGATTCCTGTCGGAGAGCGAAAATTTTCTATGAAAATTTCTCGGACATTCAGGCCGGTAAATGTTATTTAATACTGTTTATTATAAAACAGAGCATTTGCTTAAATACTTGTATCTATAAAAAGAACGTTAAACATAATATAAATGTCTTTAAATATATATATATGCATGCATGCACATTTCATTGAATATGACAGTCAAGGTGTTTTGATTTAGGTTTTTATACAATTTCTCATGTGATCTTATAATTGTTTTCTTTTCGTAGTGTAAATTATATAAAAACTGTTCAATTGTTCTTTCCGATTGAGGAATCGGAGAGCCGAGTTCGAATTCCAGTTGAATCCATTACATTCACTTACCTTGGGAAAGGTGTGAATCCTCTTCTTCTCCCTCCAACTATGGGTAAATAGCGGGACAGACTGGGTTCTATAGACTTGGATGGCAACTGTTCTAGGAGAAGGACAACTTTGAATTCAAAGCATGCGGAGAGTTGTTTGGGACCCTGTGGCACGTAGTGCACCAACTCTCTGTCGTCCCTTTAAAAAGTGTGGATGGTCCTGCACAAAACCTTCACCACTGTCGGTTTCCTGGGAACTGATCTGCTTGACCCCCATACGTCGAATTCGACGGGAGCGTCGAGTATGTACGGAAAACTGTATGAAAAAGGAGAAAGATTTTCATGTGACGTGTTTCATCCTTCAGGACTTTATCGGACTAACTTTGCTATGTTGGCGCGACTATACATGAGCAGGAACGATGAATGCTGGGAATTTTTTTTTTTTTAGATTCTTTTTCTTTCCATCACTTTTCTTAGTAGATATCTCACGCTGTGATAACCGAAGTTGATAATAGAATAGTGTAAAGTTGAAAGAGCCAGGGCGCAAATTTATTCTAGACGACCTTGCGATCAAGACATTCTCTAAACATTTTGCCGTAATGAATTGTTTCTCCTTTGGTCAGAGTAGCATTTTATGTTAAAATTGTGGTCAGTCAAGTTACGGTAGGCAAAAAACGCATTTGATGTATTGTTATGTAAAATGTCCCTTTTGTGTTCATATAATCATTTATTTAGATTCCTTGGGGTTTCTCCTATGTATTTTTATGACAATTATTACAGGTTATCGCGTAAATTCCTCCTTCCAGTTTTATCTTATTATTTTGTTTAGTATTAAGTCCTTTATTCTTTTAGATGTAATATAACAGACTTGATGTTGAGTTTAGTCAGATTCTTTTCTACAGGCAATTTTTCCAATTTGTCATATATATTTTCCCCAATATTGTTCTTGATATATAAATATATATATATATTTCTTATTTCAATCTTTTAAAAAAATTAAAAAACAAAACTTTTTGAAAAAAAATCAATTAAGTTGCTTCCCTTGCATAGAGGTGAAAAAATATTTTGAATTTACGCTCTGAACGCATAACATATTCACAGATATGCAACCTCTGAAGATAGTTTTAGATGAGATTGAGTGTAGGTGGGGGGAGGTAAAGAAAATTATTTGAAAGAAAATTTTGAAATTTTTCTTAATCAGTTTTCTACGGCCACCAAGAAATTAATTCGTGAACTTGAAAGGAGTAAAACTAAAATAAATAGACATATTATGTCTAAATAATTTAACCAAACATCTTTGAATGAATATATGCTACCTAAATACACACACACACACACACACATATATATATATATATATATATATATATATATACATGGGTAAATAGCAGGAGGGATTGGATTCTACAGCCTTGGATGGCAACTGGTCTAGGAGAAGGAAAACGCTGAATACAAAACATGCGGAGTGTCTTTTGGGGACCTTGTGGCACATAGTGCACCAGGTCTCTGTATTCGGCCCTTCAAAAAAGTGTGGTTGGTTCTGCACAAAACCTTCACCACTATAATCAAATATGTGCTGGTGTTTGGCTACGGTTCCTAGGAACTGAGCTGCTTGACCTTCATACCTCGAATACGACGGGAGGGCCCACCGCTATATATATATATATATATATATATATATATATATATATATATATATATATACCGAGTATAAAAGCAAAAATGTCCAAATCGTGTTACATCATAATTGTCCATCCCACGGAATGTATAATATCTAAAACTACTAAACTAACGAAATTTCTTTTTACCGGTATTCTTGATACCATTTGTCGTATGAATCACTGAAAAATCCTTTTGAGTTATGCAGCTAGAAAGAGAACAGGTTTTAATCGTTTTGTGTCAGAACCACTCGATTCTCAAGTGAGCAATGGTGAGAGGAAAAAGATCATTCAGGCCATCAGTACTTCATATTCTGGCCTTCATCTTCAAAGTCCATTCAAAAACAATCAAGAGATCGGCGAATAAGTTTTGAAAAAGAGGGAACAGTAGAGAGGAAAACTAGATCAGGGGGTCACAACAGGAGGAGGGATCATCATTTCAACTTAGAGCTAAAGAGATCAATTAGAAAAGATCCAAATCCACCCATAAGACGTTTGACACGTGAAAGAGGAGTTTCACCTATGCGATTACAAAGAGCAGTGAGTCTTGAAAGTCTTGAAAGTGAAATTGTAAGTGAAAAGTGTGAGGCACCGTGTTACTCCTTGGACAAAGATTTAGAAGGTTAGAGAGGGCAAAGAACATCTTGAGCAAGTTGGAAAATGATCCTGGAACATTTCAATTATTCATGAGCTCCTGATCCTTAGCTATGATTAATTAATGATGAACATGTCATTTTCATTTATAATTGAATTCATCACGATTCTTCTATTTTTATTGCTGAAAGTAGAGCTGAATAGTGATATAAAAACCTCGAAGAATTCCAGTGAGATATCTTTAATCATTTCTAAGCTACAACGGTTCAGAGCTTAATCTAACAACTGGAAAATTTTGCTGGTTCACCCGGTGAGTGTGTGTGTATATATATATATATATATATATATATATATATATATATATATATATATATATATATATATACATATATATATATATATATGTATATATGTATATATATATATATATATATATATATACACACACACACACACACACATATATATATATATATATATATATATATATATATATATATATATATATATATATATACATACGTATATATTTTAGGAAATTAGAAAAATAACATGTTAACATCGCTACAAAATAACTTTCGTGTTTCAGCACTTTGTGTCTCTTCAGTCAATGGTAAGTAATATATACTGATGATTAAATTTTTAATAAAATTTCTCTCATTTGGATATATATATATATATATATATATATATATATATATATATAAGGGAACATAGAGGTCAACACTTAGAGGCGACAGTCTGTTTCATGCTAGACGCAATCGTCAGGCCACCTGACGATTGCGTCTAGCCTGAAACAGATTGTTGCCTCTAAGTGTTGACTTCTGTGTACACTTTTATATTTACACACGCGCTATCTCTGATATTGAGCACTTTATCCCATAAATATAGCTCACCCTAAGACTATATTTCTTCACACACACATATATATATATATATATATAAATATATATATATATATATATATGCATACCCACTCACCTCACCTACCGTAATTCTCCTTCAAGCTAAACGTGATTTCTCTTCTCCTTCCTCTTTTCTTATTCTCATTTTTTTCCTCTTCTCTAAAAAAAAAAATGGAAGTAAAAAAATTAAAAATTATTATTTTTTTAATTTCTCTTTAGGTTTTCGTTCCTTTTCCTTTCTTTCCTTCTTTCTTTCTTTTTTCTTTCTTTCTTCTACTGTTTTTCTCACTTATTCTTTTTCTTCTTCACTCAATCTTTCTTTCGTTTTCCTTCCCTTTCTCTTGTTTCCCTCTTTTTGCTTTCTGCTATTTTAATCAGATCCGTACATTAACTCACAATTCCAAAACACACACCGTCCCGCGAAAAAGTTATTTCACTGCCATTCTCATGAACTAATCGCATAAAGTTGCCCCCCACCTCAATCAAAAAATAAGGGCCACCTGATTGAAGACCTTTCATTTTTTACTGAAAGGATCCCTTAACGGACACTTACATGAAATAAGTTCACACTTGTTTCATGATGAAAGCACTTCAACCTTCAACTATTCTTATCTTCAATCTTCTGCCCCGACCCAATTGCTGTCTCATTTTCATGTCTTTTTCTTTTGTCTCGTTGACGTCTACAAAATTGGTCCTGAATACAATTTCTAAAACTAGTTATGGTCTCAAAATGAGAAGCTAATTTTTGATGACAGGTATTTTAGGGGCAACATGCTTACGTACATATATACATATATTCAGATCTGTATACACAGAATATTAGACATTCGAGATATTATATCGTTCAAATATAAAATACGTCATGTTTTTTTTATAGCCAATCTCCATTGTAGCACTTTATTTTCATTATAAAATTGTCAAAGTAAAATTTAAATATGAAGAACTTCAAACACTCAAATAGATTTTTCGCAGCTCCCTGTCCAGATATTAGTCGTTGTAATATATTATTATTGTTATATAATATGTTATTAAACTACCAACATGTAGACACCTTTTTTTGTTATTAACTACTGAAAGTTAGTAGGGAAATCGTTAGTTTTTTTGTTTTTTGTTTTTTTATTTAATCATTTCAACCAAATCAAGGCAATAAAGCCACTAAGACGAAAGAGGTTACCAAATGTTAGAGAATATGAGAAAAACTACTATTAAGGAGAGAAGAAAATAAAAGAACGGGAATTAAGAAGACAGAAGAAAACGATTGACATTGCATTTAAATCGTTGAAGATCAAAGTTGACTGGGAAGCAAGAAATCGAAAGAGAATTCCACAAGCTATTAGTGCGATAGAAGGAACTGTTAGTATAGAACGTACGGTTACATCTAGCCGTTTGAAGTGTAAAATGGTGAGACCTTATCGCCAATCTAGTACTGCACTCAAATTCATAAAGTTTAGGTATTATAGCAGAAATCTCGTCAGAACAATTACCATGACAGTATTTATAAAAAAAAAAAGGCAGAGGAAAGCTACATTAAGCCGGTTGGATAGGGATTGAAGCTGAGATGCCAGGTCATGACCAATAACATTGCAATTTCTTTTTTATTATCAAGAGTCTATAAATATATATATATCAGGAGCACCAGACGAGATATGGCAGCAATATTCAAACAACGACGAATGATAGACTTATAAATGTGTAGTGGCTCTCAAAAAGAAATCGACGAACCGAGTTCGATTTCTGGACGAGTTCCATGTTCACTTTCGCTCAAATTCCCTTGGCAAATGTATGAATATACTTTCCCCTTGCTCTGGGTTAGAAATCAGAGTAGTCTCGATTCTCCAGACTAAGAGGATGCAATTCAATACCATTTGCTGGCAGATAGATGTTTTCAGCTTTGGTTGGCAATCTATACGGAGATGGTGATTTGACCAACAGTCAGCCGCCTGGGAAAAATCCGCTAGAAAAATGCATTGCAACTGAACTTCACGCGAGATGCGCAATCTGCTGTCGGCTGAGATAGCGCATCTTTACCATTTCAAACCTTTAATATTAAGTTGGTGCATAATTATCAGGCGTTTTTGTAGGCGAGTTATTTGTTAATAAAAATTGCTGTTTTGTTTGCTTTTTTTAATAAAAATATTATGTTATTTTCAGGTTGTAAAAATGTGTATCGATAATCATACGCTCCGAAATAATCATTTAAAAATGTTATTGTCGAATTGTTATGTTTCTTTTTTTTTTTTCATAATAAATATTGTTTAAAAAACGCTTGATAATTATGCACCAACTCAATATATTCATCATTATTGCGTTTTATGGCAAATTTCTCTCGAATATTTAGGCCGGTAGGCGAAAATAAATAAACATATTGTTTAATAAGTAAACAGAACGTCAACTCAAATACGGCTATCCATTAAAATAACGTTTTAAGTTATTATACATGTGACAAACAAGGAAACCCTCATCCGAAGAGCTTTCGGATAATTCGTTAGCCATTTTCAAGGGGTTCGTTGTAAAGAATTAGCCGAAAGCGCCTGGGACAATAATCATTCGAACAGTTTATGCACTCCCTTGGAGAATCCAAAAAGAAAACTGTAAGAACATTTTAAAAGCTTAATGACATTTTCATTGTCTCTTACGGTCAATGAAACATGTATAATACACACACACACAGAGAGAGAGAGAGAGAGAGAGAGAGAGAGTCCAGCTATGAAGTAAATAACAGGGCTCTTTAGTCTGGGCAAGGCACCCAATTTAGATGTCTAACTGAATTAAAAAACGATGGCATATACATACATACATACATATATATATATATATATATATATATATATATATATATATATACGAGGGTCATTCAATAAATAAGGTGAATTTTTCGGTATAAGGACTTCTAATACAGATAGAAGATTACTTTTTTCTTTTTTTTTTCAACGTAGTCTCCCAGCACTGTCACACACTTTTCCCATCTGTGCACAAGCTTCCGTATTCCCTCAGCGTAAAAATCTTTGGACTGATATCTCAGCCAGTTGCTCACAACACTTTTGACTTCATCGTCACTTTTAAACTTCGTGCCTCTCGTGAACGCTTTAAAGGGACCAAATAGGTGAAAGTCTGAAGGGGCAAGGTCTGGGCTGTAAGAGGAATGAGGGAGAAGTTCCCAGTCCAGCTCGTTGATGGTCTGCGCCGTTTGGGCTGCTGTGTGAAACCTTGCGTTGTCATGATGCAAGATGACTCCTTCTGACTGATGACCCCTGCGTTTGTCCCAACAGATAAGCTCAAAGTCCTTGCAATGTCATCCACTGTCACCCTTCTGTCAGACTGAATGAGGTCATTGACTGATTCGATCACCTCAGGAGACCTCACTTCTGTAGGCCTCCCAGGCCTGTCTTCATCCTCAACACTGTTCCGTCCTTCTTTAAACAATTTAGCTCACTTGTAGACATTTCTTTTGGCTGAAACATGTGGCACCATACACAGTTGACATTCTCCTATGAATTTCAACTGGTTTGCACCCTTCAGCAACCAAAAACTTGATAACTGACCGTTGTTCAATCCTGGAGCATGCTTCTTGGTTGGCCATCTTTGTTAATCGCCAAAACTCTCAAAGATTTTTTTTTAATCTGCAAAAGAAATTAAATCCATGTGAAAAAGAAGTAAAACAAAAATAAAAAATAAAAAAGAGTAAGCTTCTATCTGTATTAGAAGTCCTTATACCGAAAAATTCACCTTATTTATTGAATGACCCTCGTATATATATATATATATAAATATATATATATATATATGTGTGTGTGTGGGGGGGATACAATTCTGTGGGTAAGTAATCCAAGGGAATCCTAATAATATAAAATATTAGAACTGATCCCCAAAATAGAACTCAGTATATTTATTACAGAGCATATAAATGAATTACATATAAAGGATTATGACAGCATTCACCAACTTAAACAAGGAGACTGTCCAGAAGAGTTGCAGGAGATTCCGGAGTCGTAGAGCGATTTTATTGAATAAATTTACTCTTTAGTATTTCAAGATATTTTTGTGTGATTTTGGTAAGTATATCTGTTAATATGAGATTCCAGTGTTATTTTCATTTTGGCGCCATTTAGACGACAATTTATCCATCGCACCCTGTATATATATAAGTGAACGCTTAAATGTTTTAGGTCTTACTTCCTTCCCAAAATCTGGCCGAATGGGCAAACATCAGATTTACTTTGGAAATTACTGCTTTGTCAGATCAAGAACTTTTTGGTATCCCTTCCTATATATATATATATATATATATATATATATAGAGAGAGAGAGAGAGAGAGAGAGAGAGAGAGCGAGAGAGAGAGAGAGATAGAGAGATAGAGAGATAGATAGATAGAGAGAGAGAGAGAGAAGAAACATAGAAAGAGAGTAGATTGGTCCGAAATTCCTCTACGCATGGTTAAATACGCTAGGAATATCGTCATGTCTAAAATTCTTCACCGGGAAATCGAGACACTATTTTAAGAACGTATGAAACTATAAAGAACAACGTCGTGAAGGGGCTCAGACTCCTTGGAATTGACCCCTCGCCCAGTAAGGAAAGACGTGGCCGACAGGTGTCACCGGACCGTCATCAAGCGGCTGTTCGCATCAAACAAAAATACTCTTGTGGGCATGGAATTTCAGAAAACTAAATCAACGTGGCCTGTTAGTGAATATAAAGCAGAAAATGAATAGGTTAAATGTTAATGTTTTAGTCGTATGTGAGACGTGGTGGCAAAACAATAGAGATTTCGCCAACGACAAACACAGGGTTATACATACAGGCGGAGAGAAACAATGAGAGACGCGTATGACTTATATTAAACCAAGGCATGAAGAAATGTGTTCTGGGATAGTATCAACTATTTCATAGAATTCTTGTAGCTAAACTGAAAGAGAAGCCTTTTAACATATCAATTGTAGTTGTATAGGAACTAACAAAAGTACTAAAGAAGAAACTGAAAAGTTTTACTAGACAAAGCCAAGGTTCAATTCAAATCGCAGGAAATTACAATCGCCATGTGAGACCTGAATGCCAAAATGGGGAATGAGACAGATGATCAAATTCAGACAAGGAACTGGCAATGAACACGAATAAAAATGAGTCCAATGTTACCCGGTGAACGATCAGATAGCAGTCAACAACTGGTTTTAAGAACACTCAAATCGTATATGGACATAAAGAAGCCTAGGAGGAGAGACGAAGAACCAAGTCGACGACATAATGATCAATAAGAGATTCGTGAATGCAGTTTTACACTTTAAACCATACCTGCTGACTGCGGGAGCGACTACCTTCCAATGGAATGTAATCTTAGAGGAAAACTACGAAAATTGAAGAAAGACAAGGTAGCACCTGAATTGAAATACAACGGACTCCGGGATGATCCGCATTTTAAATAAAAGTATACGGACAGTGTTAAATGCAGATACAAGGAACTAGAGGATGAAAACGAGACAGCAAAAAAATGTCAAGATGAAGCATGGAATATAGGACACTGCACAAAAAATAGGAACAAATGCAAGCGAACAAAGGAGAAATAGCTCAACAAAAAGTGTGCAGTTTAAATAAAAAGAATGAGTATCACGTTTAAAGTAGATATTCATAAAAGTTGATGCGCCCACACAAAAAAGTGATGCCTAAGGTTTAAAATGAATTTTTGAAAATGAAAAATATTTCTTGAAGCTAATAGATTAAATTTGATATTCCCAATAAGCAAACTACTTTTCTGTATTTCCGAACTAATTTAAATTGACTGGAAAGAAATTTTGTTTTGAAAACACGAAACATCGTTCAGTTTATCGCCATTTTTAACCACCGTCATCCAATGTAATTCTTTTTATGAAAAAATAAAATATATATTCTGAAACTTTATTTGAGGAGTATTAGCTGATTTAAAGTTTAATAATCTGATTTGAAAATATATAACTTACTTTAATTAGTTTAAAATATCGGGGAAATACATTTTTTTTTTAACTTGGCGGCTAAAAAGATCGCCTATTTTAAAAAAGTTTCTGGAGCCACTAAAATCAAACAAGTACAACAATTTAAATATCTAGGAAGTGTTTTAAAAGAAGATGGAAAGTGCGACAATGATATCTGAAGATGTATTGGTATAGAGAAGGATGTCTTCTAAAAGATGACCATTAAGAAACAGGACAATTCCTTTAGCAACAACGAAAACTACTGAAGTGTTATGCAATATATATAAGTCAGTGAATGCTGAACAATATCATCACAGGTTGAGAAGAGACTTGTGGCAACAGAAATGGATACCATGGACTGAACATGTGAGCAACGATGAGGTTTTCGGGAAAAGTGGGGTGAGGACATTTATACTTAACATCAAGAAAGAAACATTTTAGATTTTTAGGGCATATAAATAGGAAAGAAGGCTTTTCTGTTGGAAATCACAGAGCAGATGGAAGGCAAAAGAGACGGAGGAAAACAGCGAATTACCCACCTGACGATCTTGTGTAAATGTTTGGCAGAACAGGGATTAGGAGAGATATCAAAAAGACAAACATTGCTAAGAGCTACAAAAGAGATGAAATTGTGGAGTCATGATCGCCCATGCCCTGGACACAAAGCAAAGAAGAAAATTTTAAAATATTTTAAAAAATTTTGTCTTTGTGAGTAAAGAAATCATTTCTTTCTAAAATATACAAGAAAAACGAACTTCCATTAACATTCACGTAGAATTGGACTTTATAAAGTTACTTTTCTTTAGTTGGCAATATTTTACTCGACAACGTATACCTAATATATGGCACGCAACTACTCCCAACTGAGAATATATCTAACTTTTCCAACAAACTAACTGTAAAAATGAAATTAATTAGACAAGTATTTCAGTCTTTAACGAACGAAACTGTTTTTCTTTAATTACTAACTTTCATTTTCTCTTCAGAATGTGATGATATCGACATCATGAAAAATGATTGCATTTTTTGACATAAAAATGTCATTAATTAAAAATTTATCTCTATGTCAATTTTTGTTAATATTTTACACCTTTAAAACATAATAGTTTCTCTGATGAAGCCAATAGGTTTGAATTGTTTTGTTTTACGACAAATAAATCTCAAATGGGTTATTTAATGCCGACGAGATTTTTATTGCTGGTAATTTCTTTTTAGATGTATTGCTGGTATTTTTTAAATATATTGCTAGTATTTTTTTCTCAAATGTATTGCTGGTAATAATTTTGTTTTCTCAAATGTATTGCTGGTAATAATTTTGTTTTCTCAAATGTATTGCTGGTAATAATTTTGTTTTCTCAAATGTATTGCTGGTAATAACTTTGTTTTCTCAAATGTATTACTGGTAATAATTTTGTTTTCTCAAATGTATTGCTGGTAATAATTTTGTTTTCTTAAATGTATTGCTGGTAATAATTTTGTTTTCTCAAATGTATTACTGGTAATAATTTTGTTTTCTCAAATGTATTGCTGGTAATAATTTTGTTTTCTCAAATGTATTGCTGGTAATAATTTTGTTTTCTCAAATGTATTACTGGTAATAATTTTGTTTTCTCAAATGTATTGCTGGTAATAATTTTTTTTTTCAAAAATATATTGCTGCTTTTTTTACTATAAAACCTATTTTTACACTTTCATAGTGTTTTTACCCCTGTTTGGGGGTTAACTATTTGCCCATAGCTGGGAACCTAACAGGTGCTACCACCCCGGGCCAGGGTGGACCCGGGAACAACAACAATTAAAAGGTGGTTCCACGTTCCTCAAAACCTCCCGATCAAAGGTCTTGCTGCCGAATATATGTAGTTTGTCATCATACCCAGGAACCCATTGAATAGGTGAAACCGAGCTTGACAATTCTACGGATGGGTAGGTTTTAAGATCAAAAGATATTTAATTCAGCTTTTCTTTCTCAATCTATTATGATAAAACATAATGAGTTCAAGTTAAGTAATTTAGGCTTTATAGATATTTTAATATGAATAAAATTAAATTCTATTTAAAAATCTATAATTTCATTTAACGTATTGAAAACGTCCACAGTTTTTGACGAACTGGAGGAATAAAAAATAATAAAGGGTGATTCATTAAGACGGATTATATATAAAGGTGTTTCATTAAGACGGATCAAAGTCATCAGTAAATAAATCAGTGTTATTGGTGAAAATTTATTTATTTCTCTATTGGATCATGTTATTTAAATCATGGCAGTTATTTGTGAAAAATAATATCGCCCAAATGTTCGCCAAAACTGAAAGAAAAAGAAAAAAATCATTAGACGCTTAAACTTAATTCACATTTAAAATCGGTACAAATTATTGGAACACACTTTATTATTAAAATTTGCTGATTATAATTTTCTTTTTCTTCATTATTTTTTAGGGGAAGATCTGTGGGAAACGGTAAAATTTGATTGGCATCCCCGATTAATTAGTGTTATTTTGACATTATATACAAGAAATATATTTTATACAAATAGTCCAAAAAAGAAAAAATGAAACTAAATTGCGCGAAATCTCGTTCATCATGAATTTGTAATCTTATTTCTGAAGATATAAACGCAATTATGTGTGAAAAATATCACCCAAATGTCCGCTGAAAGAAAAAGAAAAAATCATTAGACGTTTAAACTTAATTCACATTTAAAATCGTTCCAATTTATTGGAACACCCTATATAAGCACAAATGTTTGTAAAAATAATACCTACCTCAATCCATTTCGAATTGAAATAAACCAACGAGTTCCCTTTGCACTCTCACTCAATAATAATAATAATAATAATAATAATTTCAACTAGAACTGTCTTACAAAGCCACAAGAATCGGTCTTCAAAGATAACTGGAAGTTACAGAAGACTGAATGATGATCTGTGTCAAAGAGCATGAAAAAATATGAAAATTTATTCCGTAAGAAAGGAAGCCAACAAATTCAAAATAAATATGGCGACAAAGATGAGGACTGTTAAGGGGTCTCCCCTTTTCATACAGATGGACTTGCCCGAGGTATACATATACTACAACCAGTAAATACCCGGAGTACGTTATGACAGTCGAGAAGTCTGTATCAGAGTAGTATTAGAGGAGGGTAACACAAGAGTCACCGTCACAGCACCTAGACTCAGTAAGGAGTCAGACCGCGATACTTCAATACCAAGACTGTATATATATTATTGCTACTAACCCGCATTCCTCGATCTACTAACCCGTATTACCACCTTGTATTATTACGTTAATACATTTATTTTCCTTATCTATGCCTGGCGTTTGTTATTTATTGATATCGGATTTCATCCCGGAATCCACAACAAGGACAATAGTCCGAATAATGTAAATAGTGTACATAATACCTCATCTCAGAAGTATAGACAGATACTGAAATTCAAAAGGGAATTTCAAGTGGGTGAAGAAGTGCAAATAAACCATAATACACCCACTACAGTGGCAAAGAACCTAAATAATAAAGAAAGCAAAAGCAAATGCAATGTATCAAATGCAGAAACGATGGCAAGATAAAACTATTCATGGTGAATACACTGCCCGTACCAAACAAGCCGACGTAGACAAACCCTGTACCTATCAGTGGTTAGGTAGGGCAGGGTTAAAAACTGAAATCGAAGTTTTTATTCTTTGTGCACAGGATAAAAGTTTTCTAACTAGAAATTGCCAAGCACACTTACTGAAAAATTTTGCAGATTCTGTGATAAATATATAGAAACAATTAACTATCTTGTATCAAATTTCACAGTGTTAGCACCCACCGAATATAAAACTCGGCATTGATAGAGTGGGCCTACACTGTGAAAATATACAATTTTTACGGGAGGAAACAGTAAGAAACTGATATGAACATCACCCAGACCCGGTTAGAGAAATAGAACCAGTAACAATTTTATGGGATAACAATACACACAAAGAACCTATCAAAGTTAATCGCCCAGATATCGTAATCAAAGACCACAAAAATAGTCTGTCCCTGCAGATTGTAATGTATCTTTGAAGATCTTCAAAGAACTATCAAATATACAAGGATCTTGAAGTGGGAATCTAAAAAATGTGACACGTGAGGACATCAATAATTTCATTTGTAGTTGGAGCTCTCAAATTGATCGGAAAAAGTTCCGATAGACTCATTGAAGGGATTCCTGGTAGCCCATGCCTTAAATAAATACAACAAAAAATGTACTCACAAGTACAGCTCACACATTAGGAAGAGCGTTATCTATGTAAATGTGTGTAGTCTTAGTTTGTTTCTTGTTTTTGTTTTTGTTTTTTGTTTTGTTTTGTTTTTACAAAAATGATGAGTGGAAAATGTCATGACGCCATTTCTGATTTTAGGTCTCTGGTTGGAACTCGGAAGCAAATGTGTATACAGCATAAATCCAAGGAATTAATAATAATAATAATAATAATAATAATAATAATAATAATAATAATAATAAAACAGAGTGGACCAATATCTGCACAGGAAAATTTGCAACTCCTATGGGAAGGAAACTGGAAGAAATTGGTACGAACACCACCCTGACCCGGTTACGGAGATAGGACCTGTTACAATTCTATGGGACTACACAATACACACTGACAGAACAATCAAAGCCAACCGCCCAGACATTGTTATTAAAGACCACAAACAAAATAAGTGCCTCCTTATTGATATGGCAGTCCCTGCAGACTGCAATGTATCTTTGAAGATATTCGAAAAACTGTCAAAATACAAGGACCTTGAAATAGAAATCTCAAAAATGTGGCACATGGGAACATCAACAATTCCTGTTGTAGTTGGAGCCCTTGGACTGGTTGGAAAAGATTCCAGTAGGCTGATTGAAGGGATCCCTGGAAGTCCATGCCTAAAAGAGATACAAAAAATTGTTCTGACAAGTACAGCCCACACTTTACGAAGGGCTTTATCTATGTAATTATTTTTTTATTTTATTTTATTTTATTTTTTTTTTTGCAGTGGAAAGTGTCATGATGCCATTTCTAACCTTAGGTCCCCGGGCGGGACCCGGAAAGAAATGTGTAAACGCCAGATATCAAAGGAAATAAAAATAATAATAATAATAAACACCATGATGCCATACCAGGTATGGCTCTCATTGCTGCTGAACTTACCTGCTTGGAGGTGTTACATGTACGTGAACTAAAGTGGGCTACAGTAAATATCTCATTCAGTAACACAAATTTGTTTTTTCGTTGATTGACCATAAGTGTGGCATGAGGACAGATGGATTTCTCTTTTTTTTTTTAGAAAATGAGCGTTGCGCTTAGTTCCAAAGCTGTAGTTTGGTGTGATACTGACACTAATAATTCATAACTTTTACTGACTTTTGAGCATTTAGTTTTAAAGATTGTCTGAAAAATATACTGAATTTTATTAGCTTACAAACTGACTGATAAATCCAATTTGATATGTTTTGTATCAGATACATTGAATGGAAAATATATTCAAATATATATTATACATTGTATTTAATCTCCATTTTGTCTTTATAAAGTGAATTTTTTTTATATTATTTATAATTCTGATTTATTTTTCTTTGATTTACTGAGAACGAAGCAAACATTGCAATTGAAAAACATTTTAAAATTTATATTTACACATTTTTTCCATGACAATTTTTTTGGAATTTTTTGACAGCGTTTGAAAATGTACTCACAAGTACAGCTCACACATTAAAGCCTGTTTTTCAGAATTCATTTTCAACTCTTCAATTTTTAACCTAAACTTAATCTTTAAACGCATTTCCTCGAAAAACGGTATTTAGAAAAAACATATTTTGTCATTATTTATCATGTCAAAACCCCACTTTCAAATTGAGGGCAATACCACGGTTCCAAAATTAACCTGCCATATTATGCATGTGCACTGCGGGAAGACACACTGTGCACCTTTGTTTATGAGAAAGATTAGTAAGAGATTTTCAGATCTGTCTGTTTCAAGAGTTGTCTTTTTTTAAAGTTTGAAGAATATGTCAGTGAAGGCGACTTGGGAGTAACATCTAAATATTTGTGGACACCCTCAACTGGAGATTTATTTTTTGTATGGGATTGGGTTACGTAACTGGAAGGTAATTCTTACTGATCCCCACCTGCAATGTTAAGAAATGCTTTTATCAATACCCCGTTCAATGATAATGAATGTGTTACATTAATCTGGTTCAATTCTCACGCTGTGTAATACAGAGTGTCCAGCAAAAAAAAAAAAAAAAGCGGTAAATTCAGAAAGACATGAGACAACCGGTAAAGACTGGTGATGACTGACGTGACTGGAAAATCCAGGAAGAATTTCTGCACATTTCGTCAATCCCCACATTGGATGTTCTTTGAAAAGTACGATAACTTGATGTTCAAAATCAGTGAGTTATTTGGCCATACGACATACGAGAAGGGAAGAACGAAAGACGAATGTTGTCTGCAAATAACGTTTAAGTGATGAGTCACAAGATGGAGCAGCTATTAGTCAGTCATAAAAGAAACAATCAGAGTTAAGTAATTACGCGAGAGTCGAACGATTATTCAAGGTCATGTATATTCAAGAAGTTTATTCAAGGTTATTCAAGGTTAATTATTCCTGGAAGATTAAAACAGTGATAATAAATTTGCTGCTTTTTACTGGGCATCCTGTAATTAAATTTATTAGGGGGCGAAGCAGTAAAAGTGAGACAACAGAGGTGACTGAAAAAAATTCAGTACGAATTTCTGCACATTTCTTCAATCCCCACGTCGGATGTTCTTTGAAAAGTACGATAACTTGACGCTGAAAATCAGTGAGTTGTTTAGCCATACGAGAAGGGCAGAACGAAAGACGGAAGTTGTCTGCAAATAAACTTTAAATGACGAGTCGCAAGATGGAGCAGCAATTAATCAATCATAAAAGAACCAATCAGAGTAAAGTAATTACGCGCGAGAGTCGAATGGTTATTCAAAGTCATGGATATTTAAGAAATTTATTCAAGGTTATTCAAGGTCAATTATTCCTGAAAGATAAAACCGTGATAATAAATTTGCCGTTTTTTTTTTTTTTTTTACTGGGCACCCTTTAGTACAGACATAGGCTCAGGGCGAGCAATTATTGGGAAGTACTAAATAAGAACGAAACGAGATATACTTAGAAAGGGACACCGGGGCGAGAATGACCTGTGTCTGTAGATTAAATAAAGGATTAAGTTCGAAATTCCCTGAACGTTACACGGATCGACAGCCACTTGAATAAAGCCGGGGGAAAAGAACGGCCAAAATTTATGATAATAACAACAAAGTTGAGGACATTAGTTCGAATGCATATAATAATAACTCATCTTAGAAATTCCGATATGTGAATCATCATCATCATCATCATCATCATCATCATCATCATCATCATTTTGTAATCGTAGGGCGGATCCGAATGCCGAAGCCACACTAAATCTTTCCCACAACGGTCTGTCACTGGGATGTCTGAGGTCAGATGGATTGGTTTTGGAGAAACAATTACACAAGATGGACATAAAATTTGTTTTTCTGGAGATGAGAAGAAGCTCCAACATGGAGTGGCATTTATTGTAAGGAAAGACATTACACACAGTGTCATCAGCTTTAATCCTATTTCCAGCAGACTTATTAACATTTACTATGTAATATTTAATTCTGAATTTATTAAGCTTTTAGAAATAGAATTCATTTGAAATTTTATTCCTTTGTTATTTTCCATTGTCTTATATTAATTACTGATTTTATTTATAATAAGCATATTTTGAAGACTTTTTGTTACAAAACTAACAACACCAGCTAACAAAATAGCTCACATAAACTAGAAAAGTATGTACAGTGTAACCCGGATATAAGAGAAGCCCGGATATAAGAGAGATTTTCTCTGGTCCCAAATTAGAGCCTGTGTTAATGTATATATAATAGACCAAACCCGGATATAAGAGAAACCCGGATATAAGATACTTCTTCTCCGGTCTCGACAACTCTCTTATATCCGGGTTACACTGTATAACATCGAAGCCTTTAAAAATGAAAATGTTTAAGTAGTGTTCTATCTTAAACTAGAGTCCAAAATGACGTCCTTAGATTTTCATTAAAACAACATAGCAGAATCAAATGATGTAACAGTGTCTTCTTTAGCCAAAGCATGTGTTGCGAGAATAACTAGACAGAATAAGATCCTCCCATGGGACAATAATTCTTATTTGAAAACATTGATAGAAAAAAAAAGAGACAAACAGAAGAAGACAAAATGGAAAGGAGAATACTAAACGATTAACAAAGAAAATAAAAAAAAATCTAGTTAATGCTCTGAGAAACCAATATCTTCAGGAAATTGAAAACCAAATTAATCAAGCCAAACAGCATAGACGATGTTTTGAAATGTGAAGAATGGTGAAAAATCATGATAATATCATACAAATGAAAGCAAAACAGAAAAAAAGAACCCAAGAACTTACCCATGAACTAAAACATTATCGTTGGAACATCATTCGGATGTCTGAGGTCAGATGGATTGGTTTTGGAGAAACAATTACGCAAGATGGACATAAATTTTGGTTTTCTGGAGATGAGAAGAAGCACCAATATGGAGTGGAAATTATTGTTAGGAAAGATATGCTAATTACCGTTTTTAATTCATTTTTCTTTTTAACCGAAGCACTGATGACTGAAGCAAAAAACCCCAAAAAAACCGATGTGCTGTAATTCAGAAATACATATAATCACTGCCTGTACAAAGGTCTTTGTGTTCTTGTAGTAAATTGCTTGGTTAACTGTGAATATTCGTTGTTTGCAAGATGATAACCGAGGGAATGATAAAGAGTGCGACCAACAAGGCATTGGATTTCGCTTCAAGAAGTCTAACGCGTCAGCACATTTGGTTTTCTGTCAACTTGGACGGCAGGAAAATCAGTTAGATCAAAGGATAACAAGATGGCGACTGAGAAGTTGCGGGCCGAAGTTCGTAATGGAGAGGATCGCATCGGCTGCGGCGTCGGTGGTAACGGGATGCGCCTTAAGGAGCTTAGAATCGTTGAAATTTATCGCCATAAAGAAGTCAGTTTCTATCGGAAAACTTCTCACCTCGCCAAATGTTATCACTGCAGAAGCGGATTTTGATTAGAAGGCGGACCTAAAAAAAAGTTTGATTTATTCAAAATCTTTCCTTGTTTCCTCTATTCTCTCTGTCTCTTTCTCAAGCGTGCGGGTGCACGGTTGGTTTAATGGATAGTGACTTGGAATGTGATATCGGGCTGACGAGTTCGAATTCCTGCCAGGTTCGTTAAATTTACTTACGCGTAAATACCCTTAGAATAGGTATGAATCCATCTCCTTCCCCACCTTCCTATGGGTTAAATAGTTGGACTTGTATCAGGAAAAATCTAAAAAAAAATAATTGTAATAAAATATTGACTAGCAAAAAAGAAATATTCTTACAATCCAAAAAATGTTTCAGCTTTAAATAACACACTGGTTGATAATCCGTAAAAAAACAAAACAAAACGTGTACACCAGGGACGTGCAGTCTTGTTAGGCAAGGTAGGCAGTGTCTAGCCTGAATAAAATAGATCAGCAGCTACATGTTCCTTCTGTGGCACAATATGCACCTATTCCAACAAAATTATGAAGGTCACTGATTATTATACAAAATATTTTAGTGTTTTTTTGTAGATTTACTACATAAAGGTCACAAGCCGACTAGCCTGCGTAATTACCGACGTCACGTGACTGGTGCACACTTACTTACACACACGTGTTGGAGACGGGGAAATATCCTAAAAAATAAAAATCGGAAAAATGTAGGACATCAATAGAACTTATTCATTTTTTACGTTGCGTTAGTCAGATCGGATTTCCCAAAAATGTATAGTCCCCTGGGGTGTTTTTGCACCCCCCCATACAAAAACGTTTCTAGCGTTACAATTATGTAAAATATTGTCGTACTGCTGAAGAAAATAACATAACATGCAATCTCCGTTACAATAGACATTAAATCAAAACTTGAACTGAAGATATAATTATTCATTGAAATGAAAATTATAATAAATTTATTGCATAATCAAATATTGTATATTTTAGGCGAAACACACCAATACAATGATAAAGTTCATTATTTACATTATTCGGACTATTGTCCTCATCGTTGTCGCCATATTTATTACAACGTTTCGGCCGTTGTACCCTCCGGCCTTCTTCAGGTGGTTGGAATGTCGAACTGAACCCTTTATTTCACTCACTGGGGTAGACTGTTCTAGTTCCACGTGCCATGTTTAATTTACAGGAGATAACTTATAACTGACATCCATTAAACATGGCACGTGGAACTAGAACAGTCTACGCCAGTGAGCGAAATAAAGGGTTCAGTTCGACATTCCAACCACCTGAAAAAGGCCGGAGCGTACAACGGCTAAAACGTTGTAATAAATATGGCGACAAAGATGAGGACAATAGTCCGAATAATGTAAATAGTCTACATAATACCTCATCTCAGAAATATAGACAGATAATTATAAAGTTTGATTTATCAAAAATAGCCACAATATATTTTCATGAATATAAAGATATTACATTAACTAAAGTTATAATTATATAACTGAAAGAGTAACTATATATATATATATATATATATATATATATATATATATATATATATATATATTTTTGTCATCCACAGACAGACTGTTTCGCTGTTTCACAGCTCATCATATATATATATATATATATAATAAATCCTCAAGAGCCAGGAATAACATATCTAGGTTTCACCTAAACGGATCTTCAGGGTAAATAGGCTGAAGAGGAAATGGCACGAAAAAAATATCTGTTGGTAAAATCACGAAAAACTAATTAGCATAAACCACGTGACAAAAGGAGTTAGGAAAAAAACCCACAGAGCCTCTATATCATTAACCAGGAATTCCTATGCTTACACCTATTTAAAATCTCAGATCTTTGATTTAATAAATTATTAGATTCATCGGAGGTGGCTATTGCTAATTTTTCCTCCATGCATAATAAACAATACTTGTCTCCTGCTTTATACTTATGGCATTTTTTTTTAGTATTTCCCATTTCAAAATGGGGGTCAATTCCATTTTCCTGTTTAATATTCCATATGTATGTAGACAGACTAGTGCTGTGTTTGTAATTTAAATCATTATACCACGCTTGGGTTTTTCCTTTAGACTAAAAACTTAAGGCACTGGACGATTTGTTTCGCCCTGTTCGCATGTTTCTAGTTTTTTCTTTTTTTCCAATTTTTCCTCAGGTACCAATTTATTTTTATATACTTACAAGTTGTGTTATCCGAGTTTTTTTCCAACCTAATATTACTATTAGTATAATATATATATACACACACACACACATATATATATATATATATATATATATATATATATATATATATATATATATATATATATATATATATATATATATATATATATATATATATATATTCAAGCATGTTTAGTTAAATAATTTAGACGTATTTTGTTTATTTATTTTAGTTTTAATCTTTTCAAGTTCACGAATTTATTTCTTTCTGGCTTTCTAGAAAATTAAGAAAAATTTCAAAATTTTCTTTCAAATAATTTTTATTTTCCCAAGTACTTTCAATCTCACCTGAGACCATCTTCAGGGGGTTAAAATATCTGTGTATGCGTATACAGTAGCTCCCTAAATTCAAGATATTTGTTCACAGTTTGTTTACAGCGTTCCAAAATATGAAGATTCAATGGAGATAAATTTGTAATTTTTATTTTAATATTTAAAAAATTAAAAAGATGTTTAGTTTTTTAGTTATAATATTTTAATTTAGTATTTTACATGAAACTCTGCTGCTAAAAACATTTTAGAACTTTGTTGCTACACTCATAGTTGACTTTATTTATTTTTGCCGAAATTATTTTATATAAATGTCTTCCAGAATTTTAAGATTTTGCTTATTATGAATTTGGTGAAGTACTAATGAATTTTCGACATATATATATATATATATATATATATAAATCTGATAAAATCTGACGATCCGCTGTCCTTTAAAAGGGCTGTGGTGAAATAATTTATTATATGGAACCTTAAAGTGGTCTGTATTTATTTAAATTATTAGCTCTGATTTACATTGAGCTCTCTGGATTTTATCCTCCTTGGATCTACCCATACGGATTACCTAGTTTTTCGTAAACTACATATATATATATATATATATATATATATATATATATATATATATATATATATATATATATATATATATATATGTATTTGACAAACCACGTCTACACATGTGCACGAAATGAGAGACGCCAGTAGTTTCAAAATTTTTTAGAGAATATTTCTTTGAGAGATAAATCATAAAAGCTTACCTTCGTTAGTCCGGTGGGGTGATAGGACATCCCAAAGAAGACAAATCGACGCCTACCTCAACTACACACCCTGAGGAGAGTAGTGGAAACGAGTAAAATAAACAAGTTGCCAACTAGAAATTACTAGTACTTTAAAAATTTAGGGCAATAAAAAAATCCCGGTGACCAACGCAGGGTAAAGCCAAACTACGTTTCCCAACACACACACACACACACATAAACATACACGCACACATAAACGCATGCACACACACACACACACACACACACATATATATATATATATATATATATATATATATATATACAGTGTAACCCGGATATAAGAGAGTTGTCGGGACCGGAGAAGAAGTTTGTTATATCCGGGTTTCTCTTATATCCGGGTTTCTCTTATATCCGGGTTTGGTCTAATATATACATTAACACAGGCTCAAATTTGGGACCAGATAAAATCTCTCTTATATCCGAGTTTCTCTTATATCCGGGTTACACTGTGTACATATATATATATATAGAGAGAGAGAGAGAGAGCGAGATAGCGAGTAGAGAGAGAGAGAGAGCGAGTAGAGAGAGAGAGAGCGAGTAGAGAGAGAGAGATAGCGAGTAGAGAGAGAGAGAGAGAATCCCCAAGAGTATGCAACACCGCCTTATTTTTAATTTTGTTTAAAACATTTTTTTAAATTAAGTGTAAATTTGATAAACTTTGCAATAAAGAGGTTGATATTTTAACAATTTTGTATACTGTTTAGGCATATATTCTATGCTATCTTTAGCAGCCTTCCCTTGCTAGATCAGTTACCACTGAGTAGTGAGTTCGACCTCACCGCGCCATACTTTTAGCCACATCTAATCGACTCTTTACTCTCGATACATTCTTTCTGTTTCCGACCGCCTCACTCTCCAACCCTATCTGTCTTTATTTCTATATAGGGTGGCAATAAAGTCACTATACAGTTACTGCTTTTCTGAAGCATCTCAGTTCGAAACTTAATTTACCAAGTCAGTTAGTTACGTGTCGTGCGTGAGACACTCTTAGACGATCAGGTATCTTTTGATACATGACTCACGGGGCAGATTTTTTCCTGCAGTAGGTTGCCATTTCTTTCTGTGGTTGACCAGTTGCCATCCAAGGCTATAGAACTCGGTCGGTCCAGCTATTTACCTATAACTGGAGAGGAGAAGAAGAAGATTCATACCTTTCCCAAGTGTATTAGCACGTAAGTAAATGTGATGGATTCGACTGGAATTCGAACTCGGCTCTCCGATTCCTCAATCCGAGACTGCTCTATTGTGTGTTAAGATACATACGCACACATACATCTGAATCGATTTAACGGAAGTCAATTTGCTTATTCTATCTCAAAGATAGGATGCGCGCGCGGTGTAATTGATAATTGCTCTAAATGAGAAAATATCTTTCAATTCTTCTTAAAAAGCGCGGGAAAAATGAAATACGGAATACCAGTCAGTTATGTGCCATGCGTGATTCACGCTTAGGCGATGATGTATTTTTCGATACATGACTGACGAGGCAGATTTTTTTCCCGCAGTAGGTTGCTATTTCTTTCTATGGTAGACCAGTTGTCATCCAAGGATATAGAACCCGGTCTGTCCTGCTATTTAACCATAGCTGGTGGGACAAGAAGAGAATTCAAACCTTTTCCAAGGATATTAGTACGAAAATAAATGTAATGAATTCGACTAGGCATTTTTTTTTAAATGTCACAGTTACAGGGGCATCCATAATAACAAGAAAAAAAATCTATTTTGTTAAGACTTTTTCCAAGCGTGCTTTTTCATGTTTCAAATCTTGCTATCTTTACTTTATTTTCATATTCAAGTGTCTTGGTATTGCATTATCGATGATCCAACACTGTCTTCATTCTGGGCAGTAATAATGTCTGGTTTTCTAGCTTCAATTACACTATCACATTTCACGATGAAGAGCAGCTTTATACACTCATTTTCCAATACTGCTAGTAGTATATGCTTATGCCAATTGTCTGTTCTTTTAAGTTTGTATTCACCACATAGTATCCACTACAAAAATCCTGGTATGTTGTCAGGTTTCCGTTTTTATTCTAAATTATTTACTCTAAGTTATTATTATTATTATTATTATTATTATTATTATTATTATTATTATTATTATTATTATTATTATTAATAAAAACTTTCTTTCTTAGAGTTTGTTTTTCTTGAGTTCATTTTGAAATCCTTCCTTGTTTTCAAAAGATTTTAATCTTCCACTTCTAACTTTCATACGTTTCGGTGTCAATATCTTTTCCAAACAACCAGCTTTCCACTCTTTTCTTTCCTTTTCTTTATTCTCCGACGAGCCACCCACAGTAGCAACAACAGCTTCTCCGATTGTCATCTCCTGCCTCAAATCTCCACTTCGCATACAAGCTTATCACATTCAACGTCGTCTGATCTAAGACAAGATCCGGTTAATCTTTTCAGCCTCGTTTTGACTTTCCGATTTCTCCTTCTTCTTCGGAGTTAGAGGCGTTCGTTTTGTTTCTGCGTTTAAAGGTGAACTATCAAAAGAGAAATTGTACCCGAGACACATCTGCAATAACACTTGAATTGTCGTGTGGCAATACAAATACAAAAAGGTGAAAAAAAAAAAAAATGGGTGGAGAATAAAATGAAACTACCAAAAAACAAGAAGGCTGATACCCGAAAACAGTTGGGAGAAATAGGAGAAGCTGTTTCAGGGCGTGAATGCCGATGAACACAATAACTGCCTTTAGTAAAGAGGCGTGTCTCAATTGTTCAATACAAAGAAAAGAAAAGAATCTTATTACCGTATCAATAGATTATTATAACATTAGCTTCACTTGTTAAAATGGCATTGGTCGTTCTTTATAGTCAGGTGCTACGATGGCTTCTAGTACCATGTAACCAAATACTGCCTGCTACATGGTCGGGTCATCGTCGACTAAACCGGATCCTCCACTAGATTTTTCTGGTGAGGAAGGTGGCTAAACACCCAGCATAATTAAAAACAAGGGTAGATGAACGTCCTTTTAGAGTCAACGGTCATCTAGAAAAATGTTTCTCAACCTTTTATTCCTTGTGGCCTATTTTTAGTGTCAAAAGAATTCCAGGCCCACATAAGCACACATAGAAACTTCACGTAACAGGAGATACATTTTATTTACAAAAGCAAAATATAGTAAAAAGTATAAATTCTGACTAACGACAACACTTCTTGTGTCTATCAGCTTGACAAGTTGAACTTCCAAGCAAAGGTAAAGTAGTTTGTGTTTTCATAATTTTACGCCAGTGTCAAAAAGCAGAATGTCAAAGCCCACCTACTTTCCTTGGGCCAACTTCAACTGCATGATGGGATCTCCCGTGTAACTTTAATTTTTACAAGACGAGAGAGTCCATCATACATAAAATAGGGAGTTACTTTTCAATCACCCTATATATAGTTTTTTAAATAAATAGATTTTCCTATCGCCCGGTCCATACTCGTCCCTTTCTCTTGAACAGGAGTAGAAGTTCATCCCTTCTTTCCTGTTTAGGAAGGGGTTACCGGTTCCTTTCCTTTTCTCAGTCCTTAATAGTGGTGCTGTCGTTAATATTTTGTGATACGTGTGGATAGTAGCAATGTTGTATTAGCCTTATTTGAATTCGTATGATGTCTGGTGATTATCGCTGGAAACTGGGTTCCCGCAAGTATCTTTAAATTTCCAGCACCTTACTCAGTATCCACAAGAACCCCAGCTACATTGTGGTCTAGAACAATGTTTCTCAACTTTTTCTTCCTTGTGGCACATTTTTGGTGCCAAAAGAATTCCAGACCCCACATAAGCGCAAATAGAATTTAAATGTAACAAGAAATACATTTTATTTATAAAAGCAAAATGTAGTAGAAAATATAAACCCTGACGAATGACTACGCTGCTCCTGGTGTCTGTCTATCAACTTTCCAAGTAGAACTTCCAAGCCTTGCTTCAGCTTCAAACATATGACCTCTCTCTTTTCAATTTGTACCCCCAGGCACCTTTTTAAATTCTCACAGGCCCACGTTGAGAATCACATTTTTTCCCTTTTTTTTTTTTTTTTTACAGTAAGGTAAACCCTATACAGAGGCAGTTTGTACGGCTAGGAGGAGAAGATAACTGTTAACTCTAGACTTGAACAGGTTAAAATTGTAGTGATCGAGGAAGCATCCTCTTGGGAGTCGGTTCCACAGAACAGTGGTTCGCGAGAAGAAGCTGTTCGTATAGAACTTACTGCTCATCGATGAAATACGGAGGGAATGTGGATGATTTGTTGCCATGCAAGTGGTATGGCGGGTCCTTGCCGTGAAGGTTAGCATTGGCGGAACCAAGTAATGTACTTCGTTCGGGCACTTTTCGTGAGAGTAACCATAGGGCAGTGAGAGGGTTGCTACATCCCTCCTGTGTGAGAGAGGTTGGAGGGAGGAAAATAATTGGTCACCAAAAAGAATTTCGGAGACGCTTTTGGGCTCTATCAAGGCTGGAGAATAAAGACTGGACAACTCCCTCCCAAATATGACAACAGTACTCCATCTTCTGCGCGATCTGTCCCTTGTAGAGGATAGCACGTGGGGGGGGGGCACAAAAGAGTAGACTGGTATTCATAGCTATGTATGCAGCTACTGCGGTCGGAATGGGAGATTTCATCACCGCCGATTCAACAACATCGACTCAACACCGCCGACTCAAACCTGGCCAACTCAGCTCGATGACAAACAACTCAACTCAAGGACAACTCATCACCAACCTACTCAGCGCGAGGAAAGCTCAACACGGCTATGAATTCGGCATTCATAGCTTCAGGCCGGCGTTGACTCTCAGAGTGTGCACATCTCTTAGACCGGCTTTGAGTCGTAGAGATTTTTAAAATTTGGCTGTTTGTCTTAGTAATTTATTAGTTACAACAACCTATTAGGCTGACTGGTGTTTAATTTTCAAGACCAGACAAATAACCAAAGCAGCAAATAGAAGACTACACACAGAGTTTGGGATGGTGCACCCCATGATATGGAGATTCATTATGGGGCTGCAAAAGGTGTAAAGAAACCAAGATGCATTTTTTAAGCAATTAATTTAAGCTCATCCCTGTCTCCCTAAATTGAAGAAGTCTATGAAGGCAAATGAATGAATTTTGCAGATTGTTTCTTCTTTTTCACAATGATCGCCAACTGAATATTTGAAGAGAATTGCATTTTATTTTCAATAAATTTTTAAATTAAAAATTAAATCATGTATTAAAAAATGATCTTTAATAAATTACTTTTATTTGTTTTTAAAAGTCGACATTTTTTTTTGTCTGGGCCACTTTTTCGGAATTAAAATTTGCGCCTCACCAAATTTTATGTGATAAAATGTACTTTTAGAAATAACTAAAAGAGAGAGTGTTAAAGGAAGATAACAGCGGATTCGAAATCAGAACATTATCATTGGTAACACTCCCCACCAATTTACGGACTCTGCTTACTATATTAACAAAATTTAATCATTCTGCTGTGAAAACCGTGAAGAGACTTTCAATGCTTGTTGTCTCATGCTCGTTGTCTAATTTTTCAAGATCGGTCAACTAACCACACTGAAGCAAATAGAAGACTGCACACAGAGCTGGAGAAGGGACAGCCCACAATATTGGGATTCTTTACAGGGTTGCAAAAGGTGCAAAAAACAAACAAACTGAGATGCATTTTTCGAGCAATTAATTGAATGTCATTTCCCTTCTAAATTGAATAAGTATATGAAGGCAGATGAAAGAATTTTACAGATTGTTTTTTTCTTTTTTTTCACAACAATCTCCAATACGTGAGGGGAATTGCATAAAATTTTCAATAAATTTTTAATTTAAAAATAAAGTCATGTATTAAAAAATGATCTTTAATAAATTACTTTTATTTGTTTTTAAAAAGTCGACGAAAAAAACTTCATAGTTTGCATGTCGTTGAGTTGTTCTCGCGCTGAGTAGTCACGGGGATGGGTTAACCGGTGTTTAATCGGCAGCGTTGAGTTGGCGGTGAGGAGTCGTCCTGCACCCAGTACAGTGGTGACACGGCATCGCTAGGTGGAAGGCTTCATAGACTGAAGTCAACGGCCAGGGATGAGGATTCTCCAGATAGAAGTAACGGCCAAGTGTCCGTGAGCAATGCGAGCTTTTAAGTTGGAGGGCGTCGGCTGTTGTTTGGCTCCGCTGGATCTTTGCCCAAGGAATGTTATGCATGAATGAATACCTATCAATACAGATGTACGGAGAGAACTGGTCAAATGCTGAACTGCACAGCGTCACTACGACGCCACCTGTTCATAGGACTAATAATGTTGGTTCTCCAGAAACGTGTTAATGTTTCGAAGAGTAAGTTATTACAAAAAGTTTTGAATTGGGAACTGACTAAGCGGGTGCTGGAACCCTGGTGCAGTTAGTGGACGTTGTGATAGTTATTTTAGTAGCTGATACAAAATGTGGTTGTGCCAACCCTACATTTCCTGGTGTTTTTGTCGAGACACTATCTCTAGAAAACTGCCACCCAAGGCTAAAAACTTCTTTCAAGTCATGAAATGAATTATCCCCCGTCAGACACCAACTTGGAATTTGAATTTCCGCGGACCGTCTTAGAGACACCAGCTCCGGATTTGACCTCAGGGTTTACTCCCGAAGTTTTTCTCATGATTGTGATTATGGCATCGGAGGTTTAAAATCAGTTTTCCTTCTCTTAGATGAACTACCCACCATCTTTCCCCAGATACCATGGCTCGGGACTCAGGGTTGGACATTGGGGATCTGGGGACGGTAATGCGGGACCCAGCAGTATGGGAAGGGATTGTTAATGGAGTTCAAACCAACCCTAGGGAGGTCAAAGGATGATGATGATGTTATTACATAGGTCCAAACCAATCCTTTCAACATCTCCCAGATTCAAATGGTGAAGGATCAGTTATAGTGGATGTCCTAACCAAACATCGACACAAGGGGCATATTTCGTGTACTTCACGGCACGTACATTGAGAAGGGGTTTGAATTCGGAGTTTTCTTTCTACTAGAGTGGTTACCATACCAAAACTATACCAATACGTCTCATTAATTAGCAAGGTTTAAATTCAAAATTCTCTCCTTTCCCTACTAAAACTAGTCCGCCCTATTTTGTCCATAGCCATGACGGTTAAGGAAGATGTGACGGATCTCTGTCTACCCCAAAAGCATCGGTGCAGCATCGGTGCAGCATCGTCGACCGAAAATCGGACTGTCGATACAATTTTCTGCAATGGCAACCGTCACACAAGCCGCATATGAATACAATTATCTTTCAGATTTCATTATAATTCAAATTTCAAAATTCCCACTTCACCCGTACAAGATCCAGTTTCTTCTCTAATTATTTCTTTCCTCAGAAACATTTTTGATATTCATTTAAGCTTGATTTCTTTTGGTACAAAACCAACATAATTATAATAATTATTATTATTATTATTATTAATGCTGTCGATGATGATGATGATGATGATGATGATGATGATGATGATGATGATGATGATGATGATGATGATGATGATGCGCTAATGATGATGATGTCGTAGGCAGCAATTATGTTGTTTCTGTTGTTGTCTTTGTTGTGGGAAATATTATTAAAAGGAAACGGGCCAGGAAACTGACAACGTATTGCTTAAAGATGTCGAAGTTTGACTAAGCGAAAATCGTCGAGTGCTGGCCAAAGAAAATAAAAGCGCGTGTTTTTTTAGAGGACTTGATACACCCAACCCGTATCAAATATTTATCTATAAAGAGTTCCTTTGACACGCCTTGGAAGAACATTTCAGAAAAATATAGATCTCGCTCTATGATTCTCTTAGTGAACATGATGTCAGTATCTTTGTTGCTCCATAAGAAAACAAAAATTGTATGTCTGGAGGTAAATAGCCAAACCGAGATAGATAGATAGAAGTAAAGGAAAATGCCACTCTCTCCCTTCCTCACTCATTCTCTCTCTCTCTCTCGCTCTCTCTCTCTCTCTTAGTCATTCTCTTTTACTCTCTTTTTATCACTTTTTCATCTTCTCTCTCTCTCACTCACTCTCTCTTTATCATTTTCTCTCATTCACTTTCTTTTTCTCTTTCACTGTACTTGTTTCTCTCTTTTTCATCTCTGTCTCTCTCACTCACTGTCTCTCTCGCTGTTATTCTCTCTCTCACTCACTCCCTTTTTCTCTCCTTCTATTTTTTCCTCTCTTTTTCATCTTCTCTCTCTCACTAACTTTCTCTTTATCATTCTCTCTCTCACTCACTCTCTTTCATTTTATCTCCTTATTTCACTCACTCATTCATTCTTTCTCTCGCCCTTTCTCTCTCTCTCTCTCTCTCTCTCTGTATCTCTTTCTTTCTCATTCTCTCTCTCTCTCACTCTCCCACTCAATTTCTTTCACTTTCTCTCTCTCTCTCTCTTTTCATTTGTCTTTGCAGCAAATATTGATTTTCGGGACAAGCAGACAATTGTGAAATTGGCGTTACACAATCTTTCTAATATCAACAGTTTTTAACATTTTCATGACTTTCCACATCATCCTTTTATTTATTTTCTGTGAATTGCCATGGCATCTTCTAAAATATAATAGTTTCCCTTTGACTTCTTCGTATTTTAGAATTCTACGTATTCCTCCTCCTAAAATGGCTGCTACTCAAGGCTAGAAAATTCAGTCTACCCTGCTATTTAACCCATAGCTAGGTGGAGAAAAGATAGATCCACGCCTTTCCAAAAGTCATTATGTCTAGATCAGAATCGGAGGTTCAACTGGAGGTCAATCCTAACAGATATTCAGATTTAGATTAATCCTGCAAAAGACCGTAGTAATCGAGCACCCAGCAAGAGTTGAATTCACTGTTTTAGCCTATTGATCTCCGTACCAACACTCCACAGTAGGCGTATGCCAGGCTGGTAACACGTTCAAATGGATATCGTAGGTCCCATTTTTAACTGTTAAGTATAATTTAATAATGAAACAATTTCAAACAATGTATATGAATAAAAACAGAAGGATAATTTATCTTAGTCAACGAGTTCCGTCCTCTGATGGACTTTATCAAGGCAAATATAAAGATTTTATTTTGTGACAAGTATTTATACACAGAAGTAAAAATATAGTTAGTTTTTCAGATTTTTAAAAATTAAGACCGCTCATAAATACACTTCAGATTAAATGAAAGTTAAGGTAAACTATGGAAGATGCTAAGTAACATAATTCTATGCCTAATAAAAGAAAGCGAGTTAATGTTGATATTGTTGAGTTTTTTCTTAATAATGTAATTATCATTTATATTATTTTAGTTTGAAAAATTAAGTAATGTATGATATATTTTAAAATTTTATTTAAAATATATTATACATAAATTAATTTTTCTTTAGTCATGGAGCAAGATTTTGAATTCACCGTTTTCTTTTAATTTTTTTGAATTCATTTTCTTTCAATTTTTTAAATGATTATAGCCAACTATGTTGAATCGAATAGGCTCGAATTGACGAATCCATTACATTCGCGTACGTTCTACTACTTTTCGGAAAGGTATAAAACCTCCCCTTCTTCTTCCCCCAGCTATGGGTAACTAGCAGGACAGACCTTGATAGAAAACTGGTCTATCTGCTTCGTCAGTCATGTATCGAAAAATACATGCTCGTCTAAGCGTGTATCACGCATGGCACAGAATTGGCCGATGTTGGCTTGGGAAAGGAGTATTTCTTTTTTCTTTTTTTCAGAAAGGATTTATATTCCGGTAAGATTCGATAGCGGCACTCTCAAGAATTTTCCATCTAAGTAAGTTACTTTCCCTTTTAATATGTGTGACATTCTTTAGATAAAAATTGTGGTTGAACTTATTTTGATGTATGACTAATGCGTTTGATAAATTATGTATACGATCTTTTTGTGTTCATATATTCGATATTTTTATTTCTGCAAGTCTCCCCAATATATTGTAAGGAACAGTTGTGACAGCTTATTTTACATATACCTGCTTAAGAGTTATTATTGTTATGGATATTTATTGTTATAATCCTATCCATAATAAGACTGGATAAATTGTTTTATATATATTGTACAATAATGTACGTTTTATGTTTTATGATCTTTCATATATAATGTATAATAATGCATAATTTTTGTATTAAAAATGCTCAAAATTATAGCATTTATTTGTAGTCAAAGGCAAGTGTTCTGGAATAAAGAAATACGTCGAATAAATTTGCAATATAAAGTTGGTTTCGATTATCTGTGTTTTCGCCTTTTGCAATTCTCTTCCGGGTTCTTGCTTTCCAGTCGATATTGGTCTTCAAAAATTTTAAATGCAATGCCAATCGTTATCTTTTGTATTCTTAATTACTGTTCATTTATCGTTCATTTTCCTTGACACTACCACCGCTTTAGCCTTGGTAGCGAAAAATGACGTAATGCCCAGAGACGCGTTGAACAGTAATAGCAAAAAATTATAACTTAATGCCCAGCCACCGGTTGAACGGTGGGTAAACACTTGTAACTATTTTTATATCTACCGTGAAACATTACATACCAATTATTTACGAATTTTGACTCAGGAGCCCAGGAAGAAGGATTAAAATTGTCCAGGAACGCAGGGCTCAAAGGGTTAATAATGTTTTCTTTTTCTTTTTCTCATATTCTCTTGCACTTAGAAAGCCCTTGCGTTTTAATGGCATTAATACCTTGCTTGGATTAAAATGATTAAAAATTATTATTTAGCAAAGTGTCTTTTTTGCTTCTATTAAGTAAAGCAACCTCCACCTTCCTCAACATTTTAGACCCATGAAAACTAGCCCACTTGGTCACCCACCCACTTTTATATATGTAAAAAAAAATAATTTGTACTGATTTATCAAATTGCAAATGTCCGTTCATGTGTGCAAATATGTTTGTTGGGGTTAAAAAAGAATTTACGTTGTTTTCTCTTTATTCGATTTGGGTGCATTCAAGTGAATGTGCGTGAGCACGTAAGGGATCTTCTTGATGAGCGATCACCTGAAATTGTATGCACATATGTGTGTGCATTCATGTGTGAACGAGTGCAATGGTATAGTCAAAACGTAACGCAGACTTTACAGATGTTTCTACGTTGGATGTGTCTCTGACTGCGCTTGAAAGTGAAGACAGGCTGACATGCATTTATATAGATTCACTAGTGCATATCAATTCTTATGCATCATAGAATATGCTTATATGCACATATCTATAAATGCACCTATTTCAGCGTGTACGTATGTAAATGTGCATAAGTTGACTTATCTGTCATAATATTTTAATTTGGCTGTGGCTGTTTATTTGAATCTGAATCTCCCTCTCTCTCTCTCTCAATCTCTCTCTCTCTCTATATATATATATATATATATATATATATATAGTAAATTGATATATATATATATATATATATATATATATATGTAGAGAGAGAGATAGATAGATAGATAGATAGATAGATAGATAGATAGATAGATAGATAGATAGATAGATAGATATACAGTGACTGCTACTACTGATGCAAAGCTCTTCTATGAATTGGACACTCTGAGTCACTGGCGTGTTGATTAAAAAATAAATACGTAAAAATTCACCTTCCTCTCTGCCGGGAGCTGATAGCTTAGGGGGAAAATCTCCGACTGATGCCAAATCAGTTGGGTTTCGATCCAGCTTGAAGCAATCGGATGTCTAGCCACACTGATGAGCTGTGATGCAGCGAAACAGTCTGTCTGTGGATGGCAATATATATATATATATATTTAGGAGGCAAGGTGGAGAAATATTTAGCGGTATTACAGTCGAATGCATTACATTCACTTACATGCTAATACCCTTGGGAATGGTGTGAATCCTCCTCGTCTCCCTCCAGCTATGGGTAAATAACCTTGGATGGCAACTGGTCTAGGAGAAGGACAACTCTGAATTCAAAACCTGCGGAGGCTCGTTTGCGAACCTTGTGTCACGTAGTGCGACAAGACACTGTATTCGGCCCGGTGGATGGTTCTGCACAAAGCCTTAACCACTATAATCAAATCTCATGTGCTGGTGTCTTGCTGTCGGTTCCTATGAACTGAGCTGCTTGACCCTCATGAGTCGAATACGACGGGAGTCGAATATATATATACATGTAGCAATTTACTAATATGGCACAAGGCTGAAATCGAACTCATTAGTCGTAACTGAACGAGTGAGACAAACTTGCTTACCATTAGACGATGCTGAGATGTCCAAATATATAACTAAATGTTCATTTATCCTGTATTTACTTGCAAACATTGACAGCAAGTCTCCTGTCGAGTGGATGTAATATTCACGAAACAAGTTGGCAATTTTCTGAGCGTAGCTTAGATGTGGCACAAGGCCGACAGTATTGCGCACCAAGAAGTTAGTATTAAGTCGTAATTGATCTAGTGTGACAAGCTGGCCAATCATTACAGTACGTCGAAGCGCCCAAGGGTAGATTCACGCTGAGTCAACATTAAATCTCATTTATCACTATAAATGTTCTAAATTCTTGATATTGACCTTAATAAATGCAAAAGCTACTTGCCATAAAATCATTATCTTTGAGAAATACTCTGGTGGACACCCAATCTTTGTTATTATATAAATATAAAGACGGGTTATATATAAGGATGTTTCATTAAGGCGGATCAAAGCCAGCAGTAAATAAATCAGTGTTATTGGTGAAGATTTATTCATTTCTCTATTGGATCATGTTATTTAACTCATGGCAATTATTTGTGAAAAATAATATCGGCCATATGTCATTTGACGCTTAAACTTAATTCACATTTAAAATCGGTCTAAGTTATTGGAATACACTTTATATATATATATATATATATATATATATATATATATATATATATATATATATATATATATATATATATATTTGTGTGTGTGTGGATAAAGACGAAAGGAAAACTTAGACCACGGGTTTCGTGCCTTGATAAAGTCCTTCTGAGAATGAAAAGCGTCGGCTACGTTTACTTATCCTATTGCCTATATTCATATTGTCCTTTCAGATATACTCTTGTCAGTTGTAGTTAATGAATCTTGTATAATCTGCCTAAACACACAATTATATATATATATATATATATATATATATATATATATGTGTGTGTGTGTGTGTGTTTGTATGCGTGTGTGTGTGTGCATTTGTGTGTGTGCGTATACATATGCTTACTATATGTCTCTATGCTTTAATTTTTGGTATGTTTATGTAAAACTTTCTCTTTTCATACATACATACATACATACATATATATATATATATGTATATATATATATATATATATATATATATATATATATATATATATATATATATATATAAAGTGGACATGGAAGTCAGCACTTAGAGGCGACAGTCTGTTTCATGCTAGTGCAATCGTCAGGCGACTCCTGACGATTGCACTAGCATGAAACAGACTGTCGCCTCTAAGTGCTGACTTCCATGTCCACTTTTATATTTACACACGCTCTATCTCTGATATTGAGCACTTTACCCCATAAATATAGCACACTTTAAGACTATATTTCTGCATATATATATATATATATATATATATATATATATATATATATATATATATATATATATATATATATGATGAAAATGTGGAAAAGACAAAGCAAAATCCGAATATGTGAGTTTACTGTTCTTTATTTTCTTTTTTGTATTTTAAATAAAAAACAGTAAACTCACATATTCGGATTTTGCTTTGTCTTTTCCACATTTTCATCATACCGTCGGATCTACATCCACATATTTGCTTACATATATATATATATATATATATATATATATATATATATATATATATATATATATATATATATATAGTCTTAAAGTGTGCTATATTTATGGGATAAAGTGCTCAATATCAGAGATATAGCGTGTGTAAATATAAAAGTAGGCGACGATTGTACTAGGATGAAACAGACTGTCGCCTCTAAGTGCTGACTTCCATGTCCACTTTTATATATATATATATATATATATATATTTAAGAAATGGGTTAAATCCGACATACTGTTATTTTTAATTCGTTTTTTTAAATGATATTTTTATGGATATTCATATTCGAGAAGAAGCACTGTCTTTTAATAAAATTTAATTTTTCTGACAAGATTTCTCAAATATTCATGCTGGTAGATGTAGTTGAATAAAAATATTTTTAATTTAAAAAAATACTGTTTAATTAAAACAAAAGACAGCTTCTACTTGAATATGAGTATCCATAAAAAATAACGATTAAACCATATGTGTGTGTGTGTCACTTAAAATATTATTTTCATTGGATACCCATATTTGATCAAACAGTATATTTATTTATTTTCGTCTACCGGCCTAAATATTCAAGAAATATTGAAGACAATTAAGGGCTCTCTCGCAGGATTCGAACCTGCTTTTTCAGAAATAATCGTCGTTAGATCCGACGTGCTCTAGAACGACTCAGATTCAATGAAATAACGTTCAAGTGATAAAATACGTCGGATTAATAACACAAATATCCATTACTTCTTCAGAAATTGCCCTCTCTCTCTCTGTCTCTCTGTCTCAATCTCTCTCTCTCTCTCTATATATATATATATATATATATATATATATTCGTTGTATAGTTTAGATATATTCTGTCTTCATATTTTCGATAAGATCCTTTCCTACTCGCGGATATTTTCTTGATGTCATTATTGAAGGACGAGAGAATCTCGCTCGTTTATACGTATTTGTTTTATTTCCAAGTACTTTTGACATATCCATGTCATCATCAGGGTACTGTTTATTATAAAATAAAGATTATACTATTCATTATTGTCAGAGACAAATTGTTCTTAAATTTCTTATAAATAATGTGAGGAACGCTGTGTCAATATATATATATATATATATATATATATATATTTTGTTTCTAAATTATAAATAAATATATTATATTATTTCTAAATAAGTAATGTTTTTTATCTTATTACTTACGACAGATAACTGTCAGACTAATAAAATAAAATATCCATTATTTGATTGTTTGTGTTTCTAATACGAAATTGATTAGATATGAACATTCAAGAATCTAAAACAAGAAGCATTATCGTTAAACTAAAGCCAGTATTCGAGGTTGCTTTATCGACGCGCTCTGCGTAGCCGAGTCAGTTAAAAACACGTCTGATCTATTTCTCCTACAAGAACAAGGGTGAGCATGTTCAAATCTTGCCGGAGTGAGCATCTTTTACTTTAATAAGATTTCTCGAATCTTCAAGCCTGCGTACAAAAATAACTATACTGTTTAAAATGAACGTATCATCTACTCAAATATGGATATCCACTAAAAATAACATTTAAAGTTATATATATATATATATATATATATATATATATATATATATATATATATATATATATATATATACATATATATATATATATATATATATACCAAATATGTGGTGCAGTTCAATTTATATTACAATGAATCATTCATACAAAAGGTAAAGTAATAAATCTATATCATTAACTTTACTAATTCACTTTTTGTATGAATGATTCATTGTAATATATATATATATATATATATATATATATATGTGTGTGTGTGTGTGTGTGTGTGTGTGTGTGTGTGTGTGTGTGTGTGTGTGTGTGTGTATATATATATATATATACATATATATATAATTTTTACATACGGACAAAAACAACTTGCTCACTACAAAGATGCATTCTTGTTTCGATGCGGCTGCATCTCGATTGGTGAGAACCCAAAATGTTTACATTTATATATATATATATATATATATATATATATATATATATATATATATATATATATATATATGTATATATATATGAACGTATTCTCCATACTTTTCTTTCTCCCTTACAACTTGACGATCTCAGTCTTTTCCATTCCTCTCACTATTCCGCTTTCTTTCTTAGCCCACTGTTTCTTACTTTACCCTTTTCTTCCTCTATCTTTCTTTATCCACCTTCCCTCTGATTTTCTTTACTTTCTCTTTTCTTAACTTCTCTCTCTTTGTCTCATGAAGCGTAATAATTTCGTGTGTTTTCATTGTAGCACTGTGTGTGTTACTATACACATTGATGTATGCGCAGGTTTATTTATGAGCGTGTATATCATTCTGTGGATGTGTGTGTGTCGGAGTGAACTTCCCTTTTTGAATCGGGGTTGCGGATGTAAATAAACAAATCGCTTGTTAGTACATCACACAAACTTTCTGAATTTTTTGGTTTCCTTTGTTGACTTTACTTCTATTCACTTGTTCTGTAAACGTCCACGCCTCAAAGTAGTCGGCGCTGTGGGGGTCTGCAAATCCACTTAGCAGGCACAAACACACTCGCAAAAACACATTCATGTATAAAGGTATACATGGCGATACGTGTGTGAGATGTTTATGTGTGTAAATGTTTAAACATACTTGGAGGTGACTATAATTTGATTTTCAAAAGAAAGAATACTTCTTGAATTTTAAGGTCTATTCGAATATAGTTCCTTTTAAAGCAAAAGCCGTTTTTATTTTTCTTTAATTATTATTATTATTATTATTATTATTACATGCCATCTTTACAAATATTAGTTGTATATTTCTACACGCGCGCATGCACACACATGCATACATACATGCATATATATATATATATATATATATATATATATATATATATATATATGTATATATATATATATATATATATATATATATATATACATATATATATATATCTTCCTCTCTACCGTGCGCTGATAGCTCATGAGTAAAATCTCCGACTGATCCCGGCTTGAGGCAATCAGATGTCTAACCAAGCTAATTTTGGAGTAACTTATGGAACTAATGTCTTTAATTTAATAACAAAATTAAATTCGAAGGCATTAGCTTCCATTTTTGAAACATGGTTATCACTGTGTAGCGAAAAACATATTTTAAATCAATTAATTTATAATATATATATATATATATATATATATATATATATATTTCAATGTAATATCTAAAATAAACAATATTGCTCTCTTTTAAATTAAATGGTTCGAGCGTTGGAATTGTACTCTATTCGTTCTAGTCCTACCTGGATATATATATATATATATATATATATAAATCCTTAGAATTAATCTGCAACAAAAGACAATATTTATAAGGAAAAAAGACAATTGACAATTGGAGAACTTGATTTTAGTCGTTAATAACTATAAGAATTTAGAAATATTGAGATAACTATATATATATATATATATATATATATATATATATATATATATATATATATATATACATACACATATATATATATATATAAATATATATATATATATATATTAAGAGCATTAAATATATATTATTAAGCTACAATGAAAAATTGAAAGAAAATTAAACGTCTCAAATTTGATCTCAAAACCTGAGAAGCCCAAGCATCAAAGCAAAAGAAATGGCCTAAGACATGTGTCATTAAGTTAAAGGGTTTTGATGGCAGTAGACTCAAGCTCTGAAGCTGAGATGTCATCAATATCCTGACTTAATAAATTTCATCTGTTAGTGTGGCTTTGTCGCCTGCAACAAGGCTGGGCTAGTATCGCACTTAAGAAAGCACAAATGAAATATGTCTTTCCCTTACCTGATTTTCTCCACAATATCACCTGCTAGCATGCATAAGTGTAAAAGGCGCCATCCAATGCTGACCCTCATTTATCGTTCACTATAGGAGAGTCCACCATATATATATATATATATATATATATATATATATATATATATATATATATATATATATATATATATATATATATATATATATATAACCAAGTATAGGATTGGTGTATACGGAATAAATTCCAATAGCCAAAAAATGCTATTCTTAAAAGAGTGCTCAATACAGAGTAGAGCAAATAGAAGTGTTGAAACAAAATGGCTTTTTTGTAGTGATTTTATAACATAGTTATATGATTTTCATATATATATATATATATATATATATTGAGATGTTTTCGATGTAATATCCTAAAATGAAGAATATTGCTCTACTTTGTATTAAGCTGTCTTTTAAATTAAATGTTACAAACGTTGTACTTGTACTCTATTCGTTCTCGTCTTACCGGGATATATATATATATACATGCATATATATATATATATATATATATATATATATATATATATATATATATATATATATATATATAGATAGAGAGAGAGAGAGAGAGAGAGAGAGAGAGAGAGATAGATAGATAGATAATATTAGTGGAAAATATACGCATACATATGCAATTATATACCTAAAATATATAAATAAATATACATACATACACATACATATGTGTATAAAAATAATTCCAAGAGGATAGAATCCAGGTAGAACTCAATGTCTAGGACAGAGTAAGGATATAATAAAAAGACTTAAACACTAATATTCCGTGGTCGTAATTTATTCCATTGGAATCGTGAAAACGATCCAATTCATCAGACCTACAAATTCAAAAAGAAAATTGAATTAGTAGGTCTGATGAATTGGATCATTTTCACGATTCCAATGGAATAAATTATGACCATGGAATATTAGTGTTTAAGTCTTTTTATTATTATATATATATATATATATATATATATATATATATATATATATATATATATATATATATATATATATATTCTCAGAAATAATCTGCAGAAAAAGACAATATGTATAAAGGGATAAAAAAGACAATTAGGGAATTGTTTAGTTGTAGCCGATGAGTATCGTCCAATATGGACATTTTTCAAAGCCAAAAACGAAATTAATTTATCAAAACAAAGTATCTATAAACAAAAACCAAATGTCGTTAGTAACTAGAATTTAGAAACCTTATTATATTTTTTGAATTGGACAAAGTCCGACATTTTATTTAAAGACATTTTATGATATGTTTAACGTTCTTTTTATAGATACAAGTATTTAAGCAAATGCTCTGTTTTATAATAAACAGTATTAAATAACATTTACCTTCAGGCCGGTAAATGTTATTTAATACTGTTTATTATAAAACAGAGCATTTGCTTAAATACTTGTATCTATAAAAAGAACGTTAAAAATATCATAAAATGTCTTTAAATAAACGTTATTATATATTCATTGGATCAATTGAAAAATTGCGCCATTTAATTTTTATGTTTGAAGAAAATTTTGTTACATTGACGGATTCTTTTGATTTCTTGACATAATTGCTGTGTATTTTGGATTCGGATACACAATTAGAAGCCCTCAGCTTTAATAAAAATAATTGCCACCGAATTACCAAAATATGACACTACAGATTACATAATTCAAAATCATCGCCACAACGATTTCAATTTTACCAAAGGCCACATCCGAGGCCTAATCACAGCTACATACAAAAAAAAATCGACACCGGACTTCCTCCACGATACATAACAACCATGAAATAATTAGGTAACAATAAAAACATTCCACATATCTACTTTTGATAAGGGCGAAGGAATTGTAATCATGGATAAACACATTTACTAACAGAAGATGAGAGAACTCATTAACGATGATAACATCTATGAAAAAGTAAACGAAAACAAAGCTATAAAAGAAACACAAAGTTTCACAAGCGACATCAAAAAGCTACTAAAAATGAAGACTCCTCCTGGATAAAATTTAATGAATACCATCCAAAACACTCACAATATACGGATTACAAAAAACACATAAGCCGAACATAACAATGAGACCAATCCTATCAGGAATAGGCAGCGATCCACATAAACTAGCCATAACTCTAAGCAAAATCTTAACCCCACTGCTCGGCACTATTAGTCCATCACACGTAAAAATTCAGGTGGCCTCCTAAACAAATTTAAAAACATAGACATTAAAAACAAATATATGGCTAATTTAGACATAAAATCTCTATACGCAAATGTCCCTATAGAGAAATGACTAAATCTACTAAAAAGACTCCTAACAAAAACAAAAATTAAATTACGTCTACCTACACATAAAATCTTAGATATATACCAGCTAATCCGGAAGCAATTTTTCTTTATATTTGATAAACAACTCTACAGACAAAAATTTGGTTTACCTATGGTATAGGATATTGCAACAGCCCCACTATTGATTCAGGACAAAACTACTCCCTCAAGGCACTTGATATTGGCCTCCATGTTGAGTCTGAGGACCGGTGGGAAGATGAAGAGGCATAACGTCGCTATCCCTAGTGATCACTCCAAACTCCTTCGTAATCGCCATTAAACTCATCCATCTCTTTCTGATTCCTCTGGGCTGTCCTCAGATTGACACCCAAACACTGAAGTATTCGTATTGGAGCTTCCGGCGCGAATGCCAAGCAGTACAGCATGCCGTTTCCAAATTTCTGGCGGAGTGAATTGCGTCATGGTGATCTTTTTTTCTCACAGACGGTGCCCAACTGACACTTCTATACTGTGTATTGGACAAAATCAAAAACAATCAACGCGCATGCGCGAAATTAAAAATATAAAATGGCGACAATTTACTCATCGCATCCTATATCACAGCTTGTAAACAGTTTGAACATCATTCAGAAATGCAATAAATAAATTTGGGGTATAGGTCTGATTTATATACAAAATTCACCGGAATTCTTCATTCACTGTGTGCTACTTAAGTGCTAGGTAAACTGCTACGTGAATAGAGTTGTGCATGTAGATAATTTTCAAGGTAGATCGCATATTTGAGAAGAATTATGTACGTAGATCACATACTTAACCCGTTGGCTTCCGAAGGCTTCTTTCGCTTGTTTGCCCAGGGTCCAATTAATCAATTTTGGTACAAGCGACTTTATGTTTTAAAGTTTCAAGAATGATGCAAGAATATCATAGATAGTATTTATTACCCACGACCCACCAAATGTGTCGTTCGGTACCTGAGTTCATTTTACAACCCAGAGTACCACACGACCCACCCGTGGGTCGTTGGAAAATTCTCAATATACAGGTAATACATTGTCACTAACACTCATTTTCTGTATTCAAAAACATTAAATTTTTTTGGAAAAAAATGTGGTTCTTGTGTACTATGATCGCATAAGCAATCAATTTTAGCATCCCACTCCCAATAATCCACAGAGATAAGAAATTTGAAAATTACTCACCGGAGGGTCGTATGAGCCTTGCAGACATACCACCACGACCCTCCAGCGGGTTATGTGGGAGCGAACGTGTTAAGTAAGTAGCATCGAATTATTTCATTGTATGAAGTTTTTAATAAAAGAAATATTCGATTAACGTAGCTTATTAACCTCGGATTAAAATCCTTGTTTCTTTTTTCATTTCTTTTTTTTTTCTTTTTCTTTTTTGTCGACTCGAAAGTGATTTTCCGTGAGATTCTTCCATCTTCTTTCCCAAGATAATGTCTAACCTCTTTCTCCACATTAAATAATTTTCATTTTCAGAAAAGCCCTGGCGTACAATTCATTTCGAAAACTAAAAGAACACGTGTGTTTAAAAACAAAACAACGTCAAATGACATTGAACGAATCATCCAGATGCCTGACTGGGAGGAGGGAGATTCACTTTTTGCTTATCAGTAAAAAATTTGGATTTGATCTGTAACGAGTTCTTCCGTTTGATCCGAAGTGTTTTAAGGATTCTGAAAGTTCCCAGCCCACATAAAAGGTTCCCATACTTTTTTTTCTTACCCCGAGAATTTAACAAGTCCGTCTGTCATTCCCCATTTCATTCATCTTTGTCAGATCTTCCTAATTTAGTTGATGTGACTTGAGTTTGGGAGAAGTGGGCGAGGCAAGAATTTCGGATGGAATTTCTTTTCTCTGACACTCACGAAAGTACACAAAGAAAAAACGGCCAGTTGGGTTCAGTTGTGTAGGAATGGTCAGAGTTTAGGACATTTTATTTGATTCGGTGTCCTTTGCTGCCCTGACGCTGGGGTTAGCCACAATTTCAGTTGAAGTGAGTTCATGTTATGTTCATCTGAGCATTTTTCTAGTTTTCAATTTTCTGTACTGTTTTGCCCTTGCATGTATGATTAGTTCTGTGTGTGTACGTGTTTGTATGCGTGTGTGTCTGTGTGTGTATGTGTTTGTATGTGTGTGTGTATGTGTTTGTATGTGTGTGTGTGTTGTTGTGTGTACGTGTTTGTATGAGTGTGTGTCTGTGTGTGCACGTGTTTGTATGTGTGCGTGTACGTGTTTGTATGTGTGTGTGTACGTGTTTGTATGTGTGCGTGTCTGTGTGTATGTGTTTGTATGTGTGTGTGTCTGTGTGTGTACGTGTTTGTATGTGTGCGTGTCTATGTGTGTACGTGTTTGTATGTGTGTGTGTGTATGTGTTTGTGTGTCTGCGTGTACGCGTATCTATGTGTAACCGTGTTTGCGTGTTCGTGTTTGTGTGTGTGTGTGTGTGTGTGCGTGGGCGTATGTTTTTGTGTTGCGCGTATGTACGTATTTGGGTGTGTGTATTTGTGAGTGTGCGTGTTTGTGTGTGAGTATTCGCGCGTGTGAGTGAGCGTGTGTGCATGTTTGTATGTGTGTGTGTTTGTGTATGCGTGTTTGTATGTGTGTGTGCGTTTGTACAAAAAATGCCTATAGAACCCGTCTAAACGGGATCGGGTTGGTCAACCTCCCCGAACGAGGCTCTGCCCTTCGGCGAAGCCTCGTCCGGGTTCTTCTCTGCCCAGAGGCAGAGAGTTCAACCGTCTAGCCGAGTCGTCCAAAAAGGACTGACTCTGAACTCTGAAGTATTTAGTGTCCTCCCCACGAGGGACAGATGTGGCACAAGGCCGGGTTCAAAGTGGGGTACCCGAGCCCGTAGGCTCGGCCAAAAAATAGCCCGTAGATCCTGTATAAACGGGATCGGGCCGGTCAACCTCCCGGGAAAGAGGCTCTGCCCTTCGGCGGAACCTCGTCCGGGTTCCTCTCTACCCAAAGGCAGAGAGTTCCCCTCTGCCTCAGAGGCAGAGAGTTCGACCGTCTAGCCGAGTCGTCCAAAAAGGACTGACTCTGAACTCTGAAGTATTTAGTGTCCTCCCCACGAGGGACAGATGTGGCACAAGGCCAGGTTTAAAGTGGGGTACCCGAGCCCGTAGGCTCGGCCAAAAAATAGCCCGTAGATCCCGTATAAACGGGATCGGGCCGGTCAACCTCCCCGAACGAGGCTCTGCCCTTCGGCGGAGCCTCGTCCGAGTTCCTCTCTGCCCAGAGGCAGAGAGTTCCCCTCTGCCTCAGAGGCAGAGAGTTCGACCGTCTAGCCGAGTCGTCCAAAAAGGACTGACTCTGAATTCTGAAGTATTTAGTGTCCTCCCCACGAGGGACAGATGTGGCACAAGGCCGGGTTTAAAGTGAGGTACCCGAGCCCGTAGGCTCGGCCAAAAAATAGCCCGTAGATCCCGTATAAACGGAATCGGGCCGGTCAACCTCCCCGAACGAGGCTCTGCCCTTCGGCGGAGCCTCGTCCGAGTTCCTCTCTGCCCAGAGGCAGAGAGTTCCCCTCTGCCTCAGAGGCAGAGAGTTCGACCGTCTAGCCGAGTCGTCCAAAAAGGACTGACTCTGAACTCTGAACGCTGCTTCCTCTTGAGGAGCAGTATTTATGATGTCCGGAATAGTCCATTATTATTATAACTAAGTTCCCATAACAATCTCTAACTGGGAAAGAGTTGGATTCAAATGCATTTTCACGAAAGTGATTATAACGAACACAACTGAAGTTCGAACTCGGCTCGGCTGATTTCTTGTTCTGAGTCGCTAACTATTACATTACCTGTACATTCAACACACACACAAACATATATAGTTTACTTGTGACGCGTTACGTTCTTCAGGACTTCATTGGACTAAATTTGTTATGTTGGTAGGATTATGCTTGCGTACAACAGAGGGGTGCTGGTAATTTTAGAATTTGTTTTTTTTATCTAGCCGAATACCTACTTACGAAAGTGATGGAAAGAAAAAGAAAAAACTCTAAATGAATTCGGCGAGATAAAAAAAAAATTATTTTAAATTCTAAAATTCTCAAAATTTCTTTTTGAGGCTATAATCAAACAAGAAGGACTTTAAGCACTTAGATAAGAATAGCTTCTGAAGTGACAAGCAGTACTGATTTTGATCGGCCCGATCCACTGCTGATGTCCTATCATTACTCACAGAATCAATGAGGCTCTTGACAAATTAATACACCTCAAAAACCATAGCATTAGATATTTCGTTGATGTGGCACAAAGTTTTGTTTTTGTTTTTTGTTTTTTTTTGTTTTTGTTTTTGTTTTTTTTTTTGTTTTTTTTGCTCAAGCTCTCCAGCTATGGAATTTCTGCAAGAAAGATCTTGAAAATTCACAAACAATACAATCTAAGGTTGAAAGCAAATTGAACCTAGAATTCTGAAAAATCTCCAACCAAAATTTGAACAGGAGTAAAACGGCTGTGCTCGCTATTATAAATGACCCCGAGGTCATCTCCACTTCGTCAGATAAGTGCTCGGACGAACTGAATGCTGAGAATACCATGGTCGGTACATGTAAGCAATGAGCAAGTTGTTAAAAAAAATGGAAACAAAAAGGATATTTATACAGTACAACCTCGGTTCTCGAACGTCTCACATATCGAACAAATCGGTTTTTGAATAGAAAATTCGAGATGAAAATGCTTCGGTTATCGAACAAAATTTCGGTTCTCGAACAACATTGTCGAACCGAGCCGAACCGAGCTGATCCGAGTTAATCCGAACGGAATCATTTCTTAATCGACCACCGTGAGGTATATTTTCTTGTGTTGTGCCGTGCTTTTCTTTTCCAGTTTTTATTGTAATGTGATTTTTTTTTTCTCTACATCGATTCCTATTGGAAAAATAGTTTCGGTTCAGGAACGAATGAAATTCGTGAACCGATGTTCCATTGTACGTAGAAAAAGACAGTTTGAATTTCCTAAGCACATAATGCGGAAAGGGGACTTGACACTCACAGAATATGTTGGTGGCTGGAGGGGCAATGGGAAACAATTTAACAGCTCTCCTAACGAGCTTCAGTAAAATGGAAGGTGGAATAAGGCGATAGCAAAAAGGGCGATAGTAAAAAGACAAACATTGCTAAGAATTACAAAAGATAGGAAGTTATGGAGAGCCATGAGTCATGAAGCCAGACGTTACATAAAAGAAAAGGAATGTTTGTAATCAAACTATTTATAATGTTTCAAAACTAAGTATCACTTAACACAAAAATAAAATAATATGATATAAAATAACGCATGCATATACATATATATATGGGGTGTAACAGCAAAATTGTCCAAATCATGTAGCAGCATAATTGTTCATCCCACAAAATGTTTAATATCTAATAAAGCAATAAACTGATTGAGTTTCTTTTTTCTAGACTTTCACATAAGACGTTTAGCCATCTTGACACCATTTGTCATAAGAATCAGTGAAAGATCCTTCGAGTTATTTAGCTAGAAAGAGAAAAGGTTAAAATCGTTTTTTGTCAGCCTCACTATCTTCTCAACTGAGCTGGCCTTCAGTAATGGTGCCAACATTCATACTCTCGCTTCCATCTTCAAACTCCACTCAAGAACCATCAAGAGAACGGTGAATAAATTTAAAAAAGAAGGAACGGCAGCGAAAAACAAACTGGATCAGGAGGTCACAATGGGAAGAGCTATCCTCATTTCAACTTAGAGCTAAAGAGATCAATTAAAAAAGATCCAACTCAATCTATAAGTTATTTGGCACATGAGAGAGGTGTGTCAGCTACGACAGTCCAAAGAGCTGTGAAAAAAAGACTTGAAAATGAAATTGTACATAAAACCTGTGAGGTACGTTGTTACTCCAGGACAGGAAGGTTAGAGAAGGCGAGGATCATCTTGAATAAGGTAGAAAACTATCCTGGAATAATATATATATATATATATATATATATATATATATATATATATATATATATATATTTGAGCTCTGTTTCAATCCTTCATGAGCTTCCGATCCTTAGCTATTATTAATTAATGATTAAAATGTAATTTTCGTTTAAGATCGATTTCATAATGATACTAATGTTAAGTTTGGAGAGTTATTATGCATACTTATTTCTCAAAGTAGAGACCAATAGTGTTATAAAATCCTCGGGGAATACCACTAAGATATCTTTAATCATTTCTAAGATAAAAAAATTCAAATTAAGAATTAAACAATTTTGCTGTTACACTCGATATAAGTGGACACTGACGTCAGTATCAAGTGGTGACTTCTGTTTCATGCTTGAAAGGAATTTTCAGTCCACTTTTATATTGTATATTTATATATGCATACGTTCTATCCCCGATATTGCGCACTTTTTCCCATAAATAATAAATATGACATATCTTAAAATTATATTTTAATCATATATATATATATATATATATATATATATATATATATACAAGGTGTCCCAGAATGATGGGACACATTTTAAATGTAAGTATATTTGATTATAAAAATGACAAAGAAAATACATTTATTTCAGAACCGATATGTGTGAGTTCAAGACATCTAACATTTGAATATTACATCCTTGAGATGGTCACCACCACGAAGAGAAGATTCTTGAGCTCGCCTTCTCATTTCAAACACAGATATCAGATATAAGATATAAGAGACATCAGAAACATGGAGGATATAGAAAAATCTTAGATATGTATATCAGTTATGTAATAAATATATTTGCTATTTTATGTCATTTTTATAATCCAAGATACTTGCATGTGAAATGTGTCCCTTCATTATGGGGTAACTTATATATATATATATATATATATATATATATATATATATATATATATATATATATATATATATATGTGTGTGTGTGTGTGTGTGTGTGTGTGTGTGTGTGTGTGTGTGTGTCTCTGAGTCTGTGCCTGTGTCTAAATAGGATATAGAATCCAGATAAGGTTTGATAAATTTTGAAAATATATACTCCGCCTCGATCTTTTGAACAAGATTAGAGGTTTATTCCTTGTTTCCTGTTTAGGTTTGGTTTTCCGGTTCCTTCTAAACTACTTTCATTCTCTTTCACTCCTAATAACCCCTTGCATCTTAGTGGCATTAATGCCTTTCTTGGAGTGAAATGAAGAATGTATGTATATATATATATATATATATATATATATATATATATATATATATATATGGTGACTCTAAAATTTGGACACATTGGCTAAAATGCATATTTTCAAGAAATTAAAATTTGGACCACATTTTATTGAATTAGAATATTAACAAATAACATATTCAATATGATTTCCATCATTTGCGTTGCAAAGTTTGATGCACTTTGCAAGATTCGCATGAACTTTATGCAATAACTCCACATTCCGAAAATTTTAGCACATTCACACTTTGTACGTTCAATCAAGTGTGTTGCATCTGTGATTTTCATTGCGTAAACCTTCTTTAGCATACTTCCAGAAAAAGAAGTCAATTCTTTCCATTTTCGACACAACCATGCTTAATCTGTGGAAGTAAAAAATATACTTAATGATATTTCCTATGTGTCCAGAATGTAGGGACACTATATATATATATATATATATATATATATATATATATATATATATATATATATATATAATGATCCACATTGAAATGAAAAAAAAGGCTCAATTAGTATTTTACTTGATATCAACAGAATGATTCTATAATGCTTTGAATTAGCACAAGACAAGAAGGAAACGTGTGCTTGAATGGTAATTAATATTCCCGTATATATATATATATATATATATATATATATATATATATATATATATATATATATATATAATGATCCACATTGAAAACGACGGCTCAATTAGTATTTTACTTGATATCAACAGAATGATTCTATAATGCTTTGAATTAGCACAAAACAAGAAGGAAACGTGTGCGTGAATGGTAATTAATATTCTCGTACATATATATATATATATATATATATATATATATATATATATATATATATATATATATATATATATATATATATATATATATATATATATATAATGATCCACATTGAAAACGACGGCTCAATTAGTATTTTACTTGATATCAACAGAATGATTCTATAATTCTCCGAATTAGCACAGGACAAGAGGGAAACATGTGCTTGAATGGTAAGTAATATTCTCGTAAAGGGGTCCTCGTCCATAGCATATCAATGCAGCATTTCTTTTTTTATTTGCAGCTCTTCCAACTTGTCATGTAATCTTGTTGTTTTAAAAAGCAAGATGGGTTGTCAGCGATTGACTTATATCAGGTTGCTACGTTTGTTTTATTTGATAGTTTTGCTTCTTTTTTTCTTTTTTTTCTTTCGCTTTCATTGCATTTTGGGTCAGCGATGATGTCCTATCGTCTTGCAGATTTTCACTGACAAGGTCGATTCTTTGCAAATTATTCTATCTCCCTTTCTTTTTGTTTCTATTTCCAACGTCTTGTATTCTAATTCAATTATCTCAGAAAATTGCTATTCTAAATTTACTTTCCTAAACAAAGGATGTATTCGAAGGAAAATGTAAGACTTCTCCTATTATCTGACGAATTTGGGATTAGCTAAAAATGATGACGAGTATTAGGACGAACCTTATTAAAGAGACTCAAGTCGATAAAAATAGTAGTCAACACTGCTCTTAAATGTCAACATTTTCGTTACTTAAACAGAAAAAAATAGCCTCCTCAGCAATTTTTCTCCGTCTACGTGTCAGTCTCCGTGTCTTAGCAAATCAATCATTTTGCAAATGCTTGTATAAATATCAATCTTTTAGGCAGTTAACAAATAACTACTGGTACAGAGGTAGCAAAGTTAAGGTGCATCCGATACTGGCCACAGGCGGTGGAGGAGTCTAAATAAGGAAGAGGACTATGCATAAAGGAGAACAAAAAAACGTTAACGTCTTCTGTTTTAAATTCGGTTTCGTCTTTTTCTCTTTTCAACGATGAACCTTGAACCAGCAATTGGTTGGTGTTTAGGTACCGTTTCTTGGGTAATCGTTGTGACTAAATAGAGGAAAAGGGGCTTGATCGAAAAGTAACCTCGTTGGCAAAAAATTACGGTCGAAGACAAACAGTTCAAGGAATTATTCCGGTTTATTCATTTGCTTCAACATCGAAACAAGACGGCTGCTACTAAGCTTAGAAAATTGGGAAAACATTGTGCTATGAAGTGTACTTTCGTTATTACTTTATCAGTTCAGCGGTTGTCGTTTATCTTGTATATGCTCTATACTTACTGCTGGGGCATTTATATAGTCTATGCCTTAGCTATGCTAATTCGACAGTCATTTATATATCACTACACAATTGCGTCACATAGGCTTCCCTCTTTAAAGTGTACTTTCGTTAATATTTTATCAGTTCAGCAGTTGTCGTTTATCTAGTATACCGAGAGCTGCTCTATCCTTACTGCTTGGGCATTTATAGAGTGTATGCCTTAGCTATGCTAATTTGACAGTCATTTATATATCACTGCACAAAGTGTGTCACATAGGCTTCCCCCTTTGTAGCGCTGACCTGGAGTGGCTGATGCTAGCTGGCTGAACGGTTCCTCATTTATGGAACTTGAATTCCCCCGCTTTTGTATACTTAATTAGAAAAAATATAAATCACTGCTCCCAGCCCACAGATTGAAACCCGTAACTGATCGGCTATAGATAGAGCTGCTTTGAACTACACTGTCTTTTATTTATTTATTTATTTATTTTGAATATAGCATTAATGATTATAGACAAATGGTACAAATCAGTTCAATTGCATTGTCTCGGTTTCAGTTTCAATGTCGTATTATCAGGATTCGATATCCCGTTTCCTGGAATCGACAAGGCAGAAACTAGTAAACCAATATAGGAAATTGCTAATATCCCCTGAAAAGTGAACGGACAAGTCCGCCTACGAAACTTTGGAATCGGGCTGCTGAAGGTAACATTTATCAACCAAGTGACAAACTTTTTCTTATATATATATATATATATATATATATATATATATATATATAGAGAGAGAGAGAGAGAGAGAGAGAGAGAGAGAATATATATATATATATATATATATATATATATATAAAATATATATATATATATACTGCTGCTGATTCAAGATTTCAAGACGAATCCAGTCCTTCCAGTCACTGGCATGTTTATCTAAAAATATGTGTCTAAATTTACCTTCGTGCACGAATGGCTTAGGGGTAGAGTCTCCGACTGATACCAAATCAATCGAGTTTCGATCCCGGCTTGAGGCAATCGGATTTCTATTCAAACAGCGAAACAGTCTATCTGTGGATGACAATATATACATGCTCCCGAAAAAAAATTAAGAAAAGTGAATTTGTAAACAGTGACTATTACTGCTGCTGATGCAAGACTTTTCGTTAAGACGAATCGAGTTCTCTCAGTCACTGGCGTGTTTATCTCAAAATAATAATGGTTTAGAGGTAGGGTCCCGGCTTGGGGCAATCGAATGTCTTGCTGTCAAGCAGCAAAACAGTCTGTCTGCGGATGACAATGTATATATATATATATATATAGTGCAGTATTTATTTTCAAGGGGTTTGTCTTCGTATAATGTTGAGATTTGTTTAGCGTAGCTTAGTGTGCTCATAATTTCAGGACCTCTGACGAGGACTGAACTCACTACCAATGATTTACAAGTCCAGCTTGAGGCGACCATCTTTGTAATATTGATGATATGCTGAATCAAGCACACAATAGATGAGATCACAGTTCAGATATGAATTAAACTTAGCTGAGCAGAATATTAGGCGCAGCTAAAAGTTTCCAGCGAAAAATCGCCTAATGTTGAATCTTAATTGATTAATTCATTTTCTCCGGTTTATCAATCCTTTTGCAGGTTATTTAAAGCCAGAAAATAATTTATATAGTAAGAAGTATTTTTTGGAGAGATAATAATGTTTTATTGATACAAGTTTTACTAATTACCTTTCCCAAGGTTATTTGCACGTAAGTGAATATAACGAACCCAACTGGAATTGGAACTCGGTTCTCCGATTAACAATTCCGAGCCATTATCCATTGCATCACTTGCACATCCAAGCTTACGGTACCTGGTATTCCCAAACGGTCACCCCTTTAGGAAATAACCAAGATCGACGTTGCTTAACTTTAGTGATCGTACGGAAACCGGGGATATTGTATTAATTGACTCTTTATTTTTGGGAGATGATAATGATTTAGGAATACAAGTCTTACTGATTATTCCCTAGCTGGACAGGAGACGTGGTGGATTCGTATCTTTCCCAAGGGTATTTGATCGTAAGTGAATATAACGAACCCAACTGGAATTGGAACTCTGATCTCCGATTAAGAATTCCGAGCCATTATCTATTACCCCACCCGCACATCCAAGCTTGCATCACAATGAAAAGATTTGAAATTGACAACTTTCTCCATTTCGCTGAAATAGCCTTTGAACACTTCTATTTTCCCATCTTTTTTCTTTCATTCATTTTCTCACTGAAACCAAGTAGCGTCTCTGATATGTGTTTTGTTTTTCCACGCAATCAAAACGGAATAGTCCATTATTTATGAGATATTGACAAGAGACATTAAACACTTCTATCTTCCCTTCTTTCTTTCTTTATTTCATTTTCTCACTGAAGCAAAGTGGTTTTCCCCCTCTTTCCCGACGGTCAAAACGGAATAGTCATTTATTTATGAGGTATTGGTAAGGCGTAACGACCGTGTAAACTAACAAAGGGATCGGGATCATCGAGTCAATGCGAACGATCCTTTCCTTAGCAGCATAATACGTGCTTCGTCAGGGCTACATACAGTTCTGCATTCAGAGTTTAACTTCTCCTAGACCAGTAGACAACCAAGGCTATATAACCCAGTCTGTCCTACCATTTACCCATAGCTGGTGGGTGGGGGAGAAGAGGTGGATCCATACCTTGCAGTGAATGTAATGAACTCGAACTGGAATTCTAACACTGCTCTTTGATTCCTCAATCCGAGCCATAATCCATTACTCTACCGTGCCTCCAAATATTTCGTTGTTTGAAAGCACATGATTGAGGCCAGGTAATACCAGACGGTCTGAATTTAATTTAATGTCAATAAGCAGCCTTTGGTGAAAGAGAAGTTGATCTGTGGTGACCCCAATACGCCCTGGGCTCATCCTAAGAGATACCAAAGTAGACTTGAAACTCAGTGTCACCCCAGATCATCAAAGGTGACACGTGTTTCAGAAGGTTGACATGGATGGTGACATCACATCTACCACGTGCAGATCAGCGCCTCATAGGTTATCAATGGCTGGCCCCGTCGTGTAAACAATAGTTGACAATAAGATATATAAGCGCTGCAACCGGAAAAAGGAAAAGACAAGAGAGTCTCGCGTGAAGATCCACGTTCGGAGAAAGTGCCTAAAGACACATACCCTCATGCTGATATTAATTGACAAAATCCGGAGATGAATAAACAATAATTTTACGTTTGAGAAATTTACTCTTATGCTCAGATGCTCAGATTAGTCTTTGATAAGATTCTTCTTCTTCTTCTTCTTCTTCTTCTTCTTCTTCTTCTTCTTCTTCTTCTTCTTCTTCTATGTTTCGCGTCCCTTCAGAACCTGGGTGATCATGGCTCTCCAAAATTTCTCATACCTTGAGATCCTTAGCGGTTTCTCTCCTTTGGCTAAGGGATCCGCCCTCCGTTCCGGCATCCATTCACACAAGCTTGTCAGGTAGGTGGCACGCAGCTTTCATCCTATCTCTCTTACCCCCTATATATCCTGTGAGTGTTAAGTTCTCCAAGCCCTCCTTCTTCCTTGTCTCCAAGAAATTTCAACTGTCTCTTTCTGAATCGGAGTATAAATGTTATTTTTCTTGACATTTTCTTTAAGTCTTCCTCGTTGCTTACTCTCTCCATTTATGGAATTCTTAGTATCATTCTGTAGAGCCTCCTGTTGGCCCCAGATTTCTCTCATCTGTTGGGAGACAAATAATACAATTGTGGTCGTGTAAAATCAGAGATACCTACAAGTGAATTTATTTTCTCTCTATATTTCTTAGATGAGTTATTGTAATTATTTATACTATTTACATTGTTCGGACTGTTGTCCTCATCTTTGTTGCTATATTCCCGACGTTTCGACCGTCGTACGCTCTGGCCGTCTTCAGGTGATTGGAATTTTAAGCCAAACCCTTTTTTCGCTTTGGCTGAATCAAGTGACTTGACCCAAAGAGTTGTGAGTTCAATAGCTGCCTACAGCAGAGGTGAACAAAATCTTGGAGAGTTGAGCTAAAAGGGAGATAACTGATACGGAAATATCCGGAAGAGTCATGAGGCGTGGAACTAGAACAGTCTACCTTGGTAGATTTCGGTTCGAAATTCCAATCACCTGAAGAAGTCCAGAGCGTACAACGATCGAACGTCGTGAATATGGCAATAAAGATGAGTGCAACAGTCCGAAAAATGTCAATAGTGTAAAAGTGAATTTATTTCTTCAAATAAACATTCAATAATGGCGTGCTATAACAGAAGCTATTTTAATCATAGGTATCTTGAATTCGATGGATAGCCGCTCGGATTGCGAAATCAGAGAACCAAGTTCGAATTCCAGTCAGATCCATTACATTCATTTACATTGGGAAAGGTGTTAATCCTCTTTTTCTCTCCCACCCCAGATGGGTTCTATAGCCTTGGATGGCAACTGGTCTACCACAGAAATGGCAACCTACTGTGCAAAAAAATCTGCCTCGTCAGTCATGTATCGAAGGATACATGATCGCCTAAGCGTGTATCACGCATGGCACATAACTGACTGACTGATCTTGAATTCTACAAGTACGCAAATAAACAGATCAAGGAATTAACAAGGAGGAGGCTTATACTTAATATCAGGGAGAGGCAGCTGGAGTTTCTGGGACACTTAATGAGGAAGGAGGGCCTGGAAAATTTGATACTCACGGGTCGAATAGAGGGAAAGCGAGACAAGGGAAAACAACGCATGGCATACCTGGCGGACTTAAGCAAGTGGATGACAGAACGTGGTCCGGGGAAGGAAGCAGAGGAAAGGAACTTGTTGATGGCTGCAAGGGATAGAGGGAGGTGGAGAGCCATGATCTCCTACGTCCTGAAAGGACATGGCACATAAAAAAAGGACCAAACGTGTAGGTAAATTCGAATCAATCTTTCAAACTTACTTCATGACTTGTTAACTGATACGTTTCGCACAAACGAATATAAAGGCAAAATTCGAATTTGCCAAATGACGATCCTTAAGTTTAAATCAGCACGACCTCCAAACCCCCTTATCTTTAAAACCATTAAAAGTCACACGGATATTTCCTTACCGGTTGGGATTGGTCGGGTGGAGCAGACTGCTGAACAAAACTTAAACTCTTACCAACGTCGATTAAGAAATTTCATTCCGGCTGCTTTCCTCTCAGATCTTTTTCATAAGTGGAGAGAAATTTAATGTCGCTTTAGAAGGCTAACATAGAAAACATTTTTTTTCTTCGTTTATCAGTCAAGTGAATTGAGGAAAAATATCCGAAAGACAAAACAGTTTGTTTCACAGACATTCTGACGCTGAAAAAAAATAATAAATCGGACACTGTATGTTGAGAAACAAACTATCTTTTTCTGGTATGGAATGACAAGGTAGATTCAGTTCTTCTGCATCTTTGGTTATGATCCAAGTTGAGATTCCCAACCTCCCCAGTTTGTTTTGGCCCCTTTTTATCTCGACTGGGTCAGCTTTTTTTTCCGTATATATTTTCTCCTTTTTCCACTCACTTAGTGAAAGAGCTTCTTGATTTTGTCCAATGGGCAGAATACAGCGGCCTCTCTTTTTTTAGGGTTGGACGGGCCCTACTAACATCAGTTATGTTTAGTTTACTTTGTGTTCATGTTTAGTTTGTTATTGGTTTCATCTCCCTTCCCTCTCATTTTTCATCTTTAGAATTTTATATATAGTTTATTATACAGTATTTACATTAGTCGGACTATTGTCCTCATCTTTGTCGCCATATTTGTCACGTTTCGGCCGTTGTACGCTCCGGCCTTCTTCAGGTGGTTGGAATTTCGAACCGAACCCTTTATTTCGATCACTGGGGTAGACTGTTCTAGTTCCACGAGCCATGTTTGATGGATGTCAGTTATCAGTTATCTCCTGGTAATTTTCCCTCTGAAAGTTCTCCACTGCCTGAACCGGGTATTGAACTCACACTCTTTGGGTCTGTCACTGGATCTAACCAACGCCTTTATCCACTGTACCATGTGTCCATGTGTGTACGCTATCCCGTCCTGCTGCGGAAAGGAATATAAAGGAGAAACAGGCCGCCCCCTCAAGGTAAGGCTTCAAGAACACCAGAAAGCTGTAATGCGAGGGGAAGTAGAAAAATCAGGCGTGGCTGACCACATATGGAGAGAGAAGGGAGATCACCGTCCCCTGTGGGATCAGGTTGAGATCATAGACAGGAAACACCATTGGAAAATTCGTAAACTTAAGGAATCAGCACATATGCTAGGCCACAAAAATCTCCTGAGTCGGCCAAGCATAGAAATAAATACAATATGAGAACCAGTAATAAGGAGTGCCAGAGAACAGCAATGATAACAAAAGGTTGCAATATGAGATCTGGTAAAAACATGCAATGATAACAGCAAAATTGCAATATGAGTACTGGTAAAAAATGATGCTGAAAAATTAGGTTTATAATGCTCAGAAATTCATATTCATAGAAATTCATACCCAGATGTCCTCAAGGACACATAGTACAGTGGATAAAGGCGTTGGTTAGATCCAGTGACAGACCCAAAGAGTGTGAGTTCAATACCCGGTTCAGGCAGTGGAGAACTTTCAGAGGGAAAATTACCAGGAGATAACTGATAACTGACATCCATCAAACATGGCTCGTGGAACTAGAACAGTCTACCCCAGTGATCGAAATAAAGGGTTCGGTTCGAAATTCCAACCACCTGAAGAAGGCCGGAGCGTACAACGGCCGAAACGTTGTGACAAATATGGCGACAAAGATGAGGACAATAGTCCGACTAATGTAAATACTGTACATAATACCTCATCTCAGAAATATAGACAGACTCTGATAGTTTATTATCATTAAATTTTTATGGCATGGGGCGCGTTTTCGTAGGTTCCCCTTGAGAGGATGTGGTATTATGTTCTATGGAGGATTGATTGGTGACGGACGGGGTTTTGTGGTAAATGTGCAAATTGTAATGATTGAATGGGCCTTGAATCGGATTAGCTAGGTATAGGATAGTTAGTGAAAATCAGCCTCAACCTCTCACCTTTTTCGGCCTTGCCATACTTGTATTCTTATATACAATAAATATCCATTCTTCTGATAGATAAACGCAGCGGATCGCCAACATACATATTTATATATCGAACATACAGACGCCAACATATATACATATGCATGGACAAGACAACTTCATGATTATTCATTCCTGAAATGGATATCTACAAACTTTTCTCTCTGGAAACGGTAGCACTGTAGCAGAATTGTGGAACGGTTTGTGTATAAATCTTAATAATAAATGATTGATGTGAAATATCCGACAAATTACGTAAAAAGTGGAATATGTGAAAACCAGTTGGATGTTGAGAAACCTTTACATTAAGTGTTTTCGTTTCGCTATTTTACGTGAGCCTTTTCAATGCGCGGATGAAAATAATTACCATGGCAACCCTGCTATAGAAAACGCTGCGGCCAATTTGAAATATTCTAACAGTTAATAACAAAAATGAAAAATATATCCACCACCAAATATCAACGAGATTCGCAGATTTTAAATATGTTAAAATGCAAATATGGCGACTGAACCTGTGAAAATAAAAACGAGCAAAAATTTGTGTAACAAAAAGTAAAGTCCGTATAACAAAGAAAATATTGAATATGTTTAATTAAAAAATACAAGTTATGATTACCGTATATACTAGCGTATCATGCGACCTTTGAAAGCCTAATTTTGAAGCTAATTTGACTACAGTAAATGGGTATATAGTTTGGTCAACGGTGTAGCCAGGGCCAGCAATACATATGCTAATTTTATATCTCGGGTATGATGCGACTCCTTAAAATTAGCTGCAAAATTAGGTCTTCAACAGTCGCATACTGATGCCAGGACGTTATGGATCAGCAGGAAACTAGAGACAAATTTTTACTCATGAATTATACCTTCGTATTTCCTCTATATCCTTATGAACTTATGAAGTAGGCTTAGAATATGCCGACCGAAAGATTATGGTAAAATATCAGCAACAAATGGAGTTCATTTGTCTGAACAAAGATTGAAATTTTAGAGATCGTCATCATGATAGCGATATGCATTATTTCAATGTTGTTCCCTGTTTCTAGAATAAATGTTATATAGAAATGAAGTTTATCGAAAAGTGGTTTATCAAATTAAGTTTACAGAATATGAATTTATTGAAAAGAGGCTTAGTGGTTTATAGATTACAGGTTTATAGAATAGCGCTTTATAGAATTGAGATTTATTAAATAGAGGTTTATCGAATAGTGGTTTATATATAATGGAGATTTATAGAATTGCAGTTTATCAAACAGAGGTTTATAGAATAGTAGTTTATGGAGAAGAGGTTTATAAAAAACAATTTTATAGAATAGAGATTTATCGAATAGTGGTTTATCGAATAGAGTTTTATTAAATAGAGGTTTATTAAATAGAGGTTTATCGAATAGAGGTATAGAATGGAGATTTATAGAATTGAGGTTTATCGAATAGAGGCTTATAGAATAGTAGTTTACTGAGAAGAGGCTTATCGAATACAATTTTATAGAATAGAGATTTATCGAATTGGGTTTTATCGAATAGATATTTACTAAATAGAGGTTTATTAAATAGAGGTCTATTGAATAGAGATTTATAAAATGGTGGTTTATAGAATTGAGGTTTATAGAATTGAGGTTTATCGAATAGAGGTATATAAAAGAGTAGTTTACCGAGAATAGGCTTATCGAATACAATTCTACGGAATACAGATTTTTTGAACAGAAGCTTACTGAATAGAAGTTAATCAAAAAGTGATTTATAGAATAGTGTTTTATAGAATAGGGAGTAATAGAATAGGGTATAATAGAATTCAGAGAATCAGTCATTACGAATATTTAAATATCTCTTATTATAATTTGGTAATGCCATGCCCCTTCAAGATGAATGCGCTAATGACTCTCCGCCATGTTTATTCATGATCTGTGAACAGCGATATGTTACTGGAAAGATATTGAGGTGCTTTTCTGTTGCTTTCTTCCACAGTTTCAATCCAGAGTTTTCCTTCTGCCAAAGAACCGATGCTACACAGTTATTTAACTCATAACTGGAAGGAAAATATACAATTTGATGCTGTCCCCAGGGGCTTTTGCGTGAAAGTGAATTAAACGCGCCTCGCCTATTTCACTTTCTGCATTAATACCTATAACACTACTTGCTCATCCAAAATAATATCATATTCTTTCAAGCGCTGTGTCCCTTCAGGATATGTGGGTTCAGAGCTCTCCACAACTTCCTATCCTAAGTAGTTTTTAGCAATGTTTCTCTTTTTACTATCCCACTCACTCGTTATTCTGGCATCCATTTACGCAAGTGCCTAAGGCATGTTACATGATTTTCCAAACTGTCCCTCGAAACTTCAGTATACCTCGTGAGTGTTAAATTCTGCGAGCCCTCTTTCCCTTAATATGTCTCAGAAATGTCAACTGTTTCTTTCTTATGCTACGTTTAAGGGTCCTTTTGTTGTTCACATGTTTTATAGTATATCTCTGTTGCCTTTTTTTTCATCTGGGGGGGAGAGATTGTCCTACATCCATTGTCATATATATGGACTGATTTTACATAGCATTTCAGCACTAATGCTACTGGGAAGCGACACGTTGATTCCAAGCAGAATGAAAAAGAAATCAGTTAATAATCCTGTCATGTGTTAGTATATATTATTTATCAAAGAAAAAAAATTTATTCGAACTAAGTTTTTATATTTTAAAATAACGTCACGAACAAGCTGTACAGACATTAAAATCCACACCGATCCACGCACGTGTGTAGATATTAACCGATATTAGGATTGCAAAGGGGACGGACAACCATTATCAGAAAGTTAACGTTGCCTTACCTGGCTGCATATATTACTGCATCTATGCTTTATCGGCTTGACAGATACATCATATATTGGTGTTATCAGGGAACATGCCTTATCAAATATTTAGGTAAACAAAGATGTGCATACATACACACTTATGCTCCCTGTATTAATACACACACACACAGATATACATTTATCGCTGACACTCAGAGCCGAAAGAGAGAAAAACAGCCTAAAAACGAATAGGGAGAGAGCATAAAGAGACAAGAAGAACGATGAAAAAGAGGAATAAACACAATATTCTACACACATGTGCTCACTCGAGAATACACACGCACAACAAATACACGTACACATACACACATACATACACATACACAATGAAAGAAGAAAAAAATCAAGCTTGCACCAATAAAAAGTGCATAAATTATTTTTCTTAACTTAATATAAAAATAACGAAAACGAGAAAATAAGCAGTGATTTACTGGTAGTTTCTGACGAGTGGACAGAGCGATTACCAAAAGGCCCGTCTACAAAACTCGGGAGTCGGGGTGGTGAATATAACATCAATCAGCTACTTATCTAGAAATAATACAAATATAAAATCTGTCACTTAGATGATTGATGTTATATTCAGCGCCTCTACTCTGGCGTTTCGTAGACGGCCCTTTGTGTAATTGTCTTTACCCCTCTCTCTCTCTCTCTTTCTCTCTCTCTCTCTCTGTCAGTCTGTCTCTTTGCCTCTTGATGTCACTCTCTTTGTTCTTTTGTCTCTATCTCTCTTATTCTTTCTCTCTTTTTGTTTCCCACTCTCTCTCTCTCTAATTCCGTCGTTGTTTGTCTATATAAATATTTATTAAGTTTATTTTAGCCTGGTATAAGGTCATAAATTTAGGGTACTCAGTAAGGATCGAACAACAATACACAGTTGTATTGAATTGCTCGACGAGCTCCCTCATCATCATCATCCGTCAGCGAGGGCGTTTCTAAGTGTCTCTAAGGGTTTATAGATATTAATTTTGTACTTGAGTTCAGAAACAATGAACTATTGCATTGGGACATATTGTGATACTTTAAAACTAGGTTATTGTTCAACATTTCTAGGATTGACATTAAGTATGTGTCATTATAAGGAAATAAGTTTGTTTGTTTTTTCGGGGGAATAAGATTTATTTTAAATTGTCTTGCATTTTTTCTTAGACAAAACAAAAACGAATTTTTTTTTTAGCAAGCGAAGGTACGGAAGATGGAGATTTTCTCTTTGACCCTTTGATGATAACAGGATAGAAAACCTAATACAGGTTGAGAATCCTTTATCCGAAATCTTAGAACTGGTAGTGCTTCGGTTCTCATATTTTTTTCAGAATTTGGAATACAGGTTGAGAATCTTTTATCCAAAATTCTTGTTTCCGATAGTGCTTCGGTTTACATATATTTTCAGAATTTGGAATACAGGTTGAGAATCCTTCATCCGAAATTCTTGTTTCCGGTAGTGCTTCAGTTTTCATATATTTTCAGAAGTTGGAATACAGATTGAGAATCTTTTATCCGAAATTCTTGGAACCGGTAGTGCTTCGGTTCTCATATTTTTTTCAGAATTTGGAATACAGGTTGAGAATCTTTTATCCAAAATTCTTGTTTCCGATAGTGCTTCGGTTTACATATATTTTCAGAATTTGGAATACAGGCTGAGAATCCTTCATCCGAAATTCTTGTTTCCGGTAGTGCTTTGATTTTCATGTATTTTCAAAATTTGGAATACAGGCTATTTAATTTGTATATAGCATCTATAAATTAGGGCAGCTTGGGAATGTAACCCAAGCATAAACATCGAAATCCTATTACATTTCATAACACAGCTTATACATATACGCTGAAGGTATTAAAAGTAGTTTTATATAAAATTTAATTAATTTTGTTTACATACAGATACAGGTAATGACGCAAGTCATGTAATGCTCACTCGGATTTTTAAGTGGTGAAGATTTCACGTAAAAATAACGTTTTGTACTTTCTATACAGGTACAAAAAACATGATCCCTACTTACAAAAAATATACATATATGCAACACCAAACACTACTTTTATATCAGGTGTGAGAAACCGGACGGGGAGGGTAAATTATCGATGACATCACTGTGAGTGTGAGAAGGAAGTTTTTAGTCTCTACCAACGATTTTTACGTGTTTTGATTAAAATGTTACAATACATACAGGTACAATATTTGCATAAGAACAAAACATGGTTTCTTATTACAGTTAAATGTAATGAAACCTGGAAAAAAAATTCAGCATTTTATTTCTAACGATGCAATGCAGTAATCATGCTACGGGTAGCCATGTTGCTTTCTGGAATGTTTCGTTTGAGGCAAATCATGTAAGCACCTGAAAAACTTTCGGAGTTTGGAATTTCGGATAAACGATATCCAACCGGGAATATAAAAATAAATTTGGCACAGCGAATTAAGTGACAATAACTGACTATAATTGGGGGATAAGCATGAAAATGGATATAGGGCCGGTGTGTAGTATCCACAAACCCTCCAAGCTTTATTGGGTCCCTGGGCAGTGATTTGTGAAAACTCGCAATCTTATCAACATTGTTTTTTGTAACTATATTTATATAAGTTGGAAATTAATCTAAGCGCACCTGACTGTTAAAAGATGAGATTTTTTTTACAGATTTTGACGTTATTCTGGGGTCTTTTTTTTTAAAATCCGAATCCGTGAATCTGTTTTGCACATGCCAAGTCTCGCAAAAACGCTATATAAATTCACTATTTTTCATCCATAATGCTGATTGTGTTCAAATTATTCAACTTTTTAACAAGAAAAATCTCAAGTTGATGATGTTAAAAATTGCCGCAAGAGATTTTTAATTTAAAGTAGAATGATCTATTATGACATGTCTCTAATTATTTAAGATTAAATGATCTATTATGACATGTCTCTAATTATTTAAGATTAAATGATATATTATGACATGTCTCTAATTATTTAAGATTAAATGATCTATTATGACATGTCTCTAATTATTTAAGATTAAATGATCTATTATGACATGTCTCTAATTATTTAAGATTAAATGATCTATTATGACATGTATAATTATTTAAGATTAAATGATCTATTATGACATGTCACTAATTATTTAAGATTAAATGATCTATTATGACATGTCTAATTATTTAAGATTAAATGATCTATTATGACATGTCTCTAATTATTTAAGATTAAATGATCTATTATGACATGTCTCTAATTATTTAAGATTAAATGATCTATTATGACATGTCTCTAATTATTTAAGATTAAACATTCTATTATGACATGCCTCTAATTTTTATTTAGAAACATTGTATTTATTTTCAATGTTTCCAGTTGAATTGTTCACGTATATTGCATATGATCCATTATTGTACACAATTAGGTTAGAATAAAATTTGTATTTTATATGACTACTCACTCAGTTATATGCCATGCGTGATACACACTTAGGCGTTCATGTATCTGTCGATACATGACTGACGAAGCAGATATTTTTCCCCGCAGTAGGTTGCCATTTCTTTCTGCGGTAGACCAATTGTCATCCAAGGCTATAGAACCGGTCTGTCCTGCTACTTACACATAACGGGGGGGGGGAAGAAGAAGATTATTACCTTTCCCAAGGCTATAAGCATGTAAGTGAATTAATTCGACTGGAATTCGAACTCGGCTTATGAAAACTGGCACGTGGTAGAGTGGGAGCCCCATATTATAAATTGTGGGGGCAGTATCATAGATTCGGGTGCGGGGACCCTTACACCGGCCTAGAATGTATATGTAAATTAAGTGGCAACAAATGTGTGTATTGTGTGCATGAGTGTGTGTGTGTGCGCGCACACGCGTTCGTTTGTGTGTGTATTGTGTGCATGAGTGTGTGTGTGTGTGTGCGCACACGCGTTCATGTGTGTGTATGTCTGTGTGTGCGCGCACGTGTTTGTGTGTGTGTCTGTGTGTGCGCGCACGTGTCTGTGTGTGTGCGCACGTGTTTGTGTATGTGTGTGTGTGCAAAGTCACTGAAGCCGAGATGCCAGGTCATGACCGATAGTATTCAAGAACAATTTGAATAAAACTAGTGAATAAAGTGAAAAACAAAGGATTTTTCTTATAACTATGAGGTGTCTGCCAGTAAAAAAGATGGAAATACAGTGTAACCCGGATATAAGAGACCCGGATATAAGAGAAACTCGGATATAAGAGAGATTTTATCTGGTCCCAAATTAGAGCCTGTGTCAATGTATATATAATAGACCAAACCCGGATATAAGAGAAACCCGGGTATAAGAGAGATGTTCTCTGGTCCCAAATTAGAGCCTGTGTCAATGTATATATTATATAGACCAAACCCGGATATAAGAGAAACCCGGATATAAGAGACTTATATATCATACTCTCTTATATCCGGGTTACACTGTATAATGAATTGAATAAAAAGAGAATTAAATCATAGCAGGCAAAATTGGAGACATGCCTTTTCACATCTTCGCAGATGGATTAACTACGTTCAGAAAGATGTCAAAGATTTAACGTCGACCCGCTTCTTGACGGACAAGTCAAAGACACAATGCCTTTCCCATATGAAGTATGACAGCCACCCCGATTTTAGTCTGCAAATGAAATTACAAATAATCCCCACCGTCATCTTAGCCGCTGCTTCAGACCTTTTTGTTCCTCGGAGCGTCGGCTACTGGAGTCCTTTTTCTTTCCGAAAACATCTGCATGGTCAAATTCTTGTTTGTCTTGTAAGTCAATCTCAGAAGCCTTTCTTCTGTCTTTAAGTTGGCTTATTTTTTCTCTACTTGAAATACTTTCTTATTTTTTTCTCTTGTTTTTGTTTTTCACCCTCGTATACTTTCACCGTAAAATGACTATTTATTACATTCTTTGAGAAATTTTCAGAAAGAACCTCCCACAGTTAAAACCTATGTTTCTTTTATATTCAGCTTCGGATACCTGAAACAGGTTCTATCGTTGATCATGCCATTTGAATATCTTTTCTGTAAAAAATCAATTTTAAAAGATATTTATTTCTGAGTTTACATATTTAAATAAAGGGTTTTCCAATAACTTGGACCGATTTTAAATGTGAATTAATTTTAAGCGTCTAATGATTTTTTCTTCAGGCTGTTTCATGCTTGACGCAATCATTAGGCCTGACGATTGTGTCTAGCATGAAACAGCCTGTCGCCTCTAAGTGTTAACATCAATGTTCACTTTTATATTTACACACGCTCTATCTTTGATATTGAGCGCTTTATCCCATAAATATAGCACACCATAAGACTATATTTCTTCATATATATATATATATATATATATATATATATATATATATATATATATATATATATATATATATATATATATATAGGCTTGCATTACACTATTTACATTATTCAGACTATTGTCCTCATCTTTGTTGCCATATTTATCACAACGTTACGGCCGTTGTACGCTCCGGTCTTCTTTAGGTGGTTGGAATGTCGAACTGAACCCTTTATTTCGCTCACTGGGGTAGACTGTTCAAGTTCCACGTGCCATGTCTAACGTATGTCAGTTATCTGTTATCTCCTGTTAATTCCCCGCTTCAAGTTCTCCACCGCCTTAACCAGGTATTGAACTCACACTCTTTGGGTCCTGTCAGTGTATCTAACTAACGCCTTTATCTACTGTGCTATGTATCCTTGAGGATAACCACCACCTGAAGAAGGCCGGAGCGTACAACGGCCGAAACGTTGTAATAAATATGGCAACAAAGATGAGGACAATAATCCGAATAATGTAAATAGTGTTCAAAATACCTCATCTCAGAAATATAAACAGAGGCTCCCATTAATTAAGTTTTTGTTTTAACCATTAAACTATATTTAACAATAATCTTTTAGTTCTTTCTTTATTTTAATTATGTATTTATTTCCAACCGAAATGCTTTGCTAAACATAAAAATCTCATCGTAAAAAACACAATGTTTGTGATTTTAAATATTTATTTACTTTGTCTCTTCAGGCGGTTTTTCCATTTAACCGCCTTCCTTTACTCTGTCCGTTTCTTTTAGAATCTGTATTCGTCAAGATAAGAAATAATTAGTCCCCTCGACCAGGCGATTTTGTAATCCCAAAGTGGAGTTCAAGCCCGATATCTAACCCCACACGTGTCCTCTTTTGTCTCTCAACCGGCAACCTCTACCCAGTATCTCTCAATGTTTGTTGTTAGAAGCCAATCGGCGGCTGAAAAAGTAAAATCTTTTTCTAAGCCCTTCCCTATGTAAATGCTTTCAAAAATGCGCCCCCCCCACCATCAGCTTGTAATCAATCCGGGAACAGAACGTTGGAACAAATACCCGGAGATTCACTGTTCAGTGTCTTATACCCAACCAGAAGACATTCGGCAAATCTGTGACAATTAAAAGAAGCAGATAACTTTAAGATTGAATTCTACCTTAAGATTGGTTCCTTTGCTGCATTGTATTTCTACGACTTTGGTAAAACCTCGAAAGATAATCGCTTTATTATGATAATTATCCACCGTTCTTTCAGTCATCTGGCATCAACAATTTTTTTTTTTGGGGGGGGGGTATCGTTCTTGTCCTTTCACTGTTATCCTCATCACTATCAACATCTTATTGTCAGTTATGTACCATGCGTGGTACACACTTAGTCGATCGTGTATCTTTCGACAGATTTTTTTTCCAGCAGTAGGTTATCATTTCTTTTTGCGGTAGACCAGTTGCCATCCAAGGCTATAGAACCAGGTCTGTCCCGCTATTTACCCATAGCTGAGGGGAGAAGAAGATTCATACCTTTCCCAAGGGTATGGATTCGACTGGAATTCGAACTCGGCACTTCGATTCCTCAACCGGAGCCGCTATCCATAACTCCACTGTTGTCCTTCACAGGGGGATAAGAAGGGAATGAGGGTGGTTTGCTACATTATGAATGGCATGGCAGGTTATAGTTGTGATGGTTAGGTGACTCCTCCCAGTCGACAAGAGAGTTAAGATTATTAATATTATTATTGGCACTCACTAATCGACGTCGAGGCTTGATACTTCAATGTTAGGGCCAATGTAGTACAGTTGAAGGAAGATGGCAACCCCACATCGATCGACGCATTTTGAAAGCACGGGCACTCCAGATTTATTGTCTGCGGACAACGTCTGGACTCTTAGCCAGCCCAAAATTCTGTTACCGGAGGGACCCTATGGGAGGAGGCCCAGCACCACTCCTCCCTCAGAGGGCTTAAGAGCCTTAAGAGAATCATTTGCTTATTAATATTCTAATATATGAATAAAACACAGTAGGGATCTTTTCTGTTAATTCACTCCAAAATATTAATTCACCCCAAAATAAAAAGAATTTATATTTGCTAAAATTCACATCAAATTCAGAAATGTTCTTTAAAATTTGTCCACAAATGCATCCACTGTTATTTTTTGTCTTTCGTCTCCAAAAGAATTCACACAAATACGAAGAGTCTATGATGCTACGATGAGTTCCGAATATAAACTTATTCTTCATTTTAGGTTCTGTTAAGCTCAAACTCATATCATGTCTTTTAGAGCATTTCATCGATGTCCTTCTCTTTACCCTTTTCCCAAACAGACCCTTGGATACTAGTGGCACTCCCGATTTGCTTGGGGTGATTTGCTTATATAAATAAATAAATAAAATTCACACGAACATTCAGAAGTGTCCTTAAAATTTGTTCAAAAATGCATCTATTTTTATTTTTTGTCTTTCGTCTCCAAAGGAATTTACACAAATAAGAAGAGTCTATCATGCTACGATGAGTTCCAAACATAGACTTATTCTTTATTTTGGCGTTCCACCAAGTACTTTCGATTGATTGCGTGTGAGCTGATGTTTCTGGGTCAACGAAATTCATACTGTGATTTACAGTCAGATGAATATAATTGGGACCATCCTTCAAAGATGTCTATCCTTTCCAACAATCCGACATAATCATAGGCCCAAGCAAAATACAGCATCGGATTTGTCGTTGCATTCTTGTATTACCGTCAGCAAAAAATTTTAATTTAAAATTTATAATTTCAAAAGAATGCCAAAAATTTAATAAAAAGAACAAATTTTGATTTAAAATTTATAATTTCTGGAGTTGAATTAATATTTGCGATAAGTAACTTTACATTATTTGGGGTGAATTAATAAAAAATATTCGACAAGAATAAAAACTATCCTTAGCCGACACATTTCATCCTTTAGAGACTTTATCAAGACAAATGTAGGATTTATTTTGTTGCCCGTATTTATATACAAAAGATGCTTCAACTACCTGATGAATATTCAAAAGAGTTCTCAAATTTAAAAGCCTTCATAAACCAATGACATCCTTGCTCTTGTATATAAACAAGTACAACAAAATAAATGCTACATTTGCTTTGATAAAATCCCTCAGAGAACGAAACGCATCGACTAAGAATAGTTTTTTTCCTTTTGTCATTTTATTAATTCTGCCCATTTTCAGATACATTCTATCTGAAAAGAATTTACACTCTAATATGTATAAATCTAAAAGCTTGCGTGTGCCTGCTTAAAATCGTACAACTCAACTAAACAACAAAACCTTTGACAGCGACGGTAATCAAAGCAACAAAAATATTTCCTAGTGCGTCGTTTTCATTCTTGACTTCAGCTGGATCCAAAATGAATTGTTTTAACTCCGTGCCTCAAAATATTGACCGAAATACATTACGTTGATATTGTTCTTAATAAAGAAGAAAGAAATAATGAAAAAAAACAAAAAAATAAAAAAGTATAAAATAAAATTAACGTGGCTAGACGGGCTACTTTGGTCTGAGCCCTATCGAAGCTAGAGTCATACTTAATAGGCAATGTATTTTTTGTTATAATTTTATAAATAATCTTTTTAAAATTTCTAATGACGACTTATATGGCCTGCTTTTCAAAAAACACATTTTTATTTCAATTTATTGTTTTAAAATGTCCATTTTAAATAATTTATTCCGTACAGTATAAGTTCTTTTAGCTGTATGTATCAATTGAAAAACGGCAAATTACATTTAGTCCGACTTAAAATCGGCGAAAATTTAAAGTAAGTGGCAACCTTAACTCGTCGACTGGTGGTTTGTGGGGAGAAGTGACTGGGGTAGTATTGAGGAAATATGATATCAGTCAGCAGTAATGATCATAAACGTACAATAAATTAAACTAAAAATTCACAGACGGAGAGATACGTCACGCACCGACATATATAACAGCACAAACTCGAGATAGATACACATGTTATAAAAACATAAGTCTCTAGTGCAATCCACTAACTCTAACCACCAAAATGTGTTGTTTTTTTGTTTTTCTTTTTGCAATTTCATGCACGGATTTTTTAAAAATATATATATATTAGTTAGAGTAAAGGAATCATTTTAGCAACTAAGCTATACCAATAGTACATTCTGTTAAAGATTGTAATGAGCCCGAAAATCATTGATGACCTAAAATCGACACTTTAAAAAAAATGTGTGAAAATTAAATAAGTTGTGTGTGCTGACTTATGTCAATGAGAATCTACCAGGAAGATGGTTGCGGCATGCCAGTGATAATGACAATGTACTGTTGAAATGACCTTATACATTTCGCCATGAACAGGCCAAACTCTATTACTTATTAGGAACAGCGACATGCAGAGGTTTGGTTATGCCCGGGGCCAACTCCTTGGTTGTATGCCCCTAAGACTCAAATAGGTGGGTGGGTGGCTATAAGGTCTAACGTGAGGAAGGAAAACATTTTAAATATGCAAAAACAGATGAAACGTGAAATAAACACTTTATTTCAAATTTCAAAAACTACATTTTTATTTCAGTCTTTGATTGGATGCCGTTCAGATATGTATGCCCGGGGCCGTCGCACTCTCTGCTTCCCCTACTGCTCGCAACTGCTTAGGAACGCATATCTGTCCCCTGGACCTTTCAAAGTTTATATCTGCTAGTTTTATTTTTTCGCACCAAACACGTGTACCCACTAAAAATACCGTTTAGTAATAATAATAATAATAATAATAATAATAATAATAATATTATTAATAATAATAATAATAATGTGTATGTGTCTGTATACGTTTATGTGCGTGTGTGTGTGTGTGTGTGTGTGTGTATCTGTGTGCAGTGTCAGGGACGCAAGACGAAGAATTTTTATCATCCAAGAAAAAAAAATTATTTTACAACGATGTTATACAGAAATGATTTTTCGTTTCTTTTTGTTGTTGTTGTTGTTGTGTTATTGTTGCGAAACAAATTGACAATTCCACTTATGTTGATATCACAAGGGGGAGACGGATAAGACGTAAAAAGAATAACAGGGAAAGAGAAAATGAAGGAAAGAACCAAAAAAATGGGAAAAGAACTGAAATTATTTTGTCTTGTATTAAAAAAGTTCACCATAAGAGGTTCAAGTGCTCGATTTAATACTTATTCGTTTCTTTCGCTGGCATTAGCATTTTAATAGTGTGCTCCTCACATACATCCACCGCATATACCAGGTGCACCAGGTATTTGAGTACACGCCTTTAACGGCTTTTTCAGTAGATATTATATAAGTTCTTATATGGATGCCACTAATGGCGTCTAACTCGTTCAAAAATGCCAGCTATATACAACCGTTTTCTCAGATCATTAATTCAAAATGGCTTCAAGTGAAGGATTGTGCTTCGGTGAACTCGTAGACTGGCGCTACAGGATCACGTACAAAGAACTATACCAAATAGAAGAAACCACATCACTTAAAGACTTTCCATGGCAGCAACAACTAAAATGCATAGCCCATATAACTCGAAGAGAAAATAATGAAATAATCAAGATGTTGATTTTCCACACGATTTTAAAACAAAAAGTTACGAAGGAAACCTCCATCGATACTAGAAAGATTTATAACTGGATATTTTTTTTTCTCAAAAACTGTTTGAAGAAAAACGTTTTATAAATTTCAGCCGAAAGTATTGTAAACTAGGGAAGGTTACTGAATAGAATAATCAAACGAAGGTTGGTAATGAACGATAATACTTAGGACAAGAACAACACATATAAGATTCGCCAGCGGCGCGTAGAAGAAGTAGTCAACTGCTAGAAGTGGGTCAAGTGAATTCCCCACTGAATCTCCAACTGCAGGATATCTACCAACTACCCCACCCGGTCAGATGGGGCACAAGGCCAAATTATAATGTGGGGTATTCGAGCCCGTAATTCCCCATAGACACCGCATAAAACGGAGTCGGGTAGATGTTTCCCAGATGAGACTCTTCCTTTAGACATAGCCTCGTCTGAGGATCCTCTCCGCAGAGGTGTTTGTCCAAGCACAGCTGGAGACGAATCTCCAACTGCAGGATATCTACCAACCCGTCCCACGCGGTCAGGTGTGGCCGAATTTAATGTGGGGTATCCGATCCCGTAGGCTAAGCCATAAATTCTTCGTAGACCACGTATAAAACCGGGTCGGATAGCTGTTTCCCGAGATGAGACTCTGCCCTTCGAGATAGCCTCTTCGGTCGGAGGCAGAGAGTTTTGACCAGCACCGCTGGAGACGAATCTCCAACTGCAGACTAACATACAGTATTTACTACTGTATTTATATGAATGTGGGCAGTCCCATTATCGTCCGTAGATATGCTACAACAAGCAGTAATGCTAACTGTTCGGTCAGTGAACGCCTAACGTTTCCTTATAAGAAAACGGCTAATCTGACCATTACCTTTACCATTCTGCTCGCACCGACAAATTTTAACATTCTCTTTCAGACATATCGAGGTCATTGAGGTCATTGAGGTGGTAGTCTCTATTCTGAGAGACTAAATAAGTAAGTACACTATACTCATGGTACCGGTCGCCAGCGACGGAGATCGACCGCTTCTTATAAGAGGTCTGGTCCTTGTATTTAAGATCAGGAACGAGCTGTAAGTTGTTGTCTTTAAGCAAGAGAAACATTCTCCCAGGCTTCATAAGGAGTACTGAGTTCGCCCAGCTGGTCCAGAATATCATCAATCATGACCCCAGAAAATCGGTAAGGATTGAAGAGTTAAATACGGTGTTCAAGTTCTGGAAAAAAAAAATTCCCCGCAAACAACTTAAATAGAGCACACACCATTGTGATTGGCTATTGATCAACTACCAATCAAATGCGCGATGACGGGGTATATTATAGAAGTTAGTGTCTGTAAGCATTTTTAGAGGGCGTATCAGAGTCCGATCAGCTCTGATGGGGTCGACTTGGTGAGGTCAGTATGATGTTTGAAAGACCCGAAACTGCCCAATGATCCAATTCAGAACATCACTGACGACGCCCTCTAGCGCTAAAGAGCGTATATTCAAAGTATATATATATATATATATATATATATATCTAAGCAAATATAGAACAGTCTACCCCAGTGAGCGAAATAAAGGGTTCAGTTCGACATTCCAACCACCTGAAGAAAGCCGGAACGTACAACGGCCGAAACGTTGTAATAAATATGGCGACAAAGTTGAGGACAATAGTCCGAATAGTGTAAATGGTGTACATAATACATCATCTCAGAAATATAAACAGATATTAAAGGGGAAGTAATATTTATAAACGATGCTTAGTGCTGCATGTTAAAATTCTCGTTACCTGAGAAAGATTATAATTTCAAGTAAAAATAATGTTTAACTCTAATGTCGAAAACCCAAATAAAAACAAATGCATTGTCGGATTACGAACACCAACACGTAATATTTTTCTACGCATGTAAACGCAAGGAATAAGGCTCGTAGATGCGTGTTTTGAGCTGTTCCGACTACTTAATTGAATCGAAAGGTTAAGTGGATTGGTTGGTAGGTCGGACAAGGAAAGAAGAGAAACACTGATTTCTATTGGTGCTTTTATGGGTTGATCATCTTTTCATCCTTTCCTTGCGAACCACTGTGTAAAATATCTTTTCCTGTCCTTCTGATCTGCCTACAGCTTTGCTTCTTCACTATCAACAAATCTGGTTCCTTTTTCTTTCTGCTCGATCAATTTTAGGTGTTAGTAGATAAGTTTTTTTTTCTCTGGACTTAACATAATTCTCACGCAAACGACAAGGAACAACATGTTCACACCAAAAAAAAAAAGTGCTATTCCAGGCATCATGAGCGTTGCACCCCGGTTAAAAAGTGCCATTCCAGTCATCGTGGACGTTGCTCCCCGGTTTAAAAGTGCTATTCCTGTTATCATGAGCGTTGCTTCACGATTTAAAAGTGCTATTCCAGTCATCGTGGGCGTTGCTCCCCGGTTTAATAGTGCTACTCCAGTCATCGTGGACGTTGCTCCCCGGTTTAAAAGTGCTATTCCAGTCATCATGGACGTTGTTCCCCGGTTGAAAAGTGCTATTCCAGTCATCATGAGCGTTGCCCCCCCCCGGTTTAAAAGTGCTATTCCAGTCATCGTGTGCCTTGCTCCCCGGTTTAAAAGTGCTATTCCAGTCAACGTGATCCCTGCTTCCCGGTTTAAAAGTGAGAATATAAAACATGAGCCGTTGATTTTAGTTTGAGTGTTCACTGTTTGCCCATAGCTGGGGCCCTACCAGGTGCTGCCGCCCCGGGTCAAGGTGAATTTGAGTACAACAGCAATTGAAAGGTCGTTCCACGCTCTTCAAAACTTCCAATCTCCAGATAAGAGGCCTTGCTGCCGAATGTAGTTCATTGTCATACCCAGGAACAGCCATATAGGTGGGGTGATATACGGGAATACATTCACTCTCTAAAGCCCTGTCTTTTATTTGCTTGTTATTGGAAATGAAAATCTCAGCTTGAATTTGCTACAAACACATTAGCCATCACTTATTAGTATGATTGCAGAGATTTTAAAATATGGTAATTTTTTATTTTTTATTCTAATTTCAAATTTTATCATATAATTTAATACTTATTGGTTAGAATAAATTCTATTTTAGTATAACCCCAACTTGAAAGCATTTAATAGCTATTATAACCTTACTTCGTTGTCAAGTTTTTTGAATTCTCGTATACTTGTATTTTGATTGGTCATTCCAGCTTATGTAACAGCGTTTTCCCCGTGCGAGGGATCGTTAACTAATTTGAAACTTTTAAAACTCTTTATTCTGCATTCAACATCATCACTTGATACAGTGGTTCCCAACCTTTTTTACATGGCGGCACACTATTGAGTTCTTTAAATTTTCGCGGCACACCTATCACAAAAAATAAATATTTTCCACTCATAAAGCCTTTTTGCAATAAAATAATACAAAACAAAGAATATTATATAAGAAGAATTTTTATTCACATAAATCAATATATCCTGTATTCAATATCGGGTATAAAATAATAATGGTGAATGTCAGTTGTGCCTGGTGATTCTTGACTACTGCTGCAATATTTGGGCGAATGTGAGAGAGACACACTCTTAACTCTTCTTCAATATTTTTAAGTCTTTCACGTTTTTTATTTTTAATGTTGTTTACTTAAGAAACAAGGTATTATCTCTTCGCGGCACACTAGTAATCAATCCGCGGTACACTAATGTGACGCTTCACAGTAGTTGGGAACCACTGACTTGATAAGACACCGGAGGTGTTGAAACAAAATGGCTATTTTTGTAGTGATTTTATAACATATTTATGTTATAATTTTTAAATAAATAAATAATTATATATATATATATATATATATATATATATATATATATATATATATATATATATTATGTCATTCACAGAAAGTACTGTTTCGCTGTATCACAGCTCCTCAGTGTGACTAGACTTTCGAATACCTCAAGCCAGGATTGAAACACAACTAATTTGGTGTCAGCCAGAGCTATCTTCACTCGGTAGAGTTACACAACTAAATCTAGCATATTGTTTTTACAAATGTAAACAAATGCCAATCAGCCAAAGTGCTCCATTCATTTTTACTGAAGAGCTTTGTATTAGTGCAGGTGGCTGTTGTTTATAGAAATAGCTTATCACTCAACAGTGCTCAATTGAAATGTATTTTCAAGAGCTAAATTATGTCATTCACAGACAGTACTGTTTCGCTGTATCACGGCTCCTCAGTGCGACTAGACTTTCGAATGCCTCAAGCCAGGATTGAAACACAACTAATTTGGTGTCAGCCAGAGCTATCTTCACTCGGTAGAGTTACACAACTTAATCTAGCATATTGTTTTTACAAATGTAAATAAATGCCCATCAGCCAAAGTGCTCCATTCATTTTACTGAAGAGCTTTGTATTAGTGCAGGTGGCTGTTGTTTATAGAAATAGCTTATCACTCAACAGTGCTCAATTGAAATGTATTTTCAAGAGCTAAATTATGTCATTCACAGACAGTACTGTTTCGCTGTGTCACAGCTCCTCAGTGTGACTAGACTTTCGAATGCCTTAAGCCAGGATTGAAACACAACTAATTTGGTGTCAGCCATATATATATATATATATATATATATATATATATATATATATATATATATATATTTGTAGGGATAAATAATGGTTGATGTCGTTTATAATTATGTACTGAGGGGAAATGCTAAATTTCAAATTTTTAAGTTATAAATTTTTTAATGTTTTTTTTCTTTTTTTTTTTACGACCGGCGCATAGCCTAGCCAAACCCGTTCCGTTTGATTACGCATTTATTTTTGCTTTTAGCATTGCTGCTCTTAAATATCTCACATTATGAACACTGAAGATCTGCCAATATATCACATCAAGATTTACCTCTATTATATACAAAAGAAAAAAAAACCTCCATATATTTTTCAGTTTTTTCTTTAATAAGTCCAAAGAGACCAAATGATATATGCAAGGGCTTACACGGGTACACGCATCAGATAACTCAGCTTTTTTTTTTTATCTGTTAAGTTCTTTTTAAGTCTTTTTTTTTTTTTTTTCTTCGACGTTTCTTCTTGTGACAAGAAAGAAAAGAAAGAAAGGTGGGACTGACACAAAGAAAAACATCGACACTTGCATCTCTGTTTGTAGAACAATATTTGACTTGTTTGGACTGTGTAAGTAGCATCACGTGACCCTGTCAGTCATTGTGGAGATTCCCATTAGGCTTGCTCGCACAATAGCCGCCATCAAACATTTCGGCCGAATCAACAAACTCCAGGGATTTAAACCGGATCTGCCATAGACAACATCCACTAAAACCTGTTCTTTCGCTGACATTTTTAAATTACAAATTACACTTTATAAGTATATAGGTGGGAAACATTTTTTTTGTGTGTGTGTGTACGTGTGGGGGTGTTGTTGCACATATCGACACATATAAAATGATTATCGTAATATTATATCTTGCATTTTTTCTATTATTTTTTAACTTTCTTTTATGGTTATTTATAATCTCATGAAAAAAAATGGTGTCGCTCTTCAGTTATTTTTTCATATGTACCCGGTTTCATTATCTCTCCTTATCAATTTTCTCTTTATTAATTTTCTTTTTTCATTCTTTCTAGTAACACTTTTTGTTACTTCTTTCTTTCATTATTTTTTTAAATTCATTATCTCTTCTTTCTTTCTTTCTTTTTTCATTCATTACTTTTCTCTTTCTTTCATCGCTGTTTTGTTTATCTCTTCTTTCGTTCATATCTCTTCTTTCTTTTTATTATTTCTCTCTTTCATATCTCTTCTTTCTTTTTATTATTTCTCTCTTTCATATATCTTCCTCGTGTCTTTATTACTTTTTCTATCCTTATTTATTTAATTATCTCTTCTTTCTTTCTTTCATTATTTTTTAATTCATTATCTCTTCTTTCTTTTTATTATTTCTTTCTTTCTTTTTTCATTCATTACTTTTCTCTTTCTTTCATCACTGTTTTGTTTATCTCTTCTTTCTTTCATATCTCTTCTTTCTTTTTATTATTTCTTTCTTTCATATATCTTCCTCGTGTCTATTACTTTTTCTATCCTTAATTATGCAATTATCTCTTCTTTCTTTCTTTCTTTCTTTCTTATCTCTTCTTCTTATTTCAACACTTCTTATTTTCTCTTCTTTCTTTTTATCTCTCTTTCTTCATCACGTCTTTCTTTCTTATCTCTTCTTTCTTTTCCTTCCTTTGTGACATGATCTCTTCTTTCTTTCTTTTTGTCTTTCTTATGCTAACTTTCTTTCTCTCTCTCTCTCTCTCTCTCTCTCTCGAATGTTTTTTCTTTCTTTTCCTTAAATTCATGAATTTTTTCACTTAGCTCATGACTGCTTTCACTCTTTATTAGTTGTTCTTTCTTTCTTTCCTTCTTTCTTTCTTTCTTTCTTTTTCATTTCCTTTTCTATTGTCCTCTGATTTATTGTCCTTTCCCTAATTGCTTTGTGACTCAAAACCATTTTAATTTCTTCATGTTTCATTATTTCCTTTTTTCTTTTCAATATCCTGACACGACTTACGTCCATTTTTGCTGTCAGTTCATATAATAAAGTAATTACCTATCAATATCACTATTGCAATTCATTCCCCACTTTAGACGTAACGAACTTTCAAACTGGATATATATATATATCTTTATAATTTTAATTATCAATTTTTCAGCAGGGCTATCCGGTGTTACCTGGATTAAAAATTAATTCTATTCCACAGTTTATATTCTGACGATAATTTCATTTCATCAGTTTAAACTTAAGGTGACTGGCATTCGCGCAAGACATAGGAAATTACAAAATAAAAATGCGCTATTTTCATAACATGACACGTATTTTTATGACTGTTTAAATTGCTGTAACCATTTATAGATTTCTTTCTGCTTGAAATGGTCTTTAAAAACGAGGACGAAATCTGGCGCATTTTCATTATTTAACGAGGTGACTCACTGCTGTGGGTATATAGGCAATGACAAGATTGCCAAATTTCTCCCCGCTCTTTTCTGTATAGATTAGGGGGTGTTTCGTTAGTGCAAGAGGGTAGTGCTACATAGATAACTTTTTTATAGGAATAAAGTGTCGCTGCCGACACTAGAGTTTGAACACCGATTGCTAAAACAGGCGATCCCATTATTTAATTAAGTGGATCACGTGACCATGAGGGGAACGCATAAGTAGGAGGTAGTGTGACGTCTAAACGATCGCTATTTCTACTCTATCCTCTATTACTACACGGATCGCTATTTCTATTCTATCCTCTGATACTATACGGAACGTTATTCTCTACTCTATTCACTGTACTATTTATCTATACTGATCACTATACGGATTACTATTCGAGCGAGTATTATCGAGCAAGTACTATTAGTGCGAGTGTTATTCGAAGGCGTCTGACACCAGTATTGTTCAACGGCGTTACTATAGTTGTGTCTGCGATTACAAAGTCTCTACTACAGCAAGAATTACGGAAGTGACAACGAGTATTCGTTGACCTCATAAAAGTGGCAGTGAGTGTTCGTTGACATTACAAACATGACGGATGACCAGGAACCAGATAGCATTATTTGCCCGTGCAGTACGTGATTCGTGCGAGGGAAATAACCAGGTTGTTTTAATATCAGTATCAATTTAATATCAATAAGGAAACTTCGAGAAATGTACTGGGCTAGCCATGATAATACCACTTCGCACTAAGAGTCACACTAGAGTATCAGTGAATCCAGGTACATCAGCAAGTTGAATTCGAAATTGATCTACTAGTTATCAGAGCAGAATGGCGCTTTTAGTACATGTCATTGGCTGCCCCGACATGAAAACAAATAGTCGACCTAGCTGAACTTAGGATGTGCATACATGGGACAACATGGGTGACAGAAATTATATCATTATTTCTATCATCATTTCTTTCTTCGTCTCGCTCGACAGAGAGAAAATACAGAGAGACTCTCTCACATCCACCCGAGAAGAATCCATGTTCGAAGCCACATACCTAATGTTAACTGAAAAAGTTTGAACTTGGATAAACACAATTTTAGGCATGAAAGTGTGTTTATTTGCTTGTTTAGCGGCATATCAACATCCTTATGGGTCATTTAATACCGAAATTTAATTTTCTTGTGAGTATTAGTAATTTCTTTTACAAGAATTTGGTATTTTTTTACTATGATAATATATTACTAGTATTGTTACTATAAAATTGTTTATACTGTCATAGTGTTTTGACCCCAGTTTGGGGGTTAACTATTTGTCAATAGCTAGGATGATAACAGGTGATACCACCTTCTCAAAACCTCCCGATCAGAGACCTTGCTGCTGGATGTAGTATATCGTCATACCCAGGACGGGGGTATGAAAATAAAATCTAGTATAGAAGGCCATATCTGAAGAGAGAAGTATACAATTTAACTTCTTAGATAATTCCCGGATAACTAACAGTGATCATTGGTTGGAAGTGAGAGAAACTGAAGGAGACGGCATATATGTTCTGTTAAGCAGGTGCATGGGTAGGATACTGGGATTTCTTGGCTCACCAAGTTTGGTGTTGGAGAGTTCAGGTGTAGCTGAGAATCACCTGAGCACTTACTTTACCTGACGCTGTGAAAACAGAACTGTCCGGTAAGCACATTGAATTAATGAACAGGTTCTTCCGCCTGTTAGCTTTCAGACTGAAGACATTTCCTTTTTCTCACGGTTTGCAACTGTGGAAGGCTGAAGTATAGATCAGCCGAAGCGTTGTTTTAATATTAAAATAGATTTGAGTGTCTGAACAAAGTTAGTTGTGGTGAATTGCTATGCGTAGCTGAGATGCAGCACAAGGTCGAATGTATGGAGCACCCAGTGAGGACCGAACTCACTACTCAGTCGTAATTGTTCTAGCGAGATCAGCTTGCTAACCATTACGCCACGTCGAGGTGCCTAAATGATTTTCTAAGCGTAGCTTAGATGTGGCACAAGGCCGAAAGTATGTTGCACCCAGTAAGGATCGAACACACTTTTCAGTCGTAACTGATCTATCGTGAAAATCTTGTTAACCATTACATCACTTCGAGGTGCTGGAACAAAGTTAGATATGATTGCGTTTTCTCAAATGTTTTCAGTTATTCGAATAATGCTTTTGAAGTCACTGAATAAAATTGATCGTGTAAACTTAAATCTGAAGTTTTATTTAGAAAAATGCCACAGAAAAGTTTCCAAAATAAGAAATGTGCTTCATTTTGACCATTTTGCAATTTCGGCCATAAAACTGTTTTCCCACCGATAATTACCCTATTCCGGGCATTTTTGAGGGGTAGGTGGGTCTTTTAAGTTATTAAAGGAATAGAAGTGTTTTTTTTTGTATTTTTTAAATGCCATAGAGCTCCAAATAGTGCCTTAAATTATTTGAAACTTTGCAGCAATATTTTTCACCTATTATCTGGGGTTATTGGCCCTCGTTTGATGGCGTTCCTTCGGAGGATTGGCACGATGGCGCCTCGATTAAGGGATGAGCCTCGCGAAACGGACTGGCTCTTGCATCGTGTCTCACTGGCGATGGTTGGATGTAATACTTTCTCCATCAATGTGGCTGATAGAGGATAGCAACAAAAAAAAAACATTTTGTTTATATTTACTTTGTTTAAACTTTTTTTCAATAAATAATTTTTTTAGTTTTTCATTTGATATGGAACTAATGACATCACCATTGATTTTGATGATGTCACAACTTGTATATAAGTTATCCTAAATTTATAGAAAAAAAGTTTGAACAAAGTATCTATAAACAAAATGTTTGTTTTTTTTTCTCTATCTTCTGCCAGCCGCAAAGAATGAGAAAGCATTACCTCACACCATCGCCAGTGAGACACGCTGCAAGAGCCACTCTGTTTCGCGAGGGTCGTCCCTTAATCGAGACGCCATCCCGAAATTTTATATTTGTCAAGATTTATTGTATAAAATACAATTTCGGCACAAGGCCGATAATAGGGGGAAAGGGCTGAGGCTGGTCGTCACTTATTATCTCATACCTAGTTAATCCGATTCACGACCCATTCTCTCGTTACAATTTACACATTCGCCACAAGAACTTATCCATCATCAATCAATCCTCCATATACCACAATAACGCATATTCTCAGGGAACCTACAAAAACACCCCATGACATAAAAATTTAATGAACATAAAATTCTATATATAAAAAACTGTAGATCATATATAATGTGCGGGGAGCGGGGGATGAACTCAAAAACAAATTAAATTATCATAACAACCATAATAAATGTTATATTTGTCTGTATTATTTCGCTAAGAGGCTTCGTGCTGATATTTCATTTATAACAGAATGGTTAGTGAACACGTAAAGAATAAAAACATTTTCTGGTTCTCTGCAATTTTTTCTGACATCAGGTTAAATAAAATATTTGTTAAATTAGAGGTTTTATTGTCAAATATTGCTGGCAGGATTTTATTTCCATTATATATCTCTATATCTTAGATTTTGTTGCTTTTGTTTTTTTGTTTTTTCACGATAGTCTATCTTTAATAACATATCTGGAGTTTCAGAGCAATGCCTTAGCAACAAAGCGAGTAATATGAAATTGAAAGTTGTCTCCGAGGAATTTTCCTTCTACATGAAAAATATAGAGTAATTTGATAAAATCCTGTTCGCCAGAGCTCCTTCTATCGTGAATGTCGTCAGTTCTCAAGTTCTTTTTACGGGCGATGGATGGCCTCTCCGACGTCCAGGCTTTGTCCCAGGCGTTATATCAGGTGCTAGCGATGGAGGTCCGTTCAAGATTGTCTGATTGACGAACTCGGTTTAACGAAGCAGGAGGCTCACTCCATATGGCCTTTGGCGCCTGGGTCGAAACGTTTCACTAATAACGAGGCATCACTCGCCTGGCTGGTGTTGCGAAAAGCTCACTGGGTCGGAAAAAAAATTTCTTCAGCGGGTTTTGAAAATTCTCCAAACTGCATTGTAGACCCGTTGCTCAAGTTTATTGAAGACATCATGGTTCGCATGCTGCGCTGAAAGTTCTTTGTCCTTAAGGCCACTTCTGTTTGTAGCAATGTGATAGCGTCATCGACTAAGACTTAGCACTATGAGTTCTTGTGCCTGCTAGTTATTATGCGATTCGTGATATGGACGACGCGACAAGGAAATTTATGGAAACGAGTTTACCTCTTCACAAATGATCTTGTTCTTTAAGCATCAACTTAAACTTAAGATTAGGACGGAAAGGCGACGACTCCATCCAATAGAATTTAGCAGTGTGTGAGGCTTGCGTGTATCTAACTGCCACAATTACATTACGGATTTAACAGTTATATCATATATACGTGATCCGAACTTACATTTCGACGAGTCAGAAAGGACGAAACTATTCGGTGAACAGTTTTCTGTAATTTTTTTCGCACTTCAGTTTACACATTTTTTACAATAATGTTCAAAGGCTACTCGAGGTAAAGGGTTACAGAGTAAGTATCAGTTATTTGCCATGTGTGATACAAGCTTAGGCGATCATGTATCGTCCGATACATGACTGACGAGGCAGTTTTTTTTTCCCGCAGTAAGTTGTCATTTCTTTCTGCGGTAGACCAGTTGCTATCTAAGGCTATAGCACCCGGTCTGTCCTGCTATTTACCCATAGCTGGTGGGAGAAGAAGAGGATTTATACCTTTCCCAAGGATATTAGCACGTAAGTGAATGTAATGGATTCGATAGAGTAAGAGGCAGAATCTATGGGGATATGTGGAGAAGATAACGGTTAACCTTAGACTTGAACAGGTTAAGATTGCAGTGATCGGGAAAGTATCCTCTTGGAAATCGGTTCCACAGCGTAGCGGTTTGTTGGAAGGAGCTGTTCGAGTGGGATTTACATCTCGCTAATGAAATACAAAGTGAATGAAAGTGGTTCGCTACAATTTGCCTGACACGGTAGGTCTGTGAATGTTAGATTTGGTGGAACTATGGAAATGTAATTCGTCTGGACATTTTTCATGGGAATAGCGAGAGGCTTGCAACGTTTTTTTTTTGTGTAGATGGAAAGCAATCCATTACTCACAAGGCCGCATAAATAATAATAATAATAATAATAATAATAATAATAATAATTGTTAGTGCGGCCAGTTAATCCCTGTTGCAGACAGTAAATATGTGTTTCTTCAACGACATGTGGGTTACGTTCTCGCAACTACGATGAGCGGACCTTATCTGAAATTTCTACTGGAGGGTTCATAACTTGGTGTGGTCAGTGGTTTAATCAAGAGCAGTTCGCTCAAACACTCGGTCACGATGACTTGTGACTTTGTGCTAGAACCAACAGCGACGGCTTCTGAACAGTTCCGCCTATCAGTTTCACTTACAGCGATTGGGTCAATCCGTGTTATTATATTCACACACTTCGCGACCATGTCGCACGCTGAGATCGACTTCCCGGGTCGATATTATCAAGTCATCTCCTTGACAAATCGGCTATAGTGAGATTCGAACCCCGAACTCATGTTAGCGTTGAAATCACTAGGTTATGCGCTCATACTTACATACATAATGACCAGCTTCTCATTTTCCGAGTACATCCTTTTGCTAAATCGTTTAGACAATCTTTGTTGCAGACGCCTGTTTTTTTTAACAAACCAGAGAGCTCACCTGTGGTTTATACAGCAACTATGGCGAACGGACCTTTCTGAATTTATTTACCTTAGTCTCCCAACAAGGAAGGATGTGACACAAGGCTGTTTTTTTATTTGGGGCGATTTCGATCCCGTAGGCTTGGGAAAAAATTCCCCGTAGACTACGCATATATGGGGCCGGGCTTGTCTACCTCCCCAAACGCGACTCTGCCCCTTTGGCATAGCCTCGTCTGGGTTCCTCTCTGCTCGAATGCAGAGAGTTCTTCAAGTCAGCCACGAACCGCTTAAGTCGGCAGCTCTGGTTCCCGAGAGAAAGAGAAAGTGCGAGAAAGAGAGAGAGAGAGAGAGAAAGAGAGAGTGTGTAATCTTGCTAGAACGTCGCCAGTGTGTTCAAAACCTAGGTCACGATGACTTGTGATTTCGTGTTAATACAACAATTGACAACCTTCCAAAATGTTCAGTCTATCTACAAGGTTTATGTAAACCTGTGCTATGGTTTTTCAGTCACTTACCAAAGTTGCCGCGCGCTGGAATCGCCTCCCCAAACCAATAACATCAAGACGTGACCTTCCTGACAAATGAGTATGGTGAGATTCGAACCTGACTCTCTCGACCGGAAAGGAAACGTTCTAACCACTTGGCCAAGTACCTAATATATACATACATATATACATAATGGCCGATCACAACCGTCGAATAGGGAGGCTAGCCAATCTCTGTAGCAGACACCAGTTCATGCACATTTTTTGTTTTTATTCAACAGAGCCCACTAATTGTTTATACTACAACTTTGCTGAGCAGACCTTAGTTACAGTTTCTGGGAGAAAGCGCGTCATCTCGTGTGATCAACAGTCTGAACAAGGCCAGCACACTCAAACCCTCGGTCACGATGACTTGTGGCTTCGCATTAGCACGACCATCGACAGATGTTCTGCCTACCCAATTTCAATCGCAAGGCTTGGTTCTACATGTGGTATGGTTTTACGACAGTTTCAAAGGGTGTTGCATGCTGGGATCGTCTCCTCAGACTATCAAGAAGTGACCCGTTTGATAAATTGAACATGGTGAGATTCGAACTCGGGTCAATTTTTTTTTTTTTTAAGCTTATCACCCCAAGCAAGGCTGGAGGCCACTAGCACGCAAGGGGTTACAGAAGGTTTGGAGGAAGAGCAGATAGGAGTGGTAAAGGAGAGGATGTGGAGAAAGATAGTGGATCGATCAAGGCAAGGGGGTTACAGAAGATTTGGAGCGAGAGCAGATAGGAATGAAAGGTGAAAGGATGTGGAGAAGGGAAGTGGACATATCAAGGCAACCGGAGATGTCGATTGACGTTACACTTAAATAGTTGGAGATTGTATTTGTCAGGGAAACAGGAATAGGGAAGGGAGTTCCACGGGCGAGATGTGCGAGACATGAAGCTATTGGAGTAGAAGAGACGTCTACATCTAACAGTTTCAACGGTGAAGGGGTAGGAACGGGATGCCAGCCTCGTAGGACGTTTAAATTCAAGAGGCCAGAGGGACCAGTGAAAGCAGCTCCTCGGAGCAATTACCGTGAAAGTATTTGTTTGGAAAAAGTTTAACCACCCGACCACACGCCCATACATACATACATACATACATACATACATACATATATTTTCCATGTTGAACTGTTTATGAGTGAGGACTTAGCTCTTTATATGTGTTTGTGTTCCTGCGTACGCCGACAGGAAGATAATTGGCAAATATTACATTGAACATGTGGCAGGAGAGAAACGAACGCCGGTGGATAGACTTTGTAGACATTGAAAATGTAATATTTTCCGTTTTATTGTTGCTTCAGTCCTTAAAAGATAATTGCAAAACCACTATATTTGGATACTTTTTATGTTCGACTATCTACGCGCAATGTTTACTTTTCAATGTATGTATAACGCTTCTTAAACTAATATACGGTTTTCTCACATATGTATTAATATTGTACGTGTATGTAATTATATATTAAATTTGGAACACAATATGTACACTTCATGCCCTCCACCCTTGTCGGTTTATCTTCTTTTTCAAGTCTTAAGTCTGTTAGCTTTGTGCTCATCTATAATTGCCTTTAACTCACTTTTTCTCTTATACTGGTCCTATCCCTCCCATCTCTAACTTTTCTTTCTTTCTTTCTTTCTTTCTTTCTTCCTTGCTTTAATTCTTTCTTTCTTTCTTTCTTTCTTTCTTCCTTGCTTTCTTGCTTTCTTTCTTTCTTTCTTTGCCTCTATTGTAAGCAATATTCGATTAGAAAATCCTTTCTTTATTTTTTCTTTCTTTCTTTCTTTCTTTCTTTCTTTCCTTCTTTCTTTCTTCATTCCTTTCTTTCTTTCTTTATTCCTTTCTTTCTTTCTTTCTTTGCCTCTATTGTAAGCAATATTTGATTAGAAAATCCTTTCTTTATTTTTTCTTTCTTTCTTCCTTTCTTTCTTTCTTCCTTACTTTCTTTCTTTCTTTCTTTCTTTCTTTCTTTGCCTCTATTGTAAGCAATATTTGATTAGAAAATCCTTTCTTTATTTTTTCTTTCTTTCTTCCTTTCTTTCTTTCTTCCTTACTTTCTTTCTTTCTTTCTTTCTTTCTTTGCCTCTATTGTAAGCAATATTTGATTAGAAAATCCTTTCTTTATTTTTCTTTCTTTCTTTCTTTCTTTACCATTTCCGTCTTTTTTCCTAATCCATTTCTCTCTTCATTTCTCTTTTAACTTCTCCGAATTCTCCTTTCATTTCTCTCTCTCTCTCTCTCTCTCTCTCTCTCTCTTCCCACTTCTAAAAGTTCTATACCATCTCCTTTGATTCTTTCTCTTTTACTTTTTCTTTTAATCTTTTATTTTGACCTTCTATTCTCTCCTTTTTCACGCCGTCTCTTTTTTCCTTCCCTTCTCTTCTTTCCTGCACACTCCCTTTTCGTCTCCCTTCTACTCTTCTCTCCTTTCTTTTATCTTTCTCTTTTCCTCTTCCTCCTCTTCCCTCTTTTTTACACCCCCTCTCTTTCCTTTCTCATATTCGTTCCTTTCTTACACCCCTCACTGTTTCTTCTTCCTCTTCTCTCTTTTTTTAACACCTCTCTCATTTCCTTTCTTACACTTTTCTCTTTTTCTCACCCTCTTCTCTCCTTTCTTCAACCCTCTCTTTCCTCCTCTTCTCTCCTTTTTACAGCCCTCTCTTTTCCTTCTCTTACTCTCTCCTTTCTTACGCCCGTCTCTTTTTCTCCGCGTCTCTCCTTTTTTACACCACTGTCTTTTTTCGCTTCTCTCCTTTCTAAAGAGAAGGGTGTAAGAAGGGAGAGCCTTTCTTACATACCTCTCTTTTTCCTCCTTCGTTGATCTTTTCTCTTTCTTCTTCCTCGCGATATTTTTTTTATTTCTGATTCTTATCCTTTCCTCCTTACGAACCATTCTCTTCTGTCTGCTTCAAGTGAACTCATAAATTATCCCATCTTCTGTTCTCTTTTTCTTTTATTACACGTGGCCTTAATAAAATAGCCAAACCCATCCTGTCACTCGTTATTTTGCCGGACAATGTTGGCTGGCACTCTCACACACGCAGAAATAAATTTTGTATAAATACCCCACACACTTATAGACATACTCATGCCTACCTATACAAACATATATATATATATATATATATATATAATATATATATATATATATATATATATATATATATATATATATATATATATATATACCCACCTCTACATACATACGCACACTTGAGTACTTTTATATACCTGAGAGATGAGCACTGTAACTTGTATTTTTTTCTGCATCCGTCTTTATGTGTATAGGCATCTCTCGATTACTGCGCATTCGATTACTGCGCATTCGATAAATGCGTTTTCTATATGCGTGGTAAAATTTTTATATACCGAAATTCGATTAGTGTATACATAATACTCGATTAGTGCGGTAAAATATTGCTCATTTTAACCATAGTAATTGAAAATTGATTTTTTTTTATAGTTACCGGTGTACAAAATAGCTTTTTACCAGGTGACAGGAATTTCAAACTGAACCCTTTATTTCAGGGGTCGGCAACCTTTTGCAAACTATGTGCCGACTTACGGTTTTAAAATCATTAAGTGTGCCAACAGCATACGTATTTTTATACAAGTCAAGGTCAATATACCTGTTCTAAAATATATATTTATATAGTAATGTATAGTATATATACTTTTAGTCAGTTATGTGCCATCCGTGATACACGCTTAGGTGATCTTGTATCTTTCCATACATGACTAACAAGGCAAATATTTTTCCCGCAGTAGGTTGCCATTTCTTTCTGCGGTAGACCAGTTGACATTTTTATGGTTACCGATGTACACATTAGTCTTTTCCAGGTGATAGGAATTTCAAACTGAATCCTTTATTTCAGGAGTCGGCAACCTTTTGCTAACTATGTGCCGACTTAGGGTTTTAAAATCCTTCAGTGTGCCAACAGCATACGTATTTTTATACAAGTCAAGGTCAATATAACAGTTCAACAATAGATTTTATATAGTAATATATAGTATATATACTTTAGTATATATTACATTCACTTCCGTGCTAATACCCTTGGGAAAGGAACTCCTCTTCATCTAACCCCAGCTATGGGTAAATAGCAGGACAGAACAGGTTCTATAGCCTTGGATGGCACCTGATCTACCGCAGAAAGAATTGGCACCTACTGCGGGAAAAAATGTCTGCCTCGTCAGTCATGTATCAAAAGATACATCATCGCCTAAGCGTGTATCACGCATGGCATATAGCTGACTGATATATTAAAATTGAAACAGTTAAATAACTTCTTTGCGTTGTAGTAGTTATTGATTCGGACTTCGTGATGTCATTTGCGGCTGCGTGCCATTGGAAATTGTTTGGCGTGCAACGTGCGGCACGCGTGCTGTGGGTTGCTAACCCATGCTTTATTTCAGCTATTTTTTTCTGGTGCCATGCTTCTTCCGTATATATATTTATATATATATATATATATATATATATGTCAGGACATTGAACTCACAATTCTGTGGCTAAAGTCACAGGATTACTTCAACCAATGCGTTTAACCACTGGGCCGCAACCATCGAGGAATTTTTGTATTTAAAATTTCTGGATTGATTATCTTTCGACAGAATTCATGACATGGCATTTCCTAGTCTTAGCCAAACATTAAGAGAATCCATGTATAATTTTAGATTTTATAAGATATCTGAGTACTGCCACGAATTCCCTAATAAAACACGCAATACGCATTTTAAATAATTTAAATGTCTTCTTTGAAGTTAAATTTCGGCTTTATATGAAAGATACTCGTCAGTCATCGAATCGCTATTGTAGATGAAAAATGCAAACAAATTTAAAAATTTCTCAAAAATCCAATATTTGTCCGAGAGATGTGTTT
>OZ038497.1:36176948-36226948 GCA_964036315.1 Acanthosepion esculentum
AACAAAGAGATAAAGGAAAAACATGTTGATGACGTCCTGCAACTTCCACTCCAACCAATCATCTTATCGGCTGATGTCGTCCAAAATGGCTGAGGAGGTTTGCGTTGACAGACACAACGGCTGGAGGTCTTCAAAAAGACTCGCGCTGAGGGACGACTACTGGTTAATATAAGAGGGTTAAGAAGAGGCCACTAGAGGGCGGTAAGTAGTTCGGAGGTTATGACAGTGGGAAGTGAAGAATGGCATTTTTCTACGAAAGTCGAGAAAAGACGTTGGAAGTAGAATAAGAACAAATGTTTAGATTGATTAGAAAGTAAAGAATGAGGAAATGAAGGTGACTTAGACGATCAAAAGTTGCTTTTTATCTGATAACGAAATTGATAACACTGAACCTGTGATATGTTTATAGTGACGAGAGGTAATGGAAATAAATACATTAGTTGCCTCTAAAAATCTTTGTTCAGTTTGCCATTATTCGGTCAGATCTCGGCTACCTCCTTTCCAAAAATAATTCGTTATTGTTGCGCATTTAATGTTACAAAACGTGACGAAAACTGAATTTTCCCAATAATAACTGATCGAAAGACATGTTTTTTTTAAAATTGTGATGATGACCAGACTAATAAATTTTTCTTTCCTCCTCTCTACATGTTTCTCTTTCTTTCTCTGTATCTATATATATATATATATATATATATATATATATATATATATATATATATATATATACAAGAGAGAGTGATTTTATATATATATATATATATATATATATATATATATAAGTGAACATTGAAGCCAACACTCAGAGGGGACAGATTGTTTCATGCTAGACGCACTTTTATATTTACATACGCTCTATCTCTGATATTGAGCACGTTATAACATCAATATAGCACACCTTAAAACTATATTTCTTCATATATACATATATATATTTTATATATATATATATATATATATATATATATATATATATATATATATATATATATATATATTACTGCTTTTAAACTAAAAATTTCCCATGATTCCCATGCTCGAAACGTATTTTAACAAAAACAAATTACGTCATATATTATGAAATACACTAAATTCGACAATTATTTTAATATTTTTATTCTTTATACGTTATATATTTAAGTAAATGCTCTGTTTATAATAAACAGTATTAACAACAACATTTACCGACCAGAATGTCCGAGAAATCTTCATAGAAAGAAAGGTTCGATTACTGTCGGGGGTGGGAGAGGGGTTAACACATATTTTCTATGAATTTTTTCGGACATTCCGGCCGGTAAATGTTGTTAATACTGTTTATTATAATCCACCGTGTATATATATATATATATATCAGCATTTTACGCCAGGCAAAGCTGGGCGGGGTGCGACTAACACGCAAAGGTTTACGGAGAGTGGGAGCAAGAGTAAAGAGGCGTGATAGAGGAAAGGATGAAGAGAAGGACGGGGAATAGATCAAGCCATCTGGAGATGTTGATTGACATTGCATTTGAATATTTGGAATCATACCTATCAGGGAAGCAAGTAAGAAGAAGGAAGTTCCCCAGTGCGAGACATGAAGCTCTTAGAGTAGAAGAGACGGCGACATTTAACTGTTTCAACTGAGACTGTGATGCCAACCTAATAGAACGCTTAAATTCATACAGTTTGGGAACCAGCGAAAGTAGCACGTCAGAGCAATTACCGTGAAAGTATTTGTAGAAAAGCCAGAGGAAAGCGACGGCACGTCTGTGAGGGAGCGACTCTAAACGAGATATATATTCAAATGTATTTTTTTAGTGGATACTCGTATTTGAGCAAACGCTCCGTTTAATTTTAGACAGTTTTCATTTTTTTCTGTCGATCTGCGTACTCGAGAATACGTAAAAAAGAAAATGTGTCCCCCCAGCAGGATTCGAACCTGTGTCCCCATTTGAAGGCGGATATGAAACTGAGCAGATATGCTTTTTAGAGAACAATCTGAACGTTCATTCTGCGATGGACAACACAGGTTCGAATCCGGTACATGTTATTTATTAAGTTTTCTCGAGTACGAAACTTGTTAAACCATATAAATACTGTTTAAAATGAACGGGGCATCTGCTCAAATACGGGTATCCACTTAACGTTTGAAATAATAAAAATATGTCAGATTAAAAAAAAATAAAATAAAATCGATTAATTCTTCACAAATATATATATATATATATATATATATAAAATGTGTATGTATATAAATAAAAAAATATATATATGCATTTTATATATATATATATATATACATATATATATATATATATATATATATATATATATATATATATATATATATATATATATAGGAAAGGGATTAAATTAGGGATGTCCACTATCTCACTAAAATGTGGTATACCTTGATGAAAAAAGGTCCCCAAATTGATAAAACAATTTTTAACGTTTAAATATTTATGTTGTTATTAAAGAGGAAAGACCAAAGTATTTTCTGAATATTTTTTCAGATTTTTTAATCCTTCCTATAAATGTTAAAAATTTTATTTAAAAATCTTGTTTTTCTCGAGTCAAAAAAATTTCGTAAATTCGAACTTATCGGCCTTTCTGTCTGAGTTTGTAAACAAAATCATAGTTAGTTAAAAAATCATGTAAAATTCAATTACACCTTTTTCTTTTGTTATCTTAGGAAATTTAGAATGATTAAAGTATAGTTAATGTAATTTGAAAGAAACATTACTTACTTTTTTAGCAGAAAATTTTTTAAGAGAGATATTTCCAACCGTGGTGCTTGCTTTGGTGCGTGTTTGAGGGGCGTTAATTGATGTACGTCAAGATATTGACAACTTACGTCAGGGGAATTTATCGGACGGTAGCGCAGAAGTGATATAATTCGTTCTAATTTTAAGTGAATCTGGTTAGTAAATTTTTTTTTTTAAATTCACTTTCTAATTTTTTTTTTTTTTACCTTACGTTTGAGGAAGAATTCTGCACTGAAAATAACATTTAAATTATGAAAGAAAATCAAATTTTACAAGTAAAAATAAAACAGTAACAACATTTTGTTAAATTGAGGTTTATTATTTCAGTCATGAAATATTTTTCATATGAATATAAAAATTACATGAAACACCATTAATTGAAACAGGTTAACTTAATGAAATGAGATTTTATTTCTTTTTATTAAGGCAGATTTTTTTCTATTTATTAATAATTGTGATATGGCAGTCATGAGAGTTTTATACATATTTTATTTATTAATAAAATTAACATTGAAATGCTATGCAATCGATTTCAAACTTGAAAATTTGAGTGAACTTCCAAGGGCGTTTTTTTTGTGGGGGGGGTTGTAATTGTAAATGGTCGATATTTTCTTTTATCCCACTATTTGATTATATTTGAAAAGAAAAAGAAAAAATTTGAAAATGCGACGATATTCAGTCAGAAAACTTGACAAGCGTTGTTGTGTTAACTGAAAGAATGCAAAGGAATTTCTGAAGTAAAAACAACTTGCTTCTATCAAAGGAAACTACTCACGTGACATTATTTCAAAGCTGTGCATCCATACTTTCGTTGGAGACGATTTTTTAATACAATTTTGGAATATTAAAAAATTATTTTAAAAATATCAACGGTTGTCAGATTTTAATAAGCTTTCAAATTTATGATCTTTAAAAAGTAGAGAACATAATATATCATTTCCATAAGGTTGCATAAAGAAACTTAATTTTAAAATATATAACAACCTTTTGTCATATTGTGTATTTAAAATTGAAAAAAAAGAAAAAATTAATGTAAATATTCATTTTTCATCAAGAAAAATTTTTTCTTTCAGATAATAATTACCTTCGTATATATTATTCAGAAAACCATTAAAAACTTTCTTAATTAAATATTGGCTTAGTTTTATTGGGTTTTGTATTTTTACAATTGAGGTAAAAGTTTGGACAATTTTGCCAATTTTTTTAACAAAAAAATCGATGATTTAGATTCTTCGAAAAAAATTCAGGTTGCAAATAAAAAAATTTTAAGTTTACATAAAATGAAGTTCGAGGGGGGTAACAGATATAAAAAAAATATTTATACCATGACTTTCAAAGAGACAAACATTTCTAAAATAATTTCATTCATTTGTGAATAAGTTCTGAAGTTTTCATTTAAATCCAACAAGTACTTGATTTTTGCAAGAATTTCCAAATCAATGTGTCTTTCAACTGAAAAACAGTTTAAAAAAAACAGCTAAAATTCTAATTCTAAAATGGACATACCTAGATTAAATCCAACATTTTTTAATATTCGAGAAAATATTTCGCGTCCTCTGTCAAGATTTCTCGAATATTCAAACTGGTAGACGTAGACGTAGTTTGTTTTAAAAAAAATGTTTAATTAAAAAACAGAGCTTCTACTCGAATATGAATATACATCTAAAAAACATTTATGCAAAATAAATTATATATATATATATATATATATATATATATATATATATATATATATATATATATATATATATATATATATTGAGAATATTGTAGAACTAAACGGAGTAAGGTTTATTTAAAAACTTTTTCGATTTTGTCATACAACTTCCTCAATACAGTCTTTGATATATATATATATATATGTGTGTGTGTGTGTGTGTGTGTGTGTGTGTGTGTTTGTGTGTGTGTGTGTGTGGTATTTCTATAAACTCATTATTGGAATTAACGTTTTTCTCACTATATTCATTTGGTAAGTTTTAACTGATCAGTGATTTTTTAATCATTTCACCCCAAGTAAGGTAATAAAGCCACTATAACGCAAGTGGTTACTGAGCATGAATGAATAAGTTATATCTAACAATTTAAACTGTAAAATGATGAAACCTAACTGCCAATCTAGTACTACATTTAAGTTCGTAAAGTCTAGGTAAAGAGGAATGCAATATTTATTTTGAATACGAGAATGTGGCACAAGGTCAAAAGGGGGATAAAGAAGGCTTGTCTTCAATTTGTTTTATCTTAAAGTTAGCTAGCCACTACCCAAACATACCATAGTATTCCTTACACCAAAAAAGAGCAAAGCTCATGAGAACAATTACCGTGAAAATATTTATAGAAGCACGGTGAGGTGATGTCGTGGAGGTGGGAAAGTGACTGAAGCCGAGATGTCAGGTCAAGACCTATAATATTGCTGATTTTTTTTATTTTTTTATTTATCAAGTATCCTTTAATGCACAGTTCGCTTAAATTTTTGGATAAGGTATATACAGTGGTAAGAACTTATGAAATTATGGAACGTAAATTTTTTTTTTACGCCTTGTCAACCTTTTTAAGGTCATTTAAAACCGAAATATATTTTTGGATTGTAAGGATTTTTTTTTTTTAGATAACAATGATTTTCTGATACACGTCCTATTATTTAACCCCTAGCTGGGAGGAGAAGAAATGTATCCATAGCTTTTCCAAAACTATTTTGTACTTAAATAAATATAACGAACGCGAATGGAATTCGAACTCGGCTTTCCGATTTCTCAATATAGGCACCACCCCCACATCCAAATTTACAGCTTCTGACATTCTCAAGCGGTCTCCTATCTAATTATTTACCAGGGTCAACATCCCTTTACTTCAGTGACTGGTTTGGGCTTTTCCTTCTCGAGTAACGTACAATTAAATTGATTTTTAAAATATCTAAAGGAAATTTTATAAAAAACAAACAAACAAACAAAGCAATCAAGAACTAAACTTTAATAAATTATATATAAATGTTAGCTTAAGATAAGAATTTTCCCGTTTGAACAGAGTTAACAATCTGTTTTCAAGACAAGTTACTCAGTGTTTGGTATAACTCCCTAAATCATTTCTGTGGAGAAGAAAGTTATGATTTTTCTCTCAATATTTTCGTTATTTGACGACAAGTCTTAAGTCTTGAAATTTTAAGTAATGACATCTATGCTAATTATGATATCAATTACCTTTTAAAACTTGAAAAATCACATCGAAAAATGATCTTATTCCTAATTTTTAAAAAATGAATTTAAAAAAATACATCGTCGTAAGTCAACTACAATCGAGATTATAGTCATTGTGAATTCCATGATCCTGTCGATGATCCTATTGCCAGGTCTGCATACGGTGTTAAATTCGGAGTTGTCCTCGTATTAGACTGGTTGGCAACCACGACTAAGAAGCCCAGTTTACTCTGCTATTTAACCCATAGCTGGGAGAAGAGCTGGATCATGCATTCCCCAATGGTATTTGCGTGAAAGTTAATGCAACGAACATGGCTGGAATTCGTACCCAGATCGCCGATGTCTCGTCCCGAAACGTTAACCATTACGCAGATCCACCTGCATTCCTAATCAAGTGCCTTCACAGACACGCGCGTGTGATTTCTTGATACATTTCCGTAGCAGTATTATACAGATCAATGCGTATCAAAAATATCACGTACAATGCTTGCTTTTTTAATATCCGTGTACGAAAGGCAGCGTGCAATGTTTTCTGTGCTTTTATGTGTTCACTTTGCATGCATTGCCCACTGTATATTCGCATCGATACAATGTAGCCGTTATCAAACGATTTCATATAAATATGGACCTCATATATTGAAAGATGACTTGCGTATTTGTGCAGATGAATAAATATTAATGAACTTACAGAGATGAAGATAGATAGACAGATAGATAATGAACAGTCTATGATAGATAGATAGATAGATAGATAGATAGATAGATAGATAGATAGATAGATAGATAGATAGATAGATAATGAACATAGATAGATAGATAGATAGATAGATAGATAGATAGATAGATAGATAGATAGATAGATAGATATGAACAACCTGAGACAAACGGACGGACAGATACATATATAGAAAAAGTTAGAGTGAGAGAGACTAACAGATCCAGATAGATAGATAGATAGATAGATAGATAGATAGATAGATAGATAGATAGATAGATAGATATGAACAACCTGGGACAAACGGACGGACAGATATATATAGAGAGAAAGTTAGAGAGAGAGAGAGACTAACAGATTCAGATAGATAGATAGATAGATAGATAGATAGGTAGATAGATAGATAGATAGATAGATAGATAGATAGATAGATATGAACAACCTGAGACAAACGGACGGACAGATACATATATAGAAAAAGTTAGAGAGAGAGAGAGACTAACAGATTCAGATAGATAGATAGATAGATAGGTAGATAGATAGATAGATAGATAGATAGATAGATAGATAGATAGATAGATAGATAGATAGATTGTTTCGTCGCCTCGGCTGTCAGGTATAAATAATTTGAAATTGTATGACAGATGTTAACACATGGCAGTATGGCATTTCATTCAAGCCGGGCTACCAGCCAAAGCTAATGAGCTCCGAAATTCGTCATTTCTGTTTGTTTGTTTCTTGTCTCTTTATCTGTCCTTCCCTCGTCCCCAAGTCTGAGAGGCACACGCTTGGGGCACGTCCATATCAACACCCACGAGGAGCGACAGTGCTGAGGGCAGATAACATAGAAGACGATTACCATTCATCATAAATGAGAATTGTTGAGAAATTCAATTTCTATCAGGTTTCGACATTCATCGCTCAATAAATATTAAACCAAGAGAAGAGGCAGTAATTGCTTGAATATACACGAAGCGCAGTGGGGTAATGGATAGCGGCACGGACTGAGAAATCGGAGAGCCGAGTTCGAATTCCATTCTAGTTCATTATATTCACTTACGTCCTAAAACCCTTGAGAAATATCAGAATCCATGTTTTCTCTAAGCTATGAGAAAATAGCGGAAGAGACCGGGTTCTATAACCTTGCGTGGAAACCGGTCTATGAGAAAGAAAAAAAGCTTTAAATTCAAAACCAGCTTGGAAAGGGTCGGTTTCTTTCGGCCTGTCATAACCATTAGACATCCCTGCCAGTGCGGTTGCAGTACATTTGATGCCCCTTAGACCTTAATGGGTTACGGGCCTCGTGACCGTTATACAATAAAATATACACTGCTGTATTTGTACATATTAAACTCATACTGGTTTGCGATTTGTGTGAGTTTGCGTTAATGCCGATATTTGACGCAAAAATTTGAAGCCACATTGGAATATCGAAAGATATCTTCCAAAATCTACGCAAAGTATTAAGAAACAGGAAAACTCTGCTAGAAACAAATAAAAGAGTGTTGAACTGCTATATAATATCAATCCTTTTATGTGACAGTCATTGCAAAACATTTTCCTCACACAGGGTAGATGGGACTCCAGGCAAGCTGAACTTCGGCGCCTTTATAAGTATAATTTTATTAAAGGAGAAAAACTGAAAATGTAGAATAACACATAACATGGTGGCATAATGGCGCCCTCGGCCTTTATGGCGTCCTCAGCCGTAATGGCGCCCCGTGCGACTGCCGGGGTTTCCAGTACCTTGAGATGGCCCTATCCTCACAGATGAAGAGGAGATTTGAAGAAACAGTGATGGGCTCTACAAATGGTGATGGTAATGGTAACATTAGCCGTCCCCCTATAAGGAAGCATTCGACATTCATTGATCGAATAGCTAGTACTACTGTCGGTTGAAATTAATAAAATCTTTTTGTTAAAAAATTTTTTTGCGGTTTCTCAAATCCAGTAGCTGTTTTCGCTCTTTGCAGTATTGACAGGGGTTTCTTTCCTAACCTTTTATTTAAGTAGTGTAGAATGTCAACATCTTGATTATGCCATTATTTTCTTTTCTCTTGTGATATCCATTTTAGTTGCTGCTGTTGGAAGTCCTCAAATGATGTTTTTTGTATGGTCTGGTGCAGTTCATTTTTGTGATTCTGTAGGGCCAGCCCACAAGATTCAGAGAAGGCGGGTCTTCGCCAAGATCTACAGGCTTCATTTGCTCAAAGTTATTTTAGCCATTGCTCTTAAAAAGCGATTGTATCCAGCTGGCAGTTTAGATATTTCTAAATGGTGTTGACACCATGCATAGAATTCATAATTTATGGACAGAAAACCGGAATAACGAGGAGGTTTTACGGAAAAATGGAAACAAGAAATCTGTCTATATTTCTGAGATAAGGTATTGTGTACACTATTTACATTATTTGGACTATTGTCCTCATCTTTGTCGCCATATTTATCACAATGTTTCGGTCGTTGTACGCTCCGGCCTTCTTCAGGTGGTTGGAATGTCGAACTGAACCCTTTATTTCGCTCACTGGAGTAGACTGTTCTAGTTTCAACGTGCAATGCCTAATGGATGTCAGTTATCAGTTATCTCCTGTTAATTCCCCTCTCCAAGTTGTCCACTGCATTAACCGGGTATTGAACTCGCACTCTTTGGGTCCTGTCACTGGATCTAACCAACGCCTTTATCCACTGTGCCATGTGTCCTTGGCACGTGAAACTAGAACAGTCTACCCCAGTGAGCGAAATAAAGGGTTCAGTTCCACATTCCAACCACCTGAAGAAGGCCGGAGCGTACAACGGCCGAAACGTTGTGATAAATATGGCGACAAAGATGAGAACAATAGTCCGAATAATGTAAATAGTAGAAAATAGAAAGTTCGGAAATTTTCCTAAAAATAAGAAATTAAACAAATATTCCCTGCGTCTATCGGGAACCTAATAGTAGAAATAAACGGCTGACAGAGAACTTAAGGTATATTTTATACGGAACAATAAGCTACTTTTTATATGTATTTACCTTTGTGCAGACTTACGGCGAAAAGTCTTCCATGTAATGTGTCCCTTCAGGATGGTGTCGATCATCATTCTCCAAATTGTCCTGTCCATTGTAGCTCTTAGTAAATTTTGTCTTTTTCTTACCTCTCCTAAACCTTGCTCGGCCATCCATTAACTCAAGTTCCATAGGAAGGTTATACGCTGTTTACCTCCTGTCCCTCTTAACTTCAATCTGTGAGTGTCAAATTTTCTAAGCCCTCTTTCCTCATTATGTGCCCTGAAAATTTCAACTGTCTCTTTCCGATGTTAAGTATGTGTCCTTTTTGTTTCCATTTTCTCTAAAACTGCGTCGTTGCTTACATGTTCGGTCCATGGTATTCTCAGGATCCTTCTGTAGAACCACACTTTATCTGTGAGGTTATTGTACAGCATTCACTGCTATATCGAGCCAATGCGAATGATTCTTTCTTTAGATGTATAGTATATGCTTCACCAGGGCTACATAGTTTTGAATTCAGAGTTACTTTCTCCTAAAAAGGTGGGGAAAAGAAGAGGATTGATACCTTTCCCAAGGGTATTAGCACGTACGTGAATGCAATGGATTCGACTGGAATTCGAACTCTAAGCCGTTATCCACTGCGTAACATACGGTACTCTTCTTTGTTTGTAACGAAATTTTTCTGTTTCTTTATATTTTGCTTATCTTTTGGAAGGCGTCTTTCACTATTTATCTCCATGCAGAATTAAGACGGAAAATAGTAGGTAATAATAAATGATTTTGTAAATGTTTTGGATCTGTCGCCTAAGCAAATATTTGTGAATAGGTTTCGTAATTCATTTTCCTATTACTTATTCTGTTGTTGTGCCTTAGCAAGAAGATCGTTATTTTTCTTGACACTAAAGTCTTCTGGTGGAATTCAAAAAGCCAAATAAGAAGATAAACAAATTCAGACGACAGTCGTCTTAGAATTGGTACCGGGACAGCTGTGTATGGAACCAAGAAGGTAAGGGGCTGAATCAAAGACCCATACAGCTTAGGGTGGAGTAATTCTGGAAACTAATGACCGGTTTGAATAAGGAATTGAATGAATTGGCTTTTATGAATGAATTGACTTTTTTTCTGTTGATGAATGGAATCAGGATGAAAGGGGACGAATGTATAAATAGACGATTGAATACATGAAAATGACGGTGTCACTGAGTACTTTGATTGCAATGTACTTTCCAGTCAAACCAACTGCAGAAAATAGTAAAACACACACACAAATGTACAAGATATTGAATATATATATTAGATGTAATCGATCCTGGCTTGGCATCTCGACTTCAGGCACTTTCTCACCGACGTGACGTGGCTTTCCTCTGTCTTTCCTACAAATATTTTTATGGCAACGGCTCTGATGATCTTTTTTCCCCTGGTGTCCCGTCTACCAAAATACAACGTAATAAAAATACGGCACAAAAATGTACGCTTTTATATGCCTACGCTGGTTTGGAAATAACACTAATGGCTATTTAGTTTATAACACACGGGCTAGGGGTCAACAGTTCACAGTATCTTGAACATATATATATATATATATATATATATATATATATATATATATATATATATATATATATGTATGTATTTAGGCAGCAAACCTTCTTTCATACACATTTCATTAAAAACGACTGACAAGGTGCTTTTATTTAGTTCTTTATACAATTTCTCATGCGATCTAATGTTTTTCTTTTCAGATGATAAATTATATAAAAACTGTCCGAATTTCTAATTCTAACAGTTAAAATATAATCCTTAAAAATGGCTAAATGTATAGCCGAAAGCGCTCGTATAAAAAGAACATTCGGACAGTTTTTATAGAATTTATCATCCGAAAAGAAAAACATTATTAGATCGCATGAGAAATTGTATAAAACCTTAATAAAAGCACGTTGTCAGTCGTTTTTTAATGCAATATGCATATATATATATATATATATATATATATATATATATATATATATATACATATATATATATATATATATATATACATATATATACATATATATACATATATATATATATATATATATATATATATATATATATATATATATATATATATATATATATGTCGACAGCAGACAGTGTTTCGTATAGACGTATAAATAAGTCCACAACAGCAGTATTGGTGATTTCGTGGTTTCTTTGCACATTAAAAAAAGTTATGTCAAAAGAACATTATTTTTTTTATTGTGTTGAAGATATATTTTTAGAATTTTAATCAAACCCAAGCGTATGAAAGTGGATTTATGCATTTTATTTTGTTCTGTGAATTGGCCACAAAGGACACATGGCCCAAGCGTTGGTTGTAGTAATTCAAGAAGTGATCCAAAGAGTTGTGAGTTCAATAGCTGGCCACATCAGAGAAAACAAAAAAAACTTGGAGAGTTGAGTCACTTAAAGGGAATTAACGGAAAACTGGATTATCCGGAAAAGGAATAACACGTGGAACTAGAACAATCTACCACCGAGGACTAAATAAAGGGTTCGGAATTCCAATATATATCACCTGAAGAAAGTCGGAGCGTACAACGGCCGAAATGTCAATAAAGAAGACGATAACAGTCCAAACGATGTATAACTATTAAACACTGCTTATTTGATAAATTTTTAATTTTTTTTTATTTACAAGAATAAGCTTATATTTCCAAGATTATAAAAATATGTGAACTACAATACAATGCGGCTTTTCTCTGTCTTTTCTACAAATATTTTCATGGCAACTCGCGAGCTTTTTCCCTGGTGCCGCGTTTAAATAAATTTAAGCGTGCCAAAATACAACGTAATAAAAATACGGCACAAATATGTTCGCTTTTATATGCCTACGCTGGTTTGAAAATAACACTAATGGCTATTTAGTTTATAACTCACGGGCTAGGGGTCAACAGTTCACAGTATCTTGAATATATATATATATATATATATATATATATATATATATATATATATATATATATATATATATATATATAAAAGTGAACATAGAAGTCAACTCTCAGCGGCGACAGTCTGTTTCATGCTAGATGCAATCGTCAGGCCACGTGTGCTGTTATTTTTCTCACCTATTTATATATACATAGCCGAGAAAAAATTTATATATAAATAGCCGAGAAAAATAACAGCACTCGTGGCCTGACGATTGCATCTAGCATGAAACAGACTGTCGCCTCTAAGTGTTGACTTCTATGTTCACTTTTATATTTACACACGCTCTATCTCTAATATTGAGCACTTTATCCCATAAATATAGCACACTTTAAGACTATATTTCTTCATACATACATATATATATATATATATATATATATATATATATATATATATATATATATATATATATATATATATATAGTCGACAGCAGACAGTGTTTCGTATAGACGTATAACTACGTCCACAACAGCAGTACTGGAGATTTCTTGGTTTCTTTGCACATTAAAAAAAGTTGTCTCAAAAGAACATTATTTTTTTTTTATGGTTTTGAAGAATTTTAATCAAACCCAAGCTATGAAAGTGACGTGACCCAAAGAGTTGTGAGTTCAATACCTGTCCACAGCAGAGGTAACAAAAACTCGGAGAGCTCAGTTACTAAAAGGAATTAACTGGAACTGAGATATCCAAAGGCATGGTACGTGGAATTAGAACAATCGACTAAATAAAGGGTTCGGTTCGAAATTCCAATGTATATCACCTGAAGAAGGCCTGAGCATACAACGGCCGAAACGTCAATAAAGATTAGGACAACAGTCCGAATGATGTATAAATATTAAATGCTGCTCATTTATTTATTTATTTTATTTACAAGAATAAGTTTATATTTGCAACATTATAAAAATATGTGAACTAACTAGTGTAATGCTTATCATTTGCTATTTAAGAAATAAATACGTTTTTTATTCATAAACTTATTAAAAAAATTTTAAATTATTAAAAAATATTTGAACCAACTATAACAAAATATTTATTATTTACCATTTTATAAAAATGTATTATTTTATAAATAGGCAGATATAAAAAAAAATGTTATTCATACATTTATAAAAAATTTTAGAACAAGTAAATTCTAATAAACGCATAATGACGAATAACTGTAATTTTAAATTTGAAAAAAGAAAGGAAATTTTCCCGCTATTTCTTTTGTTTACTCTTTCCAGTTTTTATAATGTTTTAATAAAACAAATATTACGTTCCACCATTTTGTTTAGTTTCTTGTATATAAGATTGTAATCAGTGTAAATATTCATTGAGGTTACATTTTTAAAAATTGTTATTTTTATTCCTCCCCCCCTCCCCACTGTGCGTATGGGAACTCGTTAGGACTACATAGAGACTCTGAGGTATTATGGTGACTGTAGTAAGAATGGTAAGTAATAATGTGTTGTTTTGGTCTAAGGAATACTGTGGTATGTTTGGGTGAGTAATCGTGGCTAGCTTAGTTTAAGACAAATTGAAGATCAGCCTTCTCCTATCCCCTATGTATTTTTTTAAAATAAATATTACTTTCCTCTATGGTACCTAGATTTTATGAATTTAAGCGCAGTGCTAGATTGGCGGTAAGGTCTCATCATCTTACAGTCGAAATTGCTAGACGAAACCGTAAGTTCTATGCTAATAGTTTCTTCTCTCGCACTTCTCACTTGTGGAACTCTCTTCAGGCTTTTTGCTTCCAAGTCAGCTTTGATCTTCAAAATTTTAAATGTAACGCCAATTGTTATCTTTTGTTCTTTTATTGTTCGCTCTCCTTAATACTGTTTTTTTCTTCTTCTCACATTCTCTAGCAGTAACTCATTTCGTCTTAGTGACTTTATTACCTTGCTTGGTGAAATGACTTTAAAATATCCGTGTTTTTAGGAATCTTTCTATATGGAAATTCCACGTATATTTATACTGATCTACAAATGTTCAGCGAATTTGGGGGATTTACTTTATTAATCCCTTTTATAGCGATTATCGGCACGAAAAAAATGAAAGTGTCGAACTGAGTTCAAATCCCAGCCGGTTTTGTAACGTTCACTTAGCTCTGAAATGGAAAGGCATGAATCCATCTGCTCACCTTTACCTCAGCCACGGATTAGAGTCTCTAGTCTTCGATGGCTACCAGTCTAAAAGAAGGAAAACACTAAATTCTGTACCGTAATTTTCCAAGAAATCATAGCAAGCCACGGATAATAAATGAAAGGAATCTGTGGAGGACCACGAACTCCTACGCTCTGAAGGGACATGGCATTAAAAGAAAACACTTTCAAACCTGCGAATGTTCATAGCCCGACCAGAATAAAAATGTAAGACATATAAGTGTACCAGAATACAGCAGCTGGTCGACCAGTTGTTGTATTCTGGTACACTTTCATGTCATTTAGCGACTAAATGAGTAAAAAGGCTATTTTATTACTATTGCTTTTTGCAACTACTTACTTGTGTGAACTGGGATTTTCCATATTAACAAGAAAACTCTAATAAACGCATAATGACGAATGACTGTAATTTTAAATTTGAATTTTAAAAAATGCATTTTCCAGGCATTCCTTTCGTTTACTCTTTCCATTTTTTATAATTTTTTAATAAAAAGATTTGTTTTCATATTTACTTCTTTATAAAACGGTAAATAATAAATCTTCTTAATATGGTAAATTTTTGTTTATTTATTTAAGACAAAGGATAGACCGAGGCTCAACACTGCACCTGATATGCGTGCAGCATTGGCTTCCTGTGTTCTCAGTTAGATTCAGCTGCTCGTGAATAAACAAACACATCCATCTCATTAAATGACTGTTTCAAATATTATTTACTTTCCCTTTGTGTGGGTATTCCCTTTAAATTTGTTTTTCTAAAAGTAATCGTTTTATATTCATGAAAATGGATAATACAAATAGATACATGCAATTTCAATAGGTGTGCACCATAAGAAATATACATATAAATAAATAATATAAACATATAAATATATTTATATACATATAAATAAATGAACGCTGTGAACTGTTTGTCAATGATTCATTGCACGTATGTATAATGGGTCGCAGTGAAAAATGTGGTTCTTGCTGTCGACTTGTTAAACGAGTGTGGCCATCGAAGACAAGTTCGATCAGTGTTTTAGAACGACACAGCACTATAAAATCACTTTCAAACCTGCGAATGTTCATAGCCCGACCAGAATAAAAACGTAAGACATATAAGTGTACCAGAATACAGCAGCTGGTCGGCCAATTGTTGTATTCTGGTACACTTTCATTTCATTTAGTGACTAATGAGTAAAAAAGGCTATTTTATTACTATTGCCTTTTACAACTACTTACATGTGTGAATTGGGAGTTTCCAGATTAACAAGAAAATTCTAAACAGATAATGACGAATAGCTGTAATTATAAATGTGAAAAAATGCATGTGAAAAAATGCCTTTTTTCTCATTTACTCTTTTTCTTTAGAAAAAAATGCATTTTCTCTCATTTACTATTTTTCTTTGGAAAAAAATGCCTTTTCTCTCATTTACTATTTTTCTTTGGAAAAAAATGCCTTTTCTCTCATTTACTCTTTTTTCATTGGAAAAAATGCCTTTTCTCTAATTTACTCTTTCCAATTTTTATAATTTTCTAATAAAAAGATTTGTTTTTGCATTTACTTTTTTATAAAACGGCAAATAATAAATCTTCTGAATATGGTAAATACTTTGTTTATTTATAGATATTTAGATTTAAGAGTTTATAAAACAGGTAAATATTTAACTTTTATAAACATAATAAAAAAGCAAGAAAAATATGAGTCAAATGGTTCTAATGAGATATTTGATATCTGTCTATATCTCTGAGATGAGGTATTATGATTACTTACATTATTCGGACTGCTATCCTCATCTTCATTGCCATATTCACAAAGTTTCGGCAGTTGTACGCTCCGGCCTTCTTCATGGCTCAGTGGATATAGACATTTGTATGGTTTCCAATGAAGTCACACACTGGGATTTTCTCCTTAAATCAAGTCGATATTAACAAAAAGTCAAAACTCTTGAGTAATTGAGCATGGTACACTTGGGAAAGGTATGAATCCTCTTCTTCTCCCTTCAACTATGGGTAAAATAGCAAGACAGACCGGGTTCTATAGCCTTGGATGGCAACTAGTCTACCGCAGAAAGAAATGGCAACCTAGTGCGGGGAAAAAATCTGCCTCGTCAAAAGATACATGATCGCTTAAGCGTGTATCACGCATGGCACATAACTGACTGACTGAGATTCAAACCCCAAGTCTCATTATTAGAACGCTAACACCCAAACCGTTCAACCAAATACCGACATGGTGCAATGGTTAGCACGCTTGTCTCCCTAGTAAGTGCGGGTGATATTCGAGGTACTTACAAGGAATTGTTCCGATTTTTAAAAAAATCAGTTTTTGGCTTGTTTACCTGGGTGAACGCGAACTTAGACCCCACACTTAGAAATAGCGCATTCGAGTCGCCCACATCTGGGGCCATCGCAAAGGTCAACATAACCGGAGTGCAATGGAAGGGCCTCGCTCTGGGAGAATTTGGTGTGAATTTTAGTAAATAAAAATTCTTTTTATTTTGGGCCGAATTAACAGAAAAGATCCAATTTTTGGTTTTAATTTAAATTTTAAAAGTTGTTGGGTTCAGATTTCTATGCAAATTCATTGTAAGAACCCCTTCTAACCCAAGAAAAACATGCTCATGTTACATAATGAAGCATATTGTTACCATCTTGGGGTACCTCAAGGCAGATGTAATGGTTAGCAAGCTTGTCTCGCTAAAACAATTAAGACTGAGTCGTGAGTTCGATACTCACTGGGTGCCCCATACTTTCGGCCTTGTGCCACATCTAAGCTATGCGTAGAAAATCATCGTACCCACGCACGAGGTAAGTTAGTTTTTAATATTCAGAAATCTTTTGGAAAGCTAAACTAAACAATGCTAAAATAGGAAGAAAAACATCTCTCGCATATTAAACATCTCACCTCCTCCCGCAAAGTGTCTGGTACTTGTAAAATCTCCGAAAAGCAAAGAAATTTATACGGCTTGAAGGAAGGAAATAATGATGGATTTCATTCAATGGGACTTTTAAAGGCGAATTTTGAATATTCTGTTTTTTGTTTGTTTTGTTTTTTTTTAGTATTCGCTACATTATGATACTTGTAAAATATGTTACTCTGAAATAGTATAAATAACTACACACATTAAACTCGCCACTCTCCCCCACTCACCGGTGGTTGAATATCATTATCGTGAATGGCATTTTTTGATATTTGGTTTTTATTTCTTCCTTCTCTTCTACCCGAACAGATTCTTTTTATGCGACCAACAAGAGACAAAGAAAAGACAGGAAATATGGAAAGAAAAGATATTCGTGATAAGGAATAAATGGTGTAGGGTGGCCAGTGTGAACTTTAAGCATGTGTGCGCGTGTCTCCGCGTGTATGTGAGTGCGTGTGCAGGCGCACGTGTCCCTAGGTATACGTGTGTGCGCGCGCTGACGCGAGGCGCTTGTGTATTAAAAGGCTGAAAAGAGTAAGGAAGTCAATGCCTAAGAATAATGGAAGTCATGGAATTGGGATGAAATGCTTGCGGATGTCGAATGATTGTTGGTTATAGAGAAAATGAAGAGAAGGCTCAATGAAAGACTGAGACGTGAGAGAGAGAGTGGGTAGAAAAAGAAGACAAAAAAAAGAAAAAAACAAAGCAAGAACGTGCTCTCTAAACTGGGGTGTGTGTTCGAACTTTCCCGCTTGAACAGACGCAGTGTTTACCTTCCTCTTCTTCTATGAGCCATGTCTCTTCAGAACATGAGCGACCATAGCTCTCCGCAACTTCCTATCATTTATATATCATATCTAAGTAATAGTTGCCTCTCCCAGTCAGGCTCCTACCATCCATTTACACAATTTGATTAAATGGGTTTCTCGCTATTTGTCTATATTTCTGAGATGAGGTATTATGTACACTATTTACATTATTCGGACTATTAATACAGTGGATAAAGGCGTTGGTTAGATCCAGTGACAGGACCCAAAGTGTGTGAGTTCAATACCTGGTTAAGGCAGTGGAGAACTTGTAGAAGGGAATTAACAGGAGATAACTGATAACTGACATCCATTAAAACATGGCACGTAGAAATAATAAAAATATGATATATGTTATTCTGCTTTCACAGTTGAATACATGGTAGATGATACAAAGCTTTTGTGCATATACATGTTTGTGTGGATATAATTACTAGAGGTGGTGATGTGTGTATTTTATGTTGTAGTTATATTTTGGAATACTGTTTAATTTAAGAAATTGTATGATATTATACAGATTAATTTAATGGCACGTGGAACTAGAACAGTCTACCCCAGTGAGCGAAATAAAGGGTTCAGTTCGAAATTCCAACCACCTGAAGAAGGCCGGAGCGTACAACGGACGAATCATTGTGATAAATATGGCGACAAAGATGAGGACAATAGTCCGAATAATGTAAATAGTGTAGGTTTCTCGATGTTTCTTCTCTGCTTCTCTTGCGTTCGGTATGGCGTGTGAGTATCAAATTCTCTAAAACCCCTTTTCTCATATCTCAGTTATTTTCAACTGTCTTTTTCTGATTCTAAGTATACTTTGTTTCATTTTTCCTAGAAAATTCTTCGTTGTTCACATGCTCCGTCTATGACATTCTTAGCTTCCTTTTGTAGGGTTGCATCTCTGTTACGTCAAGTCTGTTCGTGTAAATAAAACTATCAACACACGTACACGTATGTGTATAGTTGTGTCTAGTTTTAGAGATGAGTATTTTGACATAGATAGATTTATTCAAGAACAGCGAAATATTCGTAATTTTAATTTCCGAATAAAATCTATTCTATGTCCCGCCAATAAATGACGGCCATATTGAAATAATTTGGCAATCATAATTGGTTATATGTTCTGCATAAGTAATTTGTGCACATTATTTATCATCTCTCAGTTGCGTCTCTGTCCTTGGACATAGTGCGCTCAGGGGTTTCTCTGTCAGATGACAGAGGGGCAACCGAGAAAATAATACTGAGGGGTGCCCAGCCCCTGGGGAACAGCTGCCCGAGGCCGCGCTCTCCCATTACACAGGAGGGAGGGATCGGTTGTGGGCAATTTTTGTCCCCGCCCGTGTGCACGCGCTCGGGTCCCCACTTTAAAAAGACCTTGTGTCACATCTCATTCTCGTGGGGGAATGAGTAAACACTGCATACGTAATGCGATATGTTTTTTCTCTATACAATGAACAATATTATCGCATGTAAGAAAGCTTCTCACTGCCCTGTCGCCATTTCAGTGGGATGTCGTCAGACGAACTAAATGCCTTAGCTCCGCAAGTTCTAACCTTCAGGTCCAAAACACGCCAGACGGTAGAATTTATATAAAAATACAAATTTTATTGTAACCTAATTATGTACAATAATGGATCATATGCAATATAGGTGAACGATTCAACAAAAAAAAAAAATGAAAATAAATTCAATGTATTTAAATACAAATTAGAAACATAATAGATCATTATATCTTAAATAAATAAACAAAGTTTGGCGGCAATTTTTAACATCAACTTGTGATTTTTCTTGTTGAAAAGTTGAAAATCTTTAAGACATTCTACATTATGAATAAAAAATAGTGAATATTATTTCGTGTTTTTTCGAGACTTAGCATGAAGCAAAAACAAATTTACAGATTTGGACTAAAAAAAAAAACAGAATGACGTCAAAATCCTTAAAAAATGTACATCCACGAATAGTTTAATTTTTAACGTATATAAATGTAGGTAGAAAAAACAAACAAATGTTGATAAGATAGCGAGGGTCATAAAACACTGCCCTGGGTCCCAATCAGGTCCGGTCAACATCGGACGATGTAGTGGGGGGGGGGGTGTTCGAGGGTATGTAGTACGCACCGGCCCTGCTTTCGTTAATTCTTTATTTATTTCCTCTTCATATTTTGGTTTTATTTATGCTTATTTCTACCGAAGAATGATCTATTATTCGTGCTTCAGCTATAATTTCTGAACAACAACAACAACAAAAAAGAAAGACGACAACACCACAATGAAAGAAATGGCGCCATTTCCATGGAAAGTGATCAAACGAACTACATTTCTTAGTTCAATAATGTTCTAACCTTCAAGGCTAATTAATACCCGCCATACGACACACATTACCGTTTCATTGGTGAGATGTAAGTTCAGATTCTTCCCACGAACTGCTCTGTTTGAGGAACTGACTCCCAGAAGTGAAGTTTACCGTTCATCACACCCATAACATAGACGAGTAGTAAGATTTTTAATTGAATAAAAGATTACTAGACAGAATCTCTTGTCCTGTTTTCATTACAATTTATTCAATTAAGAATATTACTACTCGTCTACTTGACAAGCGGGAATGTACAGCTTTTATAGCTTGGATTATCAAAGGGGAGATAATCCATATTCACAACAAAGTCTAACCTTAACTTTTATGTTTCCCACATATCCCAATAAAGTGTCTCTTACTCTGTAATCCTCTACTTCAAGTGGCTCTTTAGCCTTACAGGGTCAATCTCATTGTAAAAAAAAAAATGGAAAAAAATCTCTTTTTAAATAAAAAAAATAAAAATATCCAAAGAAAATGAACAAAAGCAAAAGATATAAAAAAGCAAAATGTCTTTTTATATCTTTTATTTCAAAACAAAAAAAATTAAAGTAACAAAATCTCCTTTGTTTACTAATGATGATTTTTATAGTATTATGAGTCACGTTTGCTTATTGGTATTGAATTAAAGTTATCTCCCCTTTCGATTAATAAAAATAATTTGGGAGATGTGTGAGCAGCATCAGTATTATTGTAGTATAAACAACACATTGACTTTGTGAGTGTTGAAGAAATCCAACTTGGCCTGAGCAGATTGATATGCTTGAAAACAAGCAGCCAAGATGAAGATGATAAATCACATCGAGTTACAGTGTGCCTTCAAGTCGAAACAGCTCTAATGACGATGAACACAAGACATTTTTTTAATGATTTTATGTTGAACCCTAAATAACATTAGTTTTTTTTAGATCTTAAAAATAGCTGTCATTATTAAAGCTTATTTAGACCGAATTATTATTCTTAAACAAGTGGCTGCCATTATTTATGTCATATTTTCTATCAACTTTGAACAAATTGTTAAAGAAAGATACTTAGATACTTTGGAATAAATGAAAGTAATTTCATCTACATCGTGTTTTTTATACAAAACATACAGAATTATTTTTCTTGTTTATATATCCGTTTTTGTTATATACCGTACCTATGAACACTAATGGTTATGTCCCAATCCTCATAAATACGTTGGAAACTATTGTAAGTGGGGGTAATATACTGTATAAGTAGTCCACCACTAGCAGTGGTTTACCTACTTCACGCCGCTGGCGAGTATTGTATTTTGGTGATGTTATCAAGATTACCATTTCATTTCCATCCTCCGTTTTGGTTATTCCGCATTCAGTAACCTTTTCTAGTGTGTCTCTCACTCTGTAATCCTCTACTTCAAGTGGCTCTTGAGCCTTACAGGATCAACATCATTGTAAAAAAATTGAAATAATCACTAACAAGCTAATGACGCAGCTTCTGAGTACTATACTCACTGGTTGGCTTAACTGCCAAAAGTAAGTTAAATAACCTGGACTTTTGAAGAAGAGAAGAGCTTTATCGACTATTTCTTTTACACTCAACACCGCCGCAAGTATGTCTGTCTTGTGTGGGTGAGAAATATGGGTATGGCTTAATTTATGGTGGTATATATTAATTATGGGGTTATATATTATAATATATATTTTATGGGGTTATATATTATATAGGAGGCACGGTGGAGTAATTGAAGGAGGCAAGGTGGGATAATGGATAGCGACTCGGATTGAGTTTGACTGCAAGTAATGAATGTAAGTAATAGAATTATAAAAACTACCGAATTATTTTACATTTGTTGATATAGTTATATCACTAAGACTCTTTCCATGACTCTTACCATATAGATGTATATGCGCATGTTAACCTAATGTCAGTATGGTGATTTTATAAGTGTAGCTTAGATGTGGCACAAAGCCGAAAATATAGGACACCCGGTGAGAATCGAACTCGCTACATAGTAATAATTGTTCTAGTGAGACAAGCTTGCTAACCATTCCACCACCGATCTGCCCAAAATTATTATCTAAGCGTAGTCTAGATGTGGCACAAGGCAGAAAGTATGGAGCACCCAGTGAGGATCTAACTCACTCCTCAGTCGTTATTGATATAGCGAGACAATCTTGCTAACCCTTACACCACGTCAAAGTGCCCAACATAATGTCATTAAGAATGCTTGCGTGTTTGCAAAACTCTGTACTGCCTATCTGCGCATGTCTGAACATATATGATTATATATATAATATGAATTATACACATCTATTTGCTCTTCTTCGTTGTCGACTTATGTTTAACAGCCCCCCCCCACCACCACCACCACCATGAGGGATGTATGTGGCACAAGGCCGAGTTTACCGTGGGTTCTCCGCATAAACGGGTTCAGGGCCTGTCTACCTCCCCGAACGAAACTTTGCCCTTCGACAAAGCCTCGTCCGGGTTCCTCTCTGCTCTAGGCAGAGAGTTCGACAGTAGTGAACAATCTATTCGACTGTTCCCCATGTCGACATAAAACAAGTAGAGAAGTTTAAATATCTGGGAAGTGTTTTAACAGATGAGCGAAAGTGTGACACTGAAATCCGAATTCTGAAATCCGAATTCTGAATTCTGAATTCTGAAATCCGAATTCTGAAATCCGAATTCTGAAATCTGAATTCCAAAAACTAACCAATGTTCCATGAGTCAGGAAACTTTCGCTAGAAACAAAGAAATGAGTGCTGAATTGCGATGTAATATCATTTCTCCTGTGGTGGTGAATGTTGGACGTTTTCCTCTTAGACACATAATGAGATAGATGGGCTTGGCAAATTTGATACTCAGAGGACATATTGATCGCAAGAGTGATATGAAGAGGTAGAGAGAACTCTGAAATCTGAATTCTGAAATCTGAATTCCAAAAACTAACCAATGTTCCATGAGTCAGGAAACTTTCGCTAGAAACAAAGAAATGAGTGCTGAATTGCGATGTAATATCATTTCTCCTGTGGTGGTGAATGTTGGACGTTTTCCTCACAAATGAAGCGAATGCTGATAGCAACAGACATATGATGAGAATGCCATGGACAGAGCATGTAAACAACGAGTAGGTTTTAAACACAAAGAACACTTCTACTTAGAATCAGAAATAACCAGCTAAGAAAATTCTTAGACACATAATGAGATAGATGGGCTTGGCAAATTTGATACTCAGAGGACATATTGATCGCAAGAGTGATATGAAGAGGTAGAGAGAACGGGAATAGAAGGGATGGTAAAAAGACAAAATCTGTTAAGAGCTACAAGAGATAGGAAGTTTTAGAGAGCCATGATCACTCACGTGCTGAAAGGACACGGCACGTAAAAGAAGAAAAAGGAAAGAAGTTTAAGTCTTCTGAATGTTTAAGCGTTCCTCTGTTAGACACGATCTTAATTCCAAACGATACGCGAACGGCTTTCAAGGCTAAGAAACCCAACTGAAAAATGGCTTCATCTTGTCGGTTCGAAAAACCGAGAGAGATCCTTCTCAATTTTACTGCCGTGAACTGCGGAAAAAATGGCACTGATATGGCAAGGAACCAAATAGAAGGAGAGCACTGGAAAAAGTGAAAGGGGGAGGGGGATATCCTGATTTGTACGACGTTAAGGGGTTAGGGCGTAGGAAGAGCGGGTGTCAGTCGAAGAAATCGTGGGTTAAAAAGGGTGGTGACCATACTGATAAGTCTGACAGTGAAGTCTGGTAACCCAACTCCATTTGGCTACATATGGACCATGGCCTGGTTGCGGGTGGCCATAGCCCAGAGAAATAAAGAAAGAGAGAGATCGGTGGTGGAAGAAAGGGATCTTTTTTTTTTCTTTAACTGGGTCGGTTGAATGTTAAAAACGAGAAAAAAAATCTTCATAAATTATTTCCTTATCCGTTTGAGTAAGATTGCAAGGGATTATGGGATATTGGCGAAGGAGGAGTTGCTGAACGCTAATGAAAGTTTCTAGCGATACAGGAATTGGAGAACTCTTTTTGTTTTGCTGCTGTTGATGCCATTGTTAATTTTTTTTTTAAGTAAAACATTTCAGGATTTTTATTTTCTCTTCTAATGAAAAAGTGTAAAAGTCGATGGAAGTTTACAAAAAAAAAAATAAATGAAACTTCTCGGGTTTTCAAAAAAAAAAAAATTTAAATCGGCTTTACGATTTTACGCGATCTCAATATATATATATTTTTTTTTTTTTTTTTAAATTGACCGATATAAACGAATTCTGAAAGTTAAAATACACCAACGCTGTTAAATTTAAACTAGATATAAGGTTAATGGAGTGCTTAGAAAGAGAAAAAATCTTGGTCTTCGCCATTCTCTACGGGGATATGTTTAATGTTTCTTGTTTAGGACGCATACTATTCTTTCGTTCACCAAAAGGCAACTCGCTACTCGTTACAATCTCTGTCTGGAGCTAAGCCTCAACTATCCTCACCAACGGGCTGTCAATTGATCCGTGAGAGCCCTTTAAAACATCAGTAAATTCGTCCTACCAAAAGTTCGATGACCGCCTTCTATATTCCTCCATGGTTGTGGTGTTTAAAACTTTAACCCGCCTTATGACATTGTTTAACTAAATGTGAGATAAAAGCTTGGGTTTTTACCAAAAACTAAAAATCCGCTAAATCTTCCTTATTCTCTTTCACTCCCAATAACCCTTTGCTTGTTAGTAATTTACTAAAATAGTTTACTGCACAATTTACACATTAACAGTTCAAATGCACAATATAGCATTGCATGCAGTCCAATATATTAAGAGCAATCGTTTGTGTTCGCTAGATGATTCTTCAAATCTGCCAATAATTGCTTCTGCATCCAATCCATCTAATAATTCCTTTTCAATGGATAGCAACATTCTGTGCCATTTTTACCTGTATCATTATTACCTAAATTCGTACAATATATGTACACAGTAATTACCAAGAAATACACCTTTTTTCCACAAAAAATTTAATTGTACTCTTTTTTTTTTCCATATGCATTTTTTAAAAGTTTATTTATCCGTTATGAAAATTAAATGATAGCAATGTAGTTGTGGGTGGACCCCCTATTTCCTTCTGGCAACCAATATTTTTAGACTTAGTCCGCCACTAGTTAAAAGGTTAGATTTGCATCTCTTTCCTCCACTTGGTTGACGGCTGTGAGGTGCACAGAAACAGTGAACAAGAACCGTGGAGATGCTATGTTATGACTTGGTTCCCACAAACCATCGTCGATTTTGCCGTTAACAAGGCAATTTCGAAAACCTACTTTCATGTAGTCCTTTGATGTTCTCGATCCATAAAATCAAAGTTAAGGCGGTACCCAAAGGCCTTTGGCAGTGACTCGCTTAATCCCCTGTAGCTAATTTTTATATCATGTTGCAAACATTGCTTCTCACCGATCAGTAAAATTAACCCTGACACGCGATGCGTATAAAACTTTTTTTTTTGGATGTCTGTATAATAACATGAAATTACTCTGATAAGCGACCATATAAGAGCTACTTAGAGGTTTGTCTCGGTAGTTAGAGCAGTACACTGGTAACCGAGAGAATTGTGGTTTGGTTCAAAATGCTGAATTGATAACATCTGTTATACATTTCGACAACTAATTTCAACCGTCCTGGGTAAGACGATAAACTACATCCGGCAGTAAGGCCTTTGATCAGGAGGTTTTGAGGAGCGTGAAACCACCACTAAATTGATGGTGTTCCCAGGTCCACCCTGACATAGGTTGGTAGCACCTGTTAGGGTCCCAACTATGGGCAAATAGTCAACCCCCAAACTAGGGTCAAAACATTATGAATGGGTAAAAATAAGTTTTAATACCTGAAATACATTGTAAAAATTATTACCAACAATGAAGTTTTGAAAAAAAGAAAGATATTACCAGCAATACATTTTTGAAAAAGAAATGTATTACCAGCCATACATTTTTTAAAAAATGTATTATCAGCAATACATTTTTGAACAAAAGTATTATCACACTACACATTTTAGAAAAAAATAAGTATTACCAGCTATCATTTTTGAAAAAATAAGTATTACCAGATACATATTTTTGAAAAACAAAACGTACTACCAGTAATACATTTTTGAAAAAATATTACCAGCAATGCATTTTTTGAAGGAAAAATATTACCAGAAATAGATTTTTGAAAAAAACAAAATATTACCTGCAATAAAAATTGTCGGCATTAAATAACCCATTTGAGGTTAATATGCTGTAAACCAAACCAAACCAAACTATCTGTCTAAGGACACATGGCACAGTGGTTAAAGGCGTTGGTTAGATCCAGTGACAGGACCCAAAGAGTGTAAGTTCAATACCCGGTTAAGGCAGTGGAGAACTTTCAGAGGTAAAAATTAACAGGAGATAACGGATAACTGACACCCATTAAACATAGCACGTGGAACTGGAACGACCTACCCCAGTGAGCGAAATAAAGGGTTCAGTTCGACATTCCAACCACCTGAAGAAGGCCGAAACGTTGTAATAAATATGGCGACAAAGATGAGGACAATAGTCCGAATAATGTAAATAATGTACAAACCAAACTAATTTCAAACGAGACTTAGTTGATTTAGTTGTATCTATTAGTATCGATTAGTTGGAAAAGTTCTCACCAATACAAGACTCGTGAATCAGTCAGAGTGGCGGATTACTATTGTTAACGACGAATAAGTTGTGCGATGTGGATGAAAGAGGAGGTGAAAAATATTAGAAAGCGAAGATTATGGGAACAGGGAGGAAAAATAACGAATGACTCTCGTGAGTTCTTTTCACAAAGTGAAATTTCTTGGAAGGAAAAATAAAAGTTATCTGAGTGGCTCTTTCTTCCACTGTCTTATTCATCGTTCATAAAAGAGAACAGTCTCAATTCGTGCAAGACTGGGTTGCTTAAGGAGGATTCCAACAACAATCCCATGGTAAGTTTCAGTCAACTCGAAATCGGCGTAACAGATCTGTGGAATGTTTTCTGACTGAATTTCTCGTTTGGTTTGGTTTGATTTGTTTTACGGCATATCAACCTCAATGAGTTATTTAATGCCGACAAAAATTTTATTTCTGGTAAAAAATTTTTCAAAAAATGTATTGCTGGTAATATGTTTTTCTTCAAAAATCTATTGCTGGGAATATCTTTTTTCAAAAACTATATAGCTGTTTGTATTGCTGATAATAATTTTTTTAAAGTATTGCTGATAATAATTTTTTTAAAGTATTGCTGATAATAATTTTTTTAAAGTATTGCTGATAATAATTTTTTTAAAGTATTGCTGATAATAATTTTTTTAAAGTATTGCTGATAATAATTTTTTTAAAGTATTGCTGATAATAATTTTTTCCTTCAAAAAGTGATTGCTGGCTAAAATTTATTTTTACAAAGTATTTCTGGTATTAAAACCTATTTTTACACTTTCAAAATGCTTGACCCTAGTTTAGGGGTTAACTGTTTGCCCATAGATGGGACCCTAACAGGTGATACCACACCGGTTTAGGGTGGACCTGAGAACACCAGCAATTAAGAGGTGGTTCAACGTTCCTCAAAACCTCCTGATCAGAGGCCTTGCTGTTGGACGTAGTTTATCGTCTTACCCAGGACGGCTGAATTTCTGATATGAGGAGTTAGCATTATTTACACTATTGTCCTCATCTTTGTTGTTATCACAACGTTTTGGCCGTTGTACCATCCCGACTTCATTAGGTGTATATCGACCGGCTTAGCTACGGTTGAAGATTTAATAAATGGTTCAGTTAGGAATTCTCTTTAGGTTATCCGAAAGAGGCGTGAGGCCACAAAGAACGAAACGTTGTGATAACAACAACAAAGATGGGGACAACAGTCCGAATGTAAATAGCCTAAGCACTGAGAAATGTTGTAACAGATGTAAACGTCCTAACAATTCGTATAACATTGAACCGAAAAGTATTTCAAGAATGGGTTGCAGAATAAAAATAAACAGATAAAGTTTCCTTTAGCAATCATGAAAATGTCTTTGGAACAGTCGCATGGTTGGTGGAATGCGCTTATTTGGTTTGACGGAATCAAAATTGAAATTTTAAGAAATTAGAAGTAATATTAAGATTGGAGAAAAAAAAAAAACGAACAGCGCACAATGAGCAAAAAAAGAAAGCCGTCAGAACAGAAAATGGAGAACATCCTTTTCTGAGTTGATTCAGTTTTATTTCAGCGGGTATAAGGAAAGCTCACCAAAATTGAAAGAGAACTGGATTCGCTACAAGAGCAGACCATTCTTTTGATAAATCATTTACCAGTTTAGGCTTGTGAAAAGACTCGACCCATCTTCGAAAAGAAGACGAACGCCGAAATATAATTCAAATAACCACATAGATAGATAAGAAGGGAACGAGATAGATAAGAAGTGAACTATATATATATATATATATATATATATATATATATATATATATATATATATATATATATATATATATATAGTTCAGTATATATATATATATATATATAGTTCTCTCACTACATACATATACAGAGAGAGAGAGAGATAAAGTGAATGAGATAACTACCTAGCTAGATAGCTAGCTAGATAGCTAGCTAGATAGATAGATATGAAGTGAACAAGATAGATCGATAGATAGATAGATAGATAGATAGATAGATAGATAGATAGATAGATAGAATCGCTGGCAACGGTTAGAGAATGTTTAGCAAATGAATCATGGATACTGCGCAAAAATACCTCTGTTTAACAACTGAATATTCTGTCTTCTTCAACCCTTGCCCAAATAAATGCAAATATTCTAACTAAATATTTGAACTACTTAATACCAAAGGAAAAAATAGGAATCACCTTGCAGTGTTCATTTGTAAAAGAAACAGAACTCTAAATAACACGTGAGAAACGACAAAGTTTTGGAGGAAATAGAAACATTATGGACACTTATACTTAACGTCTGAAAGAGACGTTTGAGATTTCTAGGGCACACCATGAGGAAAGAGAGTTTGCAAAATCTGATGCTCACTGGACAGATTTAAGGCGAAAGGGACAGAGGAAAATAGAGGAATTACCTACCTGGCGAGTTTGAGTAAATGGATGGCGGAACAAGTCTGAAATAGAAAATTATATTATATATGGGTGACAAAACTTTCGGACCACAGTGTATAAAGGACAGGAAATTTCGGAGAGTCATGATTGCCAACGTCCTGAATGGACACGGCACATAGAAGAAGAAGAAGAAGAAGAAGAAGAAGAAGAAGAAGAAGAAGAAGAAGAAGAAGAAGAAGAAGGCTGCAGTTAAAAATTATACTGGTAAAGCTTAACGATTTGTTGGACCGAGTAAATGAATATAAAAAATGTCTTCACCATGTGCAAATATCAATTAAAAAATGGAAAGCTTTATAAAACACGCTCAAGAAGGAAACCCAACTGGCCGTGGGTCAAAAGATCGTGGGTTGTTTCCATTTTGCTGTCTCTACAATTTGGTGCAAGTATAACCATAATGGGGAAAAGTCAAACCGTATTTGTTCCTTATAAACCCCTTATTCCTCTTCTCGACCTCAGCGTAATGGAGGAGTGTAAGAGGGACTGTGCTTGAACCATGTCGTCGGAAAGGTTCGACCCATCAATGACTTCTCGCATTCTTTTACTCCAACTAACCTTTTATGTCCTATCGCCTTCCTTGTGGTGAAATAATTTTAAAAAAATAAAAGTGAAGTTGAACAAAAGAAATGAATTAGCTTTGACAATGCCAATTTTGTTTGAGATATCGTAACGTTGGAAATATGAAAAGAAACTGAGCTCAAGATTAAATGCCAATAATATTTCTTAAAACAAAAGATAGATAGATAGATAGATAGATAGATAGATAGATAGATAGATAGATAGATAGATAGATAGACAGACAGACAGACAGATAGATAAAAAACGGAATTCGGGCCAAAAAGAAACGGAATTCGTTCCTCACAAGATTCGGTATCGGAAAATTTGGTAATTTTGACCAAGTAGGAAAATTCGTTAACCATGAAATAAAAGGTCTATTGATTTTAGGGCCGTTCTGCAGCGTGGATTTGGGGCTAAGTCTCCCCCTCTTTATTTTTGAAATGAAAATTAGGCTATATAGTTTTTGCTTCTTTAAAAAGAAACAACTATCTAAAACTTTATTTACTTCTTTTTTTATTCTTAAAATAATAATATGAAAAGAAGACACAAGAACTTTAATTTAGATAAATCGATTTTATTTGCTTGAAAACAATAAGGTACAGTAAATAAACCATATAACGGGTCGTCCCAAGTCTTGTGAGTGAAATTGGGTAGACGGAACCTATGGGGGCCGTCGATAGCTGTGCTAGCACGATGTCACAAGTCATCATGAGGGCTTGAGCGTGCTAGCCTTGTTCAAATTGGTGATCATGCTAAATAACACGTTCTCTTCCAGAAACTATAACTAAAGTCTGCTCAGCTTAGTTGCAGTCTAAAACACAGGTAGGCTCTGTGAGCGTTGAACAAACACAAATGTGTCTGAGCGAGCGTCTGCAATAGGGATTGGCTAGCCGCCCTAATAGACGGGTATCGTCGAAAACGAGTGGCCACCTATTATTATTATTATTATAGTAATTAAATAAACACTTATTTAAGAAAATATATATTTAAAAATATTGGAGGAGGACTTAGTCCCCTAAACCCCATATCCAGAAAGTACGGCCCTGGTATTGTTGCAGTGGAGTTTTATCTGGACTGGAACCCATGATTTTTTTAGTTAATACTTACTTAAAAGTAGTGGGCTGACCTCCTCTAGGAAATATGGCCCTGGTATTGTCGTAGTGGGGTTTTATCTCAATCCCCATAGTTAATAATGTTTTTAAAAATATAGGCGAAGGAGGCCTAGCCCTCTAAGCCACTCTTCTGCAAGGACAACACTAGTGTTGTTGTAGTGGGATTTTATCTGGACTCCACGATTTTCAGTTATTTAAAAATATAGTGGAGAGGGCTTAACCCCAAAATCCCCACTCTAGAATGGCCCTAAAGTCAATTTTCACTCGACTTTTATTTCATAGTTACCAAATTTTCCTACCTTGTCAAAATAACCGAATTTTCCGTTACCGAATTGTCCTAAATTCCTTGTCAATACCTTGTTTTTTCAGTCTATTTTTTCATACATGTCCGTGTGTTAAAAGTACAGGTGAACATTTTATTTGCTTTTTTCTTTAAGCAGTTCCTCTCGTTTTAGTTTATTTTACTTGAAGAATATGAAAGCAAATCTGGGGAAAACTTCCTCTCAAAATATATTTTCACTTACTGTTGTGATGGGATCCACTTAATCTGCATAGGTGACTACCAACTATATAAATAATGGTTGGTACCGGAAGAGGAGGAGAGGGAATCACGAGATCCAACTAGAGACTCTGATCGACTGCGACTAGTCAACACATTCTCCTGGAACGTCTTCCCAGAAATATACAGAAATACTATATGTACTTATTGTGTACACTTTCTTGTTATAATACATTCTTGTTCTAAGTACATTTTGTGTTGCATTATTATTCCATGCATTAGGCGAGATTCAACAATGAGTCAAGACTCAACAATGGATCTCATCTTCGTCGCCATTGTTGAGTCTTGACTCATTGTTGAATCTCGCCTAATGCATGGAATAATAATGCAACACAAAATGTACTTAGAACAAGAATGTATTATAACAAGAAAGTGTACACAATAAGTACATATAGTATTTCTGTATATTTCTGGGAAGACGTTCCAGGAGAATGTGTTGACTAGTCGCAGTCGATCAGAGTCTCTAGTTGGATCTCGTGATTCCCTCTCCTCCTCTTCCGGTACCAACCATTATTTATATAGTTGGTAGTCACCTATGCAGATTAGGTGGATCCCACCACAACACTTACAAATTTCAATGTTTATTTACATCATCATCAGCAAATATTTTTCTCAAAATATAAACAAAATCAACCATCAATTCTGATCGGCATCAATCCGTCTTCAATAATAATATATACATATACATACATACATATATATATATATATATATATATATATATATATATATATATATATAATATATATATATATATATATATATATATATATATATATATATATATATACACTTATATGTACAAGAAAATTATTTCGTGAACAAAAACTTTATTTAAACGCTTAATTCCGCATAATACTTATATTCATATACGATCTTTGTAGTTTGTTAATATTTTGGCTCAAACTTAAAAAAGCACCCTTCTTAAGGCTTTCTTCACATGAAGGTGGATATTAGGACTCCCTAAATAGGAAATATATCAAATATGTGATCGTAGCATTGTTAGAAAACGTTTTTTAGAGCTTGGATCGATTGACTATGAATTTCTGTTACAAACAAAGCGGACCCATAAACTCGTTAAGTACCCAACAGAAATAGATCTTTCTTGTATATGTAAGTGTATATATTGGATATTATTATTAATGTCTCGGTATGAAAATTTGAATTAAATGTTCCTTGAATTTTTAATGTTAATTTTGTTTTGTTTTTTGTTTTATATATATATATATATATATATATATATATAGATATATATATATATATATATATATATATATATATATATATATATATATATATATATATAGATATAGATATATATAGATATATATAGATATAGATATATGTGCGTGTGTGAGTGTGTGTCATATATATATACATACATATATATATTTTGTTATATATATATATATATATATATATATATATATATATATATTTTGTTATATATATATATATATATATATATATATGAGACTTTTGTTTATGAATCTGGGATTTTGTCCACTTTTGGAATAAGAGCCTGGTATTTTGTCGCCTGGATTTATAATATACAAGATTGTCTGAAAGTCTTGTCACCCCTAATTTTTTGTTTCAGATTGCTGACACGAGCCCCTACACGAAAATGACAGTGTTCATACAGACCTTCTCAATGAAAGTGAATAAACTGAATCCAGTACGTATGCTTTGTATTACTGTATTGCTTCTTGTTATATTGTTCTCAATTAGCTTTTGGTAGGGGTTGACAAAACTAATGAACCACCGGCTATAGTAAGAGATGAAACGCAATTTTGAGCTGTTTAAAGGAAATCATCTGAATATTTTTCAACTCTGACTAATTTCTTGATTTCTTTTATCCCGTGATCCGTAGGATCGTAGGGGCACCATGTGTACTGCAGCCACAGTAGAAGTGGTGTTTCTTGAGCAAGATAACCTGACTGAGCCCAACCCTCTTTAGGACGGTTTTGAATTCAGAGTTTTTTCTTCTCCTAGACCGGTTGCTATCCAAGGTTATAGAACCCAGTCTCTTCTGCTATTTACCCATAGCTGAAGGGAGAAGAAGAGAATTCGTTATCCATTTCCATTCATACCTTTTGTCATTGAATGTAATGGATCCGACTGGAATTCGAACACGGCTTTCCGATTCTTAAATCGAGCCGCTATCCATTACTCCACCGTGGCTCCCATTCTTGAATATTGATAGCTTAAAATAATATTTTTTTTCGGGCTTTTATTCTTTAAACTAAGCGTTCTAACGTATGTAATACATACGCCAATTCTCCTCTTTTAACTGTGAGTGAGTAGGACATTTTCTGGCTGATTTTATATTTTTAAATCGTTGACATAAACCGTCTTTGACCCTTTAGAGACTTCTCGCGATATCCTTTCGGGATTTCTTGAGGCACGCTTTGAACTTACTTCTCTCACTTATCATCACCTTTTTGTGCCATATCTGCCGGCTGACCGGATGCCGTCGTTGCTAGCCTCGCCAGTGACCCCTGTCAACTGAGACCAGGGCAAAGCACTTTCCCTTGTAAAAACATATTTTAGCGTATTTGTCTACCTCACACCAAATAGGATATCCCTTGAGACCCTGGAGAAAGAGCAGAAACGTTTCACCGCCTCAACTCTTAAGGAAGTTAACCACTCGGAAGCCAAACACAGTCATCTAACTTGTTCCTCGTTCATTTCGATTTGAAGTCAGGACAGTTCAGGTTTCATTACGGTCACTAAGTTTTAGACTTTAAGTGTGCAGACAGGCTTTCGTTTCTCCTCCTTTTTCTCTTTCCTTCTTGCCCTCATTTTTTTCGGTTTTATTTTCATCGAGTGCAATTATTATTATTATTTTGAGGTGTGGGTAGATGTAACGGTTATCGGCGCAGAAAGTGCCGGGTTCAGATTCTAGTCGCGTCTGTTGCGTTCATTTTTGCGGATTTCCTTTGGGAAAGGCATGAAACCATCTCTCCATCATCGACGCGCTAGCTTAAGGTGGCAACTAACCTAAGAGAAGCTAAGCTCTGAACACCAAACCGTGGAGAAAACGACAGGAAACCGCTTCACTATCTTGGCGTTTCATAGATAACATGAAGAGGAATATGTGGAGAGCCATGACCGCCTACGTCCTGAAAGGATATGGTAGTTAAATAAGATTATTGGTTAAAAAAAGTTTATTATCTATATTGACAGAAAAAATTCTGGTAACGCTTTGTCTATTATGTAAATATTGTTTTTAATATTTTTAATATTTCTACTATTGTTAAATAACAATCTAGACTTGAGTGGTAACACTCAAAATTCCTACCCGTTGAGAAGGCAGCGGAAAAAAACATTCCGCTATCTTTCCAAAGAACATTTATGAAAATTCACAAATAATAAAGTACAGACAAACCTCTCATCAACGGATTAATAGTGGGGAGGGTTGTCCGTTAAAGCCGATTGTCTGTAGATGGGAAGGGATTATTTTTGAGTTATTAAACCACTATAGTAACTGCGAGTAGTTATGATCATAATGTTAATACTTTAAACATGTAGATATGGCATAAATAAATATATACTTAATATAGAAATATTAATCAAAATAACAAAAATAATATATCTCACAACTACTTTCTCACGCACGCGCTAATGTATCGTACTTTCCGTCTTTGTTTACATTTGAAAGTCCGCCACCGCTGCCAAGCGGTCACTTTGAGAACTAATACGACTCGTTCCGCTAAGCCCGCAAATTTTGAAATACATCGCTGACGATTTGGAAGTTTCTTTTTTTCCTGCAGTTTTTTTTTTTTTTGTTTTTTTTTGCCTTCAAATGTTGTCCGTTACATCCAAAGTCCGTTGATGGGGGAAGGGCTATAGATGAGAGGTTTTTGTGTAAAATAAATTTTGGAAAGCCATGGTCGCATACGTCCTAAAGGGACAAAATATTATTAATTTATTTGAATTTGAATGAAAGGTAGGATACGGAAGAAACTAAATCAAGAAGGTTGTTAAATAATTTTCATAATTTCTTTGATAAATTGGTTATTTTATTTTGTTTTACGGCATAACAATCTCAGTGGGTCATTTAATGCCGACTCTTTGATAAAGCCAAATCCATTAGTCAGTCAGTTAAGTGTCATACGTGATACACGCTTGGGTGATCATGCATCTTTCGATACATGACTGACCAGGCAGATTTATCCCGCACTACGCTGCCATTTCTTTCTGCGGTAGACTGGTTGCCTACCAGATCTAAAGAACCCAGTCTGTCCTGCTATTCAACTCATCCGGGTGGTAGGGGAGATGGATATTTTTGCGTAAGTGAATCCAACGAACTTGACTGGAATTCAAACTCCGAGCCTATATCCATTGCACCACAACGCACATAAAGCCGAATTGCAAGTGCAGCCCCAATATGAAAAGTTTCAATTAATTGCTGACGATTCCAGCTGGTAAACTTCTGCACTGGAAGATAATAGATTTACAAGTCTGCCCCCTGTTCTTTCGGTTAAAAAATCATAATTTACTGCACATCATTTTAAGACGACATTTTAAGACGACATTTTAAGACGACATTTTTATTTCAATAAAACAATCTTATGTGACAACAAAAATAATAGAAAAGAAATTCGAGTTAATTTTCATAACAGACAACGGGGGAAACATTTTAACGAGTATGGCACCTTTAACGTAGACACGATGAAGTAGACGATATGTTTGCTCTTTGGTAATAGGAACCATAAGGCAACTCGAATGGTAGCAGATAAACAATTTTCAAAGACAGTGCAGTTTCAAATTATATTTCCTTACAAGTAAATTCTTCACTGATGGTATCGTTTCTAGCAAAGCTATTACGTCAAAATTTTAATTAGGTCTATTTAAAATAAGACATTAAAGTATAATGTGTCCAGAATATGAGACCAGATAAGAAAAACGTAACTAATTTCTTTTGCATCAAAATAGTGTTTTTGCATATTTTAATAGATTTCACTAACTTCAGTTTCTGTTTTCTTTTGTGTCTTTGTAAGTTCAGCTGTTGTGTTTATTCATCAGAGAGAGAGATAGAGAGAGAGAGAAAAAAGTCCTTGTTTTTATTTCCATGGGCAAATTTCTTCGTGTTTATTTTTATTTCATTCCATTTATTGCTTTGGTCAAGTGAAGCTGTCTTAGGAATTGAAGGAGGTGCTTCGAAGGGATAGGGGAACCATTCTGGGGTTTCCCTTAGCTTTCGTCTGTACTTCGCCTCCTTCTCCAAGACATGTTGACAGATTTACTGCTAACATTTTCCAGATTAGATTTCAACTTTCACCCTGGATGTTAAACTCTTAAAAATGTGTTATGAAGGCCAGGCCCCTTTTTTTATTTTCTTCTTCTTCTTCTTCTTCTTCTTCTTCTTCTTCTTCTTCTTCTTCTTCTTCTTCTTCTTCTTCTTCTTCTTCTTCTTCTATTAGTCGTTTAAAGAATTGATATTTAGACCAAGTGGCTATCGTGGTTTTTATTTGTACTCAACTCAAGAGCGATTATTCTGACTATAAATAAAAGTTTATTTTTGTTCTCCTCTCTGATTCAGAGGGCAATTTTAATGGGAAAAAGAACTTTCTTTTAAATCTTTCGTAGTGGTTCCCAAACTTTTTTTCTCTGGGCCGCATATTCGGAATGAAATTTTGCTCGCGTCTCACCAAATTTTATGTGATAAAAAATACATTAAAAAAAATAAAAAAATAAAATACGGATAGTGATGGTTAAAGGGTGATATCCACGGATTCAAAAACAGTGCATTATCATTGATGAATCTCTCCTGCAACTTGCGGAGCCTAGCTATTATATTCTTAATACTTGACATAATGCAAAAAATATCACAATGATAAAATCGGTCAATAATTATATATACATATATATATATATATATATATATATATATATATATATATATATATATAGAGAGAGAGAGAGAGAGAGAGAGAGATGTTTCGCTGAATGATTTAGATATGTTCTGTATACTTAGAGTTAACGAGAGAAAATCGCCATGTTGATATCTCTCGTTCTTCAACAATGACACCAAAAAGCTTATCCGTGAATATGATAGGATCCTACTGAAAATAAGTAGACAGAATATGTCTAAATTATTCAACGAAACATGACTCAATGAAAACATGCTGCCGAAATATACGCATATATATATATATATATATATATATATATATATATATATATATATATATATATATATATTTCAGTTATTTCCATTTAACTCAACTCTCCAATTTCTTTTCTTTTTCTTTTTTTCTTTTTTTGTGGGGGTCACCTCTGCTGTGGCCAGGTATTGAACTCACAACTAAAAAAAAAAAACAAATTTGGCAAGTTGAGTTAAAGGGAAATAACTGAAACTGGGATATTAGGAAGAGGCATGGCACGTGGAACTAGAACAATCTAACCCAGTGAATGAAATAAAGGTTTCGAAATTCTAATCATCTGTAGAAGGTCGGAGCCTGCAAATGCTTAAACGTTGTGAATATGACAAAAAACGATGAGGACAACAGTCCGAACAATGTAAATATTGTAAATAGTTACAATACCTAATCTCAGAAATATAAACAGATAGCAATTTTTCTCACTGGCATTTTTTTCACGATCAGCCTTTTTCTCGTACAATCATTGTTAAACAACATTCTTAACACGACGTATTGGTCTGCGTTGGTTTAGAAATAACACTAAGTACTAACTAGTTCATAACACAAACGTTAAGACCTCCATTTCGCAGTGTTTAGAAACTGTATATATAGGCCAACAAAATGCTACATAAGTCTTGTAAAGACGTATAAGAACATCTACAGCAGCGGAAGTGTGAATTTCATACTTTTATAACAGAGAATCATCGTTATCAGAAAATTTAAAGAGCGAACCATTAGATGTTTACGTTTCCGTTTCTTCAAAAGGTTTTCCGTTCACAGCCAAGCATATCATCAACTGTTCCCTTGTAATTCTGCGACAATTTTCTTTGATTGCAGTTGCTCTGTTTTATTTGATCTGGTAACATAAAATATCTTTTTAATTTCTTCGCAATAAGAAGAATCCGAGTTGTGTTAAATCTGCTGAACCTGGCGAATATTCAACCCTGCCTCTTCGTTCAATTTATCGACCTGAAAATAATTCGTTAAGACTTGAGAAGACATATTGAAAATGAGGAGAATCCAGTTCGTTCTAAATTAAAGAAAGGAAAGAATCTCTGGCAAACCTGGTCTCTGAAGAATGAAGAGTCTGTGGTTCCCACTTTGGGGATACTCTGTAAAGAAAGGATTAAAATATTTTATTTTTAAGTTCCTTTCAAGCTAAAGTACTTAGAAATAAAATTCAAACCCAGCAAGTAAAAACTGTTTTTTTTTTAGTTATCAAACTGTCTTTTTATTTCGATGAATATTTACTTCAAAGAAGTGTGGGTCAATATTTACTTATTTATTATTTTTATTTATTTTATTATTATTTCCTTTTATTTCTGTTGTATAGTCATCTCTTTCCGGGTCCCAATCAGAGACATGAGTTCAGAAATGGCATCTTTTGTAAAAGAAAAAAAAAATAAAGAAAAAAACAAGACAACCTCACACACTTTTTACATAGATAAAGGTAAGGTGCGAGTACAGTCTATTGTATTTCTTTAAGGCATGGTCTTCCCAGAATACCTTCATTGAATCTATGGGAACCTTATCCAATCAAGCCGAGGGCTCCAACTACGACTGGAATTATTGATTTTCATTATTATTTTATTTCCTTTGATTCCTGGTGTGTGCACATTTCTTTCCGGGTCCTGCCAAGAGACCTAAGGTTAGAAATGGGATCATGACACTTTCCACTGTCCAATTAAAAAACAAACAAAAAAAACACCTACATATTTGTTGTGGTAGGATCCACCTAATCTGCATAGGTGACTACCGACTATATAAATAATGGTTGGTACCGGAAGACAGGGGAGCGAATACAGAGATCCAGCTAGAGACTCTGCCCGACTGCGACTTAGTCAACACATTCTCCAGGAACGTCTTCCCAGAAATATACAGAAATACTATATGTAATTATTGTGTACATTTTCTTGTTATAATACATTCTTGTTCTAAGTACATTTTGTGTTGCATTATTATTCCATGCATTAGTCGAGATTCAACAATGAGTCAAGACTCAACAATATTTTACATAGATAAAGCCCTTCGTAAGGTGTGGGTGATACTCATGAAAACACTATTTTGCATTTCTTTAAAGCATGGGCTTCCAGGATTCCTTTCAATCAGTCTACTGGAATCTTTTCCAACCAGTCCGAGGGCTCCAACTACAACAGGGATTGTTGATGTGCCCATGTGCCACATGTTTGAGATTTCGATTTCAAGGTCCTTGTCTTTTGATAGCTTTTTGAAAAGATACATTGCAGTCGGCACTAACTGCCATAAAGAGGTACTTTTTTGTTTGCGGTCTCTACTAACAATGTTTAGGCGGTTAGCTTTGATTGTTCTGTCTGTGTGTATTGTGGGGTCCCCTAAAATTGTAAAAGGTTCTATCTCCGTAACTGGGTCTGGGTGGTATTCATACCAACGTAACCGGGTCTGGGTGGTGTTCATACCAACGTAACAGGGTCTGGGTGGTGTTATTATTATTTCCTTTGATTTCAGTTGTTTATTTATTATTATTGTTATTATTATTGTCAAAATACATCCTGACGTTTTAAAAAATATCATTAGTTTAGAATGATTTCAAAGTCATTAATTTAACATTAATGATGTTAAAATCATTAATTTCACATGATTTTTTTTAAATAATTAATTTCACTACAAACTTTGAAGCACTGTTTCAAATACACATTCTTCAAGAATTATAAGCAAGTAAAAATGTCCTCAATGTTAGATGCATGGCTTCCTCAGGAGATAATTTTAGAAATTTTTGAAAACAAACTCTATCTATAATCCAAGATTTAAGATCTTAGAGCATGATAATGGCTAACCGAATAGCCGAAAAACAACTTCTACATGAAAACATGAATTGGTAAATGAAATTTTGAGGCTTTCAATCAAACTCCCTCGGTTTTATTTAATTGCACCCCGGAATTTGTTGATTTCAGTAGCTTTCAAGAACGATAAAAGTTAGTCTTATATTTGAAATTATTGTAACGAAATTGGCTTTTGTTCTTAGAAGTTCATATAGTGAATAGCAGAGCAGTTTCCGGTATTAAATAAAATATGAGAATGGTTAGAAATAAAGCGTCCCAGAATTAACTTTCTATTTCAATGAAATCAGGCAAATTGTTAAAAAACTGACACAATTTTATGTTAAATTCGTAATCGACGTGCAAGTGATTTAATTGTTGTGAGACCGATACTTTCCTACATCATGGACTCTCCCAGTACTATATTATTATGTGAATGGTTGTATCATGGGAGTAGCACCAGTAATGCGCAGCCGCGTACTATACCAATATCGGACACCACTGGATACTAAGCTCTGCTTACTCTTACACTATTCTTTTTAACTTTTCTGTTTAATATATCTTTCTTGCCTCTAACCCGTGTTCCGTATTTTCCTTCCGTGGCCCCTTCTTCGGGTCCACATCAGTAATAGAGGCTGAGAACGAGAAATCGATGAGTTCGAACTCCAATCGAGATGGCTACATTCTCTTTCGCATGAATACCCTTGAGGAAGGTATGAACACATCACCCCTCCACCCCCAGCTAGGATTTAAATAGCAGGGTACACTGAATTCTATAGCTGTGATGGTCAACCACTGTAGGAGAAGGACAACTATGAATTCAAAACCGTTTGCGATCCTGGCGAAAGCAATGCTTGAACTGTACCTAAGATGCATCCAGGATAGGCTAGCTTCTTTGGTACTGAAGAAACACAGATGGGACTAAGCAGATACGCATGTTGGAAAGATAAAGGAATCACAGTGCAATGTGCCTTTAAATCAAAACAGCTCTGACGGTAACGATTTGTTTTGTATAAAAATTTAAACTATTTACACTAGAAATGCATTTATACTATTTACACTGGAAATGCATTTATACTATTTACGCTGGAAATGCATTTAAACTAATTTAGAAATGCATTTAAACTATTTACTCTGGAAATGCATTTTAAGCTATTTACTCTGGAAACGCATTTAAACTATTTACTCGGGAAGTGCATTTATGCTATTTACTCTGGAAGTGCATTTAAGCTATTTACTCTGGAAATGCATTTAAACTATTTACTCTGGAAATGCATTTAAACTATTTACTCTGGAAATGCATTTAAACTACTCTGGAAATGTATAAAAAACGGTCTACAAGCCAGCTAATATATTTGCTGTACATACGTAGTAGAAATAATCTTTTGTCAAAACCTTACGATACAATTAAACTTTGCTCAAAAGTCAAACTCTCAAATCTCATACACTGTTAACTCGTCCGCTAGTAAAAGACAAGAAACTCTCGGGAGTGGGGAAATAATTATTACAGATTAGCATCCATTAGACTTTCCCTTAAACATTTGTCAGAATCGAAAATTATTGATAGTTTAAAATCATTTTAGAAATGGGGATCTATTATTAATGTAAATACAATGTCAAAACGGTTCCTGTACTTTGTTTTGTCAAGTTTGAAGCTGTACTTACGTCATTGATATCTGCGTACTACTAACGATGTGCTCTTTTCCAACTTGTAATACTTTTTTTCTTTTTTTTTCAAAGTTATTATCGTCTTTATTGAACAAAGTAACTAATAATAACAAATCAAAAGTCATTGAAACAAAGCAAGTTCAGTCGACCAATGATGACAATTTCAGAACAACGTAACTATAAACAATTTTTTCTATCCTCTGCCAGCCGCTATGATGGAGAAAGCATTACCTCGAACCATCGCCAGTGAGACAAGCTGCAAGAGCCACTCTGTTTCGCGAGGCTCGTTCCTTAATCGAGACGCAATCGCGCCAATCCTCCGAAGGAACGCCATCGAACGAGGGCCAATAACCCCTGAAGTCTCCACTGCCACAGGAGTAAAAAAAAAATCTATCAGCAAGAGAAGAATATTTAGATATTTTTTTTATCTCTGCGTCTCGGGCGACGAACCCCGGCTCAACCGCGGACCTGATCAAATTACCGGCCGAAAATGTATCTGCACAGGTCGCATCCCAAATCAACGACTTACCCATTTTAAAAGGGAAGATGGTAATGCCATCCGGCCGCTTTCCATCACCACGGTCGAGGACTACGGGTTCGATTTGGGAAGGGAACCCAGCTGCATCCAAACCTCTTTTAATACTAAAGCTGATTTTTTGTCCATCATGTGTGACTTTGAATGCGCGTTGTAATCTATATGCGTGTCTGTGTTGTGCGTGAGTGATTGATATATGTGCTTATGCCAAATAATGCGCGCACACACACAAACAGACGTACACACACACACACACACACATACACACACAATCTAACTAAATTTGAATTAAGACATTGGAATAATACACCCCTCTCTTACTCAGTCTGGACAGTCCCAACCTGGGCTGAGTAAAAATAAAACATATTTTTAAACCATAAGAAATCATAGAATTTTATTGAAATTGTCGGAAATAATCCGCTAATGAATAAAATTATTTTTAAAGTAATTTTTTTTTAAACTTATAAAAATACTTTTCGGTTTCTTATTGATTTAAAATATAAATGTGCACACAAAAAAACGTACATCTATAAACAATTTGAATGAATCTGAAATAGACAATTGTGTTGAAAGGGCTTAATTTCTCTTTCTGCCTGGCAACAACATCTGGATAACAATGTTAAATAATAGTCTAACTGACTATAATTTTTTAGAGAATTGTATTTCTCTTCTGACTTCCTCATTTTGACCTTTGAGGTCAGATACAGGAAAACAAAGAGAGTCGTTTTTGATTGACTAAAACTAGCGTGGTAATGTTAGATGATAGAAAGGGATTTCAGTGAGTTAAGTTTTTAAATTTGTTTTTTTTTAAGTTTTTTAGTTTAATTTTTGTTTAATGTAGACGTTTAATATTGTGTCTAGAAACTGCTTGCTCTCTAGTAGGGTGGAATAGTAACCCAACTGGCTAGTTAAAAATGTACCCGTCGACATGGTTAATAAACTAGTAAGATTTCAAATTCCATTTGGTTAATGTCTGTTTTAATTCCGAACTAAAAACAACCAGCTATCAGCGGTTGGAAGAAAATGAAAGAAGGAGAGAGAAGACATCTTTATTGTCTAGTCTACGCCGTCTCCCAAGAGAATCCCAGAAGAGGGGCAGTATGCAACAACAGGAAAATAGTATAAACTGAAATTTGTGGCCATTTGAAGTTATTTTTATGATTCTTGTATTTAAAATGAATATATTTTCTAATGAATATAGTATTTTATACAGAAGTTCCACGGGTTACGTCGGACCCGACTTACGGCGTTTCGTGGTTACGCGCCATATCCTATAATATAATACGTCGCCACCTGGTGGTATATATGCGGTAGACGTCATTGTTTTTTTCAACGGCTGTACGCCATATTGGATTGTGCTACATTCGCTATCTCTCGTTTGTGTCGTTTTTTAATGGAAAACTTTTACCCTTCCTTATGGCTCCTAAGCGTAAGGTAGATTCATGGGTGTTTATGTAGGTAAGATCCGACCTACGTCGCAAATCAGGTTACGTCGCGCCGTAGGAACGGATCCCCGATGTAAGTCAAGGATCCTCCTGTATAAACAAACAAATTAGATTTTAAATTTGATCATCAGCGAAACGATACGTCCCGAACCACTAAACGTTAATATTTAAGTTTGTGCATTTCTAAGTGTATATTTTAAACCTTGATTCCGTAAAAGTTACCTTTAATTTGAATAACGGCACTCGCCTCCCCGACCAATACCAAAGGCAATCTGCATTCTCGATATTCCCAATGGCAGGTGTCTAAAAGCCTGATGGGTTACAGGATATGAGGATGTGAATGAGATAGTTAGGGGTGCAAAGGGCGTGATGGCGTTTTTCACTTGATGACATTTGACTGTGATGGATGACATTGGGTTTGGCGGGAAAAGGTTCATAAATCAAGTGTTGAATAGAAGATGAAGCTTTACAGACAGATTGACGGACATGCAGACGACAGATGGGGCGAAAGAAAACGATAGAAACGAAATAAGACTAAAACAGAATATGCATATAGAGGAGGGGGTGATGAAAATTTATCGGCACGAAGCCCTTCCCAAAATACCTATTTCAATGACCAAATGACCAAACATGAGCGGCCAAAGAACTCTTCAACAATCCCTCGTATATATATATATATATATATATATATATATATATATATATATATATATATATATATATATATATATATTTGTATATATATATATATATATATATATATATATATATATATATATATATATATATATATATATATATATATATAAAAGTGGACATGGAAGTCAGCACTTAGATGCAACAGTCTGTTTCATACTAGTGCAATCGTCGCCTGACGATTGCACTAGCATGAAACAGCCTGTCGCCTCTAAGTGCTGACTTCCATGTCCACTTTTATATTAATATTTACACACGCTCTATCTCTGATATTGAGCACTTTATCCCATAAATATAGCACACTTTAAGACTATATTTCTTCATATATATATATATATATATATATATATATATATATATATATATATATATATATATATATATGGGAACCAGTAATAAGGAGTGCCAGAGAAAAGCGATAATAATAACAAAGTTGCAATATGAGCTCTGGTAAAAACATACATGATAAAAGCAAAAATTGCAATATGAACACTGGTAAAAAAACTGAACCAAACTATCTGTCTAGGGACACATGGCACAGTGGATAAAGGCGTTGGTTAGATCCAGTGATAGGACCCAAAGAGTGTGAGTTCAATACCCGGTTAAGGCAGTGGAGAACTTTCAGAGGGAAATATTTACAGGAGATAACTGGAACAGTCTACCCCAGTGAGCGAAATAAAGGGTGTAGTTCGACATTCCAACCACCCGAAGAAGGCCGGAGCGTACGACGGCCGAAACGTTGTAATAAATATGGCGACAAAGATGAGGACAATAGTCCGAATAATGTAAATAATGTACATAATACCTCATCTCAGAATATAGAGAGGCAATCGGAGATATTATTAAGAAAGAAAATTGCAGTATCTGTCATAAATATACCGTGTATAACAGCAAAACTGTCCAAATCATGTAACTGCAATATTTTCCAATTGTTAGATTAAGTTTTGAACCGTTTGAATCTTAGAAATGATTAAAGATACCTTACTGGAATTCTCCAAGTTTTTATATAACACTGTTGGACGTTCCTTTCAGCAATAAGAATGTATAATTACTCCCCAATCTTAACAGAAGTATCGCGATGAAATCGATCATAAACGAAAATAACATGTTCATTATTAATTAATCATAGCTAAGAATTGAAAGCTCATGAAGGATTGAAATTGAATTCAAATATATATATATATATATATATTATTCCTGGATCATTTTCAAAATTATTCAAGATGAGCTTCGCCCTCTCAAACCTTCTAACTTCCTGTCCTGGAGTAAGCAGTTGTCTTACATGTTTCTCGTACGATTTCATTTTCAAGTCTTTTCTCACTGCTGTTTGGACTGTGAAAGGTGAAACTCCTCTCACGTAGCAAAGATCTTATGAATTGAGTTGGATCTTTTCTAATTGGTCTGTTTAGCTCTATGTTGAAATGATGATCCCTTTGTGTTGTGACCTCCTGATCCAGTTTTTATCTCTACTGTTCTAAACTTATTCACCGTTCTCTTGATGGTTCTTGAATGGACTTTGAAGATGGAAGCCAGAGTATGAATGGTGGTACCATTACGGCAGGCCTGAATTATTTTTCCTTTTACCATTGCTCAGTTGATAAGACAGTGGGTCTGACACAAAATGATTTTAACCTGTTCTGTTTCTAGCTGAATAACTCAAAAGGCTTTTCAGTGATTCTTGCGACAAATTGTATCAAGATGGCTAAATCTCTTATCTGAAAACCTGGAAAAAAGAAATTAGTTTAGTAGTTTTCTTAGATATTAAACATTTTGTAGGATGGGCAATTATACTGTAACACGATTTGGACAGTTTTGCGGTTACACCTGATATATACATATATATGTATATATATATATATATATATAGAGAGAGAGAGAGAGAGGAGAAGAAAAGTCAACTAATACTTCCGGTTCTTCTATTGCAGAGCATGTTATAAATAGTAGGATTTGTGTCTTTGATTTTAGGGCCGACCGTTTTTCTATTTTATCGAGGTCCCACTCCTCATATCACCTCAAGGTTCTAGAGTCCTTGTATATCAGACCCCGTGGGCCCTCCCTCTGTAAACACAGGGAATGCTTACTGGGTCTGAATGTCATTGGACTCTAGCTTTCTTGAAATTCATATTTTTCCCTCCATTGCTTATCATTAATATCAATTAAATTTACACGCTTATATTTTTATATCCCAGAAATAAACTTGATAAGGCTGGGACGAAAACGGTTGTTTTTTGCTTTTAAAATATACATTAAAATGCCATATAAATCATGCTTATTCCTAGCTATCCTTAAATTTTGTACTACAAAAAACTTATTTATACATACATATATATATATATATATATATATATATATTAATGGCGACTGTAGATTTTCAATGTTACACGACCTGTGTATAATATTTAACTAAATTTAACTAAATTTAATATACAGGATGGTCCGAAAGTCTTGTCCCCCCATATGTAATATAATTTTCTAATTCTGATGGCTGACACGGGCCCCGACATTTTGGAAGAGAGGCTACTTGCAAATATATGGACATTTGATCGTGTGCATTCTGACAAGAGCATGGAGGATGTGCGACATGACTTCACTTGTTCTCCTACTGTTCTTATTACTTTTTGGTGTTTCGGGTGACAAGACTTTCGGACCCACATGGACACACAATTTACGATACCTTATTCAGTCGAAGAATATCAGTATAAGAAGCGCCCCCCCCCCCAGTGTTTGTGGAGGTGTGGCAACTTATCTTGCCCATTTTTAAATCTTCTGTCTTACAATTTAACTCTGGTGTTTTACATCGTTTCAGTAGAATGATGAAATCCTAAAAGAACTTTAAATTAATTCAGCTGATGAAACGAGCTAACTGGTCTCTCTGAAATTGGTCGAATTTCCGAGCCCATACTGACATTTCAGATCATAAACGGTGTCATAAATCTATCGAAAATAATTAAAACTCTTGTTTAGATTGGCGTTTACATCACCATACCAGCAACAATTAAGTGTTTTCACTCCTATTTGACCAGCTCTATATCGGAAAAAGACAACTGTTTGACGGCTTGTAAAACTAATCTGTTGTTTATTTCACCTAAGTAAAGGTATCGACCTATACACAGGACACACATTTGCACGATGATGGAACATCGGAGATGTCTTTAACAAAAAAACAAAACTGAACTCAACTGTCTTATCTGCTGATCGTGATGAAGACTTTACATGACAGTGTTGCATTGTAATGATGTCATATATGTGAAAAAACGAAAACGAGGCGGATTGCGTCAATTACGCGTTAAACACGTTCAAACCTCTAATGTAAACACTTTGATGCCGACATTTAAAAGCAGGGCCTTAAAAATAAAACTAACAAAGATAAGTAATATTTTGTGTTATCATTAAGATCCTTGGATTTTAACAATAGCTGAACGAATAGCCGAAATCGCTTGATCAAAAATTTGGGAACAGTTTTTGAGGACTCTAAATACTGGCCAAACGTACGGTAATAGGAAATGTTATGTAAAACAATAAAAATCATTTGTTTATGGCATTTAAGTAAACCTTTATTAACGAATGAGTTGCCTAACCGCACACACACACATACACACACACACACAATTATATTTGGATATGTTTATATTCGTATATGAGTATGTGAGTGTGTTATATGTGTAAGTATATGTGTGTGTGTGTATTTACGTAAGTATATATATAAGCATATTTATGGGTGTGGGGTTTGAACAGACTTGAACAAGAAAATCACGGGTGCTTCCAAGCCATAGGATTGGTGTATACGAATAAATTCCAATAACTCAAAAATACTATTCTTAAGAGAGTGCTCAATACAGAGTAGAGCAAATATAACTTATTCGAAAATTATAACATAAATATGTTATATTTATGTTATAATTTTCGAATAAATTATACATACATACATATATATATATATATATATATATATATATATATATATATATAGATAGATAGATAGATAGATAGATAGAGTATGCGATAGACATATCTATTTCTATACCTGACGATGATTGTATGAACAATCGAAAGCTTATACTAAAAAAAGACCTTATACAACTGGAATTTATAAGCAGGGATCATAACATTCATCAACGGGTTCGAGGTTAATGTATTTTATTAAAAATTGTTTGCGAGAGTGATTCTTGCCATTTATATCATTAACTTCACTATCTGCTTTTTGTATGAATGATTCATGTAATGTAAAGTGAACTGCACCACATACTTGATATTAAAATAACTGATCCGAAGTGCAAATTTCTGATAATAACGGCGACATTCCTCTATTTATTGAACAATTTAGTTCATGCCACATTGACTGGAAAAAAACCTACCTCTACAAAAGAATTCTCATATTACTATATTAGTACAAAAACGCAGAATTCAAAATTTTTCAAAAATTCAACCTCAGCGTTGCGACCGCACGCTCCAAAAACATTTTCACAGTTAACAATAACACATTTCCCAAAAAACCTATTTCGGAGTACATCTTAACTTTCGTTGTCCTGTTATTACCTAGATGTAAAAAGACATCTATTTCTATACCTGACGAT
>OZ038497.1:36229448-36259448 GCA_964036315.1 Acanthosepion esculentum
GCTTGATGATGACCTATCAGTTGCATAATGATATGAAAACTCGCTTCTCTGATCTACTCCTCGCTTCTCTACGCTACTGATGCATCTGAAGATGATATCACCCTACAAGAAAGTTTCACGGAACTTCAAAATAAAAGCGGCTCATAGCGAGGTTCAGCTGTGGATGAATGAAGACATGCATAAGAATTAACCACTGCTCTCTCTCTCTCTCTCTCTCTCTCTCTCTCTCTCTCTCTCTCTCTCTCGCCTTTCTCTGATCATACTTGGTTGAGTCTGGTTTCAGTTGGATGATGCATCTGCTGTCAAAGACTCGAAATCGCTTTGAAGTAGAAAAAAGAGAGACGATTTACGTCTCTCTCTGACAGCTTTCATACCAAACACTGGCAATTTGGCAGCCCTGCACCAGTCACAGGGATACCATTGAAACCATACTAGATAGAGATGATAGTACATGTATGTTTTGTTTTTCTAAATAAATGAGTTTATTCAAATAAAATATTTATCCAAATAATATTGTTCTTTGATTTACAACTGGAGTTTTTTTTTTTTTTTTGATGCCATAGTACTATCCAAACTACAAGCTTTACTACTTCTATTTCCCTAGAGTTTGTAAACAGTGACTATTTAAGCTAATATAGCATGACTCTTCGGCAGAATTGAGTCACTGTCAGTCACTGTGTGTTTATCTATATCTAAAAATAAACACGCTAAAATTCACCTTCATCCCTGCCGTGCGCCGACGGCTTACTGGTAGAAGTTCCGACTGACGCAAATTCAGTCGGGCTCCGATCCTAGCTAGAGGCAACCGGACGTCTAGCCACACTGATTAGCTGTGAAACAGCGAAACAGTCTGTCTGTGGATGACAAATATATATATATATATATATATATATATATATGTATAAAGACATTTATATATATTATGTTTAACGTTCTTTTTATAGATACAAGTATTTAAGAAAATGCTCTGTTTTATAATAAACAGTATTAAATAACATTTACCGGCCTGAATGTCCGAGAAATTTTCATAGAAAATTTTCGCTCTCCGACAGGAATCGAACCTGTATCCTATACGGAACCATCATTTCGCGTGATGTGCCTTAACCTTTCGGCCACAGAGCAGCGTCTGGTTAGCAAGGTCGATTTGACTATCTTTAAACTTAAATCTTCCATGAATCTCTTCTATTCATATCTGCTCTAGCGTATCAAATGTAAACAAATGTCGTCATATATTTTAGAATTGGACATTGTCCGACAATTTATTTAAAGACATTTATATATATTATGTTTAACGTTCTTTTTATAGATACAAGTATTTAAGCAAATGTTCTGTTTTATAATAAACAGTATTAAATAACATTTACAGGCCTGAATGTCCGAGAAATTTTCATAAATATATCTGTTAAAATGAGATGTCAGTGTTATTTTCATTTTTGTGTAATTTAGACAACAAGTTATCCATTGTACCCTCTCTCTCTCTCTCTCTCTCTCTCTCTCTCTATATATATATATATATATATATATATGTGTGTGTGTGTGTGTGTGTGTGTGTGTGTAATTTGGCAGCAACTTTTCTTTCAAACATGTAGTGTTGAATGTTAAAGACAACATAGTCTTACATATTTTCTTTTGAATTTTCTCGTATTCTCTAATGAGACTTTTTATTTGAATATATATATATATATATATATATATATATATATATATATATATATATAATGGGTGTTTCATTAAGACGGATCAAGTCAGCATTTCATAAATCAGTGTTATTGGTGAAAATTTATTTATTTCTCTATTGGATCATGTTATTTAAGTCATGGCAATTGTGTGTGAAAAATAATATCACCCAAATGTCCGCCAAATTTGAAAGAGAAAGAAAAAATCAGTAGACGTTTTAACTTAATTCACATTTAAAATCGGTCCAAGTTATTGGATCACCCTTTATTATTAAAATTTGCTGATTATTTTTTTCTTTCTTCATTAGGGGAAGATCTGTGGGAAACGGTAAAATTTGATTGGCATCCCCGATTAATTAGGGTTAGTTTGATATTATTTCCAAGAAATATATTTTATTCAAATAAGTAAAAAAAAAAAATGGAACTAAATTGCGCGAAATCTCGTTCATCATGAATTTGTAATCTTATTCCTGAAGATATAAACGGTAAACATTATGTATGCGTAAATACATGCGTGCTAATATTTTCGTGTACGTGCGTGTTGTAAACCAGTGTGCACTGATTTGCACACACACACACTAAGGCGAACTATTTCCTCGGCTCGAAACTAATACTGTCCTTTTAATTAAGCCAATAAGAAATTGCTCACGTGGCCATGCAAATATTAGGAAGACTATTTTAGAGAAAGCGTTACTGATTAATGTTCGGTGACACAAGGTTGATTTTTCTTTTAATCTTACCAAGGATCGTGTAACTGGGTGTGGAAGAATTTCCAAAATACCAATTCAAAAGAGCGTTATGCTTGCCAACAGCTGAAATATCAATATGATTGCTTTCACATTATATATATCACATCAAATCTCGACCGCCCGCTACTCCTTAACACCAAAGGCACTTCCTACTTTTTTTTAATTCTATATCTTCTTATATTACTGACTATTCGATATTAACACGTCCCCATTAGCCTTTTGGACAGCATAAACGCTTTGTCTTTTATCGTAATTGGAGGCACGGTGAAGTAATGGATAGCGGCTCGGACTGAGGAGTCGGAGAGCCGAGTTCGAATTCCAGTCGAATACATTATATTCACTTACGTGCTAATAGCCTTGGGAAGGGTATGAATCCGCTTCTTCTCTCCCAGCTATGGGTAAATAGAAGGACAGATCGGGTTCTATAGCCTTGGATGGCAACTGGTCCCACCACAGAAAGAAATGGCAACCTACTGCGGGAAAAAAATCTGCCTCGTCAGTCATATATTGAAAGACACATGATTACCTACGCGTGTATAACGCATGGCACATAGCTGAACTGACTGGCTTTATCGTAAAATGACAAAACAAATACTATAGAATATGAACCATTGTATTTTAATGAGAGTTCAATACAAGGAAGAGGACGCGCAGTTTGCGTGATAGTTATCTTCTTCTCTTTTTATGTGCCATCGCCTTTCACAACGGAGGCGATCATGGCTCTCCACCTCACTCTATCCCTTGCAGCTCTCAACAAGTTCCTTCCCTCTACTAACACCCCCCCCAGACAACGTTGTCATCCACTTACTTAAGCCCGCTTTCCCTCTATTCGACTCGTGAGTATCAGATTCTCCAGGCTCTCCTACCTTATTACGTGTCCCAGAAATTTCAGGTGCCTCTTCCTGATGTTAAGTATAAGCCTTCTCCTTGTTTGCATCCCCTCTAAGACCCCATCGTTGCTCACGCGCTCGATCCATGATATCCTCAGCATCCTTTATCACTGAAGGAAATAGAGCTGTCAGGTCGAGTTCCATACCAAGACCGTTGTGTTCACTTCTTGCTAATAGGAGAGGCATCTCTTTTTTCACATTAGCCAGCGATGTGAGAAGTAATAAGGTAGACTGGGGTCTTTAGGCTTTCTAGGGCAACCAGTTTAAGAGAACAGATCGTGGAGATTGATTTGCTTTTACGGCTTATCAACCTTCTGCAGGTTATTTAAAGCCAGAAAATATGTTTAGGTTGTAAGAATTTTTTTAGAGATAATAATGATTTAATGATACAAGACCTAATATTTAACCCATAGCTGGGGGTAGAAGAGGTGGATTCATACCTTTCCCTGCGCGTAAGTGAATATAATGTAAGTGAATTGTCCATTACACCAACCGCACATCTATTTACGGTTTAAACATTTTCCATGGAAACGGCGGTAGAATAGCGAGAAGTTTGCAACGGTTCGCATGTGAGAACGTCTTTGTAAGGTGGAAAACAATTGATCACCCACAAGGCTGTGTAAACGCTTTTGGGATCTTTCATGTTTTATTTTTGTTTTGTTTTTTTGCACAAAGAAATATACATGGTGTTCCCCCAAAATTTAAAATGTGAATATTTGAGTAAATACATGTCCGAGGCAAACAAAATTAAATCGGCTTCATCTTTTGTGTGTGTGTGTGTGTGTGTGTGTGTGTGTGTGTGTATGTGTGTGTGTGTGTGTGTGTGTGTGTGTGTGTGTGTGTGTGTGTGTGATTCACTCATGTACAACACAGACATACGTATATACATTATATCCTCGCATGCAAAGTCACACGCAAACTAGTCCTGGGTATGACGATAAACTACATCCGGCCACACGGGTTCTGATCGGGAGATTGGAGGTTTTAAGGATCGTTAAACCAGCTTTTAATTGCTGTTGTTCCCAGATCCACACTGACCTGGGTTGTAGCACCAGTCAGGGTCCCAGCTATGGGAAAATACTGAACCCCAAACAAAACATTATGAAAGTATAAAAATAGATTTTTATAGTAAATATTTCAATAATACACTTTTATATATAAAAAAGGACTATTTATAGTAAAATGGCCAACAATGCATTTTTAAAGCAAAATGGCCCGCAGTACATTTTATCTTTAGTTGAAGTCATACAATTGCGTTCAAAATATATTTAGTTGAAATCATAAAATTGTGTTCAAATTAGTTAAATTTCACCATAGAGGTGTTGATGTGCCGTTAAACAAAATCAACCACTCTTTCATGACATCAATCCATATAATATCCGACTGTTTGTTAAATCAAACTGTATTCCAAAATATAACTTCAACAAAACTACAACATAAAACAGACACATCACTGCCTCAAGTAATAATGTCCACGCAAACATGCATATGCACAAACGTTGAGTATCATCTACCATGTATTCAATTGTGAAAGCAGAATAACATATATCTAATTTTTACTGCTTCAAACTTGCCAAGAAAATTTAATTTCGGCATTAAATGACCAATAAGGAGTTGATATGCCGTTGAAAAAACAAATGAATCAATCACACGCAGTGTGGGACGGATAGAGAATAAGCTATTATTTTATTATATAGATTAGCAGACTGTTTATACTTATATTCAGTTAGAATAGAACGTATTAAAATCATTGCGCAGATATAAAATAGTAACATTAAGTTTTTTTTTTCCTGTTTTGGATAAAGAAAACAATTTTGTTATATTTTCTAAGTGCAAACAACACAGTCAGTCAGTTATGAACCATGCGTGATACATGACTGACGAGGCAGATTTTTTTTCCAGCATTAGGTTGCCATTTCTTTCTGCGGTAGACCAGTTGCCACCCAAGGCTTGGATGGCTAGCTGAGGGCGGAGAAGAAGAGGATTCATACCTTTTCCAAGCACATAAGTGATTATAATGGATTCGACTGAAATTCGAACTCGGCTCTCCGATTACTTCACCGTGCCTCCGTGCTACCGATGTATAATGTTTGTAAATTTATATTGTATACAGACTTATCTCTCTTACTCTGGTGATGCAAGGTGTCGGTTATGAGAAGAACGGTCAGTTCCAAAATATTTACGAAAGTAGAAGACGAAAATATCGACTCCGTGAAAGAGCTGAGGACAACAGCAACAACCATTGGAAAAATATGAAACCTTTTAAACAGCCTTAACAAAATATCAGTTTTATATATGCCGCCGTTTTTGACAACATAGGTAAACTAGTTATAGTTTTATTTCAACCAATGGCTGGTGAGATCGTTGGGTTGACATTCGTTCGTGACATCTCTCAGTTCGATGGGAAGTATTGTAGAATCCCTGACAACAGGACTAAGAAGGCCTTCCGGATATGAGGATTTGGTTACAAAGTTCGCATATGAGGGATTATATTTAGATTAAAATAAAAGAACTGAAATCAAGTTTAACATTTATTTTCAATGTTTTATAGCCAACAATATAAGCTAATAGTGAATGAAAGAATTGATTTTAAGGAAAAAGAAATTATGTAATGTTAATGAAAATTCATTAAATTATGTATGCCACGTATGTAAAGCAAATAACGTAACGAGGATGTTTTAATCGCCGTTGCATGATGATTCTTTCTCTTCTCATGTCATTCAACTTTTTCCGCATTTCGTTTTGCTTTTGTTCTTGAATTTTTTTAAACGAAGCACACATTTTAACTCTGCTTGCGTTATTGCAACCGTCATACCTGAATGCTGGCTTTCTTTCCATAAAACTGACAACCTTTTCAATTTCAGTTCAGGCTTCATCACAATAATGATTTTTATTTCCTTGTTCATTGTAACAGTGTCTACGCTGGAGAATAGTTTATTTGGGAGATTTTTATATCATACAATATTGACTTTCCTATGTTGAACACAGCCATTAGTTACAATAAACTTTCACCACCGTCTAGTCCGTTTAAAATTTCCACTTTTTGCGATAACCCCAAAGTTGTTCTTTTCCTTTTATTCCCATCATCTTTTGCGCCAATAAAAGCCATTAGAATGAAATAAGCATAAGCAATTATCCAAAATAAATTTAATGAAAAACAGAAATTTAAGATCAATTACATATCACTCAAATAGTTCAAATATACACATCAAAATCATGTCCGGATATTCGGGATTCCGGATATGTGGGATTCCGGATATGAGGGATTCCGGATATGAGGGATTCCGGATATGTGGGATTCCGGATATGAGGGATTCCGGATATGTGGGATTCCGGATATGAGGGATTCTACTGTACTTGCGGATGCTCATCACCTCGTCAAAAAAAAACCCCAAAAAACGTGTCAAAGGTTGTACTGGGTTACATTGTGCCAGCAGCAAGATATGACCTATTTGGGGAGAGGAGAGAAGAGTTGCCCTCGCTGTTTCTGCCATCGCTTTTGAATCCGAAATAGTCCTACTAGACTGGCTGCTATCCAAGGCTAGAGAGGCCAATCTGTTCTGTTATTACGCATATAGCCATGAGAGAAGAAATGGATTCATGCCTTTCCCAAGGTAATTAAGTACGAAAGTAAACGTTACAGATCTGGTCAGAATTTGAACCCGGTTCGTTGGTTCCATATTTCGTACTGATAACCGCTGATGACGTATTTACACATCCTAAACAAGTAAAGAAATAAAAATTGCGTTTGAAATTTTATTGGAACACATAAAAATGTTGTCAATAATGAATTCTTTAGCGTAGGTAACCCCAAAAGGTCGATAAAAAGAGCGTACCATGATGAAAAATGGTCCCAGATTTGATAAAAGCAAAGTTTTTACGTCAAAAATGTGTGTTATTATTAAGAGGAAAGACAAAATTATTTTTTGATGATTTTATTAAGTTTTTTTTTATTCTTTCTAGCACGTTGGACATTTTTGGTTAAAAATCTTATTTTTATTTGGGCCAGAGGCTAGGCCAAAGATTACTATTAGAGTATTTTACGTCTTTTTTCGGAAAATTCTTGCAAAAATCAAATAATTGTCAGATTTTAATGAAATTTTCAGAACTTATACACAAATGAATTAAATTATTTGTGAATTTTTTTAAGAAAATTTTTACTTTTTACATCTGTTATACCACTTACTTAATTTTATGAAATTTCGAGAAATTAAAATTCCACTTTCTTCATATTCATATTAGTAAAAAAAACGAGACTCCTTGGAAAATTTAAATCATCAATTTGTTTATATAGAACAGAAACACCATTCACCGAAAATCTGCTCTGAATCATAAAATAAAAAATGCAATAAAACTATGACATTATTTAATTAGAAAAACTTTCAATTGCTTTTATAAATAAGATATATTAAGGAGACTATTGTCTGAAGAAGAAAAAATGAATAATGAATTTTTACAAGAATTGTTTTCATTTGTTTTAAATTTTAATTACAATAATTTAACTTTTAAATATTTTAAAATTCTGTATTTATCCCACCCTTTTCGGTGACATTATTAAGTAAAAATTATATTTACTAATCATAAATTTCTAAAATTCAATAAAATATTAGATTCCGAAGAATATTTTTCTAATTTTTAAAGATTGCTGAGTACTTAAAAATTATATATAAAAGGCGCTCACATTATATTTAATTATTTTTTTTCGACTCAAGCCGCCATAGAACAACATTAAATAAACAACAATCATGCTGTCAAAAACGTCAACAGCTTAAACAGCTGTCCGGTTAAAAAACGCACTTCTGCGATATTTTAAGCTTAAAGTCAATAATAGTTGTTTTAAATCAGATTAATTATACTTTAAATCAGCTAATATTCCTCAAATTTTCGGAAAAGTATATTTTATTTTTGGAAGATTTTTTTAATAAAGAGAATTACATTGGGAAGAGAAAACAGCTAAAAAAGAGCGCTAATCAGCTAGTTTAGAAAAGAAAAACAACCTTCCAGTCAATATAAATTAGTTTTGAAATACAGCAAAATATTTTGCTTATTGGAAATATTAAATTTAATCTATTAACTTGAAATTAAAACTAAAATAAAAGCTTCAAGAAATATTCTTCATTTTTAAAAATACATTTTAAATCTTAAGTATCGTGTTTTTGTGGAGGTACCTAGTATCTACTAATTAACAAGTTAGCGAGTTTAATTTTCATTAAGTGCCTCATAATTTGTACGCTAGGCCAACCACAGCTAAGAGTTAAAAATATCCCCTGTTACGTTACGTTATTCGATATCTAGATTTTATAACACTACATATTTTTCTTAGATATTGGTGCAAATTTAAACTACTAATCTCGTATGTAAGAACAGTTTAGAAAAATTAACACTCACAGGGCCTATTAAAGGGAAGATGGACAGAGGAAAACAGCGCATAACGTACCTAATGAGTCTGTGTAAATGGATGGTAGAACAGGGTTTAGGTGAGATAACAAAAAAATAAAAATTACTTAGAGCTACAAAGGACATTAAACTGTGGAGAGCCATTATCGCTAACGTCTTGAAGGGATATGGCACATAGAAGATGAATCACGTAAGATAATTGAAAGAAATATGTGATGACATTAAAAACTTAGTCATACCCTAATTTAGACGATGACTGCGTACAGCTCGAGTAAATTAATAAATTATTTCCTTGACACTCCCTAGCAACGTCTTTTGTATCATTAGAAAAGGCCAAGACCAGAGACAATGATTCTTTCTTTCTTTTTATGTGCCGTGTCCTTTCAGTACGTAGGCGATCATGGCTCTCCACCTCTCTCTATCCATTGCAGCTCTTAGCGAGTTACTTCCCTCTGCTTCCTACCCCAGGCCACGTTCTGTCATCTACTTGCTTAAGCCCGCCAGGCATGTCATGCGTTATTTTCCTTTGTCTCTCTTTCCCTCTATTAGACCTGTGAGTATCAGATATTCCAGGCCCTCCTTCCTCATTATGTGTCTCAGAAACTTCATCTGTCGCTTCCTGATATTAAGCATAAGCCTCCCCCTTGTTTGCAACCTCTCTAAGATCTCATCGTTGCTCACACGCTCGGTCCATGATATCCTTAGCATCCTTCTGTAGAACCACATCTCCTCGAGTCTCTTCTTCATCTTTGAGGAAATCATCCAACATTCGCTGCCGTAAAGTAGGACATATGTCACGTAACAGATCAGTATTCTTTTCTTTGTTACCAAAGATATCCTTCTGTCTCGCAGTACTCTGCCCACCTTTTGGCATGTGTCCTTGGCCATCCCAATACGCCTACGGATCTCAGTGTCGCACTTACCGTCCTCTGTCAAGACGCTTTCCAGGTATTTAAATTTCCGCGTTACCAACTTCAAATACATTGTACATAGTAACCAATTGGCTTAGCCATTTATCTTGTCGCTTTCACGAGAATTTGAAGTCCCGCTCTTTTCTCTTCTTTTTTTTCTGGGCGTTTTAGTCGCGTCCCGTCAGCACTTTCGCTTCTAAAACTCTCCAAATTGATGCAATGCAAACATTTAATATTTCTAAAAAGATTTTAATCATATTAATGTAAATAAATATATGCTGTCCGGAAGAATGACCCAATACAAACACTTAACCAACCAATAATAATAAAATGTCCTGACGCTAAACCGGGTATGGCTCTCAAAGCTATTAGTTATTAGTGTTAAATTATACATTTTTTGTGTTGGTGACTTAAGATTGAATACAACTACAAATATACCACGAATTTGCCTAATCCTAACCAGATAAGCATGTCGCCTAGCGGGAGTTACAGGGACGGATTTAGATGAAGAGAAGCCCTAAAGTTAGGGTTTGGCAACCTTTTTTAGAGTGTGTGCCAAAACCGGCCAAAATTGTGCCAACAATAACTTTTTGAGAACATACTATTTGATATCTCTTAAGTATGTGAAGAACTTTTTAAATGATAAAAAAACACTTCAGAAACTTTTTTTAAATGATAAAAAATCACTCCAGACACGGTATTGTAAGAAATTATGTGAATCATGTAAAAGTGACTGAATGAAAAAAATTAAGTTTTTACGAAAGATATTTTCTATTAGCCTGTAAGTATAAATGTAACTGTCATACTGTTGTGGTGTCCGCCCTCTAAAGAGTCTTCCGCCTACTATAAGATTAGTAGGAGAGAAGGCCTTGTGGGATCAGTCGAACAGACTGTTCATTGCTGTCAAACTCTCCGCCTCGGCGGAGAGGAACTCGGACGAGGCTTTGCCGCACGGCAAAGTTTCATCCGAGTTTAAACCGGCCTTGTGCCACATACACCTTGGGGGAGCTGTTAAATATTATCAGTCGAACAGATCTGTTCGCACTGCACTGTCGAACTCTCTGCCTTGAGCAGAGAGGAACCCGGACGAGGCTTTGCCGAAGGGCAAACTTTTGTCCGGGAAGTAGACAGACCCTGAACCCGTTTATACGGGTTCTAAGGTAATAATTTTGGCCGAGCCTACGGGCTCGGAGAACCCACGGTAAACTCGGCCTTGTGCCACATACATCCCTCGTGTGTGTGTGTGGGGGGGCTGTTAAATATTAACAGTCGAATAGATTGAACACTGGGTCAACCGACGCACACTCACTAGTATGTAATACTCTTATGTTGTACTTATTGTTTAATATATGATATATCTGCAACTCTTGTTTTGTTATTCCTTTAACCATTTACTTGGCCACAACACATACATACTCACACAATTTAAAGAAACGATTAACTAGTATTAGCATCAACACAAAAAGTTATTTTTTCGATCAATTTAGTATCATTTTTCCTAGTTAGACATTTTTTATGACTAAACACAGTAAGAGACTATTAAAATAATCTTTTGCGTTTTTTAAATCCCTTATAAATGATGCAGAAAAAATATTTATTTACCTTCAAAACTACATTTAAACAGCTCTGAGCCTTTGCCACTTTCAAAAGAAGACAGAATTTGTTGACTCTTTATATGTTATCAGTGGAATTTCGGCTGTTGCATCACCAGCGTCAGAGATTTTATATCGGGTTTATATTTAGTAACCTTGAGATATGCATGTACTACTAGTTTCATCCGTCAGGATACTCCTGTTACGAGAATTAACAATGTTCATCACTGAGAAGAAAGATTCACAAGCATATTGTCATATAGGAAGAAAATGAGTAACTGCCGACACAGAGGTTCGAGCGTGACACTCTGGACTTATAAATATGTTTTCCGCCAGGTGTATAAATAGTGGTGTCAGGCTACTGACTGCAGTGATTATTGAGTGGCTATTGAGTTGAACTATCCAGTGAAATTAGTGTGAATTATTGTGCGTCTATGAATTTGATTTTGTTTTAGAATTAACCGGACGTTAAACTGAGCCGCGCTACTAACAAGATATTCACTGAAATGTTTAATTCTTTGGTTGACTTTTACTTCTTTGTTCTTGTTAAGTATTTATTTGCGTTGTAATTAAATACTGTTTTATCTTAACATTGAAGTCTTCAGTTATACTTAAACATTAACGGCCACCGTACGTCACAAAACATGTAGATGAAAACATAGATAGTAATGCAAGGTTTTTTTTTAAACAGACAATTTTTTTTTGAATACTTCGTCCTTAATACTTCGTTTTCCGAATTTCTCACTTATACTCCCATCTCTAATCGTTCGTTTCCAATATTTTTCAAGCCAGCTCTAAATTCTAAAAATTTCAGCTTCCAAATTGAGCTACCCTGAAATTCAGTCAACTGCATTTCAAAGTCATCCATGTCTATCCATGAAAACATTGGCAAGTTTAGTTCATCCAGTTTGATACTGTTTAGAAACTTAATGAATTGTGATGTCTCTTTCAGTTCTCTGAATTTATCAAATCTTGTAAAGAACTGCTCACCAGTTGATTCGATGATGTTTACAAACAGCTTTTGAAGACATTGGCGTTCTGTTCTGCCATTTTTTAAAAAGATTATTAATGTAACTCTTTAGGTTAGGAAAGTATCTAAATCTCTTATCATCCACACTCCTCTTAAAAACTTCTAGCTTCATTTGAAAAGCCTTTATGTAACAAAACATCAAATATCTTACGAGGATTCTGTACTTTAATATTCAAATCATTTAAATCTTCACAAAAAATCTGCAAAAAACATCAGTTTAGAAAACCCACATTATGTCAGATAATTCTTGCTAAGACACATGTTGGTCATTCAAAAAGAGTTTATCTCATCTAAGCATTCCAGAACCAAACCTCGGCTAAGCCAACAAACATTGTCGTGTCATTTTCAGCCCTTTATATACAGATTCTATCTCATTCAGTAACATTTGAAATTGTCTTTTATTTAAAGTCTGAACAGAAATGTAATTAAGAAGCTTGGTAACTGTTTGTATCACTTTCTGAAGTTCATTTAGGCCACCTTTCTCACACAAAACCTCCTCATGTATGGATGCAATAAAAACCTATCAGTGATGACCATCTTTTGCAAGCAAATTTACAAATCCTGCATTCTCACCAGTCATGCTGTGGGTGGGGGGACACCATATGTTGTGTCAGATACTACTTTTGAAATGTGAATTTGTCAACTAGATAATTCATTCACAACTGCTTCACATATTTCAGCAGCAGAAGTACGCTCAGGTAGGGTTACAAGGGCAACCATTTCTTCACATACTTCATCACCCCTACAAAATCGAGAAAATATGGCGAGCCTAGCCGATGATGCAATGTCGTACTTTCATCAACACAACTAAAAAAAATACTTACATAAAGACAACTCTTTTGTTACCTGTTCAGTTGAATTCCTTTTCAACTTAAGCATCCTATCCTTAACTGTTTTCTTACTCACCAACAAACCATTAATGCGCTGAATAATCTTTTCCTTTTATGAAAAATTGTCAAAAATAACGGCGCAGATTTTAGTCAAGCTTCTTTAATATACTCCCAATCACTGAGTGGCTTTCCATGTTGGGCAATAACTATTGAAACCTCAAAGCTAGCAACAACTAAGAACTGGGCCTACCTGAAATAAAGTTCATAAAAGATCAGCCTGTATTTTTGTCGTGCTCAGCTCACAAGAAATTAATTCGCTTTGTTCCTCCTGAATTTTATTGCTGAAGTTTTAAAATGTCTCTACAGAACAAGTCCTACAAACGAATGTTTCAGAACAGAAAATGCATAAGGCTTTATTTTCTTTAATAATCATAACACATTTTCCAGTCCAATATTCTTTAAAATCTCTAATATCTTCTTCATTTCAATGACATCGTTATTTAGCTAATTATCGTGATCGTAATGGTTGTGCAATCTGTAAAGGGAAGAAAATAAAAAAATACATGAGATAATGATATACAGGAAATAGGAAAAGAATAAGAGGGAATAATGAATAAGTTTCGCGTATCAAAAAGAAGTCATCGGTGTGCCATGTTTGGCACGCATGCCAAGGGTTGCCGACCCCTGCCGTAGATCATTACTACAGCGTAGTGCGTTCGATAATGTCTAGGTATTCCTTGTGTCAAATTAAGTTAAGCTCTGCAAATCCTTATATCAATATAACATATGAACAAAGTGTTGTGGATTCCGAGGATGGAATCCTGCACAAATAAATAAATAACGCCAGTAATTGAAATATGAAAATAAGTGTATTGAACGTAGGAATACAAACTTGAAATGAAGATTAGTAGTCCAGGAATACGGGTTAGTAGAAAGTATATGTACAAGTCTCTGTAAGTGAAGCCGTAATTATCTCTCTCTCTCTCTCTCTCTCTCTCTCTCTCTCTCTCTCTCTCTCTCTCTCTCTCTCTCTCTGTATCGCAACTTGTGTAAAAGGGGAGAGCCCCACAACACAAAGAAGAAAACCAACGTCTTTATTAAAGGAATCACGCCGCTTATCAGTCAAATTGATTTCACTTAATGCTTAACTTGTGATTCAACTTGAAAAGATATTTGAAGATAAATCTAAATTGAAGCACAGGAAGACCATCAGAGAAATCTTCATTTTTTTTTTTTAATCGTTCGATGAATTTTCGTTTATGTAAGGCAAAGATGTATCTTCTCAACGGATTAATTCAAATTCTACAGCAATGTTATCCTAATTGAGCTGGAAACCCTGACAGGATTTATTATCAATGGAGCGGAATCTTAACAATATAAGATAAGCAGTTGATCAGTCTGTTTTTTCTCTTGCTCAAATCAAGAGAAATTCATTCTCTTTTTTCCTCTTCAGTTTTATTGCTGAAGTTCTTATGAACATTTTCAAAATGTCTCTTTACAGAACAAGTCCTACAAACGATTGTTTCAGTACAGAAAATGCATAAGGCTTTATTTTCTTTATTAATCATAACACATTTTCCAGTCCAGTTTTCTTTAAATTCTCTAATATCTTCTTCACTTGAATGATATCGTTTCTTAGCTGACGTTTGTGACATTCTGCACAATCTGTAAAGGGCAGAAAATCAAAATACATGCGATAATGATATGCATGAAAGAAGCGAAAGAATAAATGTAATTCAAAAGAGATATGAATAAGTTTTGCGCGCCAGAAACAAGTCATCGGCGTACCATGCCTGACAAGGGTTGCCCAACTATGCTCTAGGCCAGCCATTCTCGACCTTTCCTCCATCATTGACCCCCTCGGCTTTATGTATTTCTCCATTTACCCCCTACTCCCATACAAAAAATTCATAGCCATCATAAAGCATTGATGTACAATTTCGTGACTAAATGAATGAATGATTTTTTTCATTCAAATACTAAGGGTTTTTTTTAGTCAAAATACTGTGACTAAAAAAAAGCGACACTCAAAATACTAATTTCTTATTTAGTACTAATCTACTAATTTTTTAGTATAAGTTAGTACTCTGTATAAAATTCAGTATTTTTATTAACGTTTGTAGTCATTAATAAAAAATTATTCATTTTATCCGCTGTATTAGTAGATCTACAAATTAATACTAATCATAATCATTCATTCAAAAAAGAATTTTTTTGTAGTATTTTTGTTTTTGGCAATTTAAAAAAATTTTGGAAAATACTAAAAAAAATTTTTTTTGAATGAATGATTATGATTAGTACTGACTAATTTGTGACTATAAATTGTGCAAATTAGTCATTAGTAAAAATACCAAAACATTATTTTTAAAATTATCAGGTACTTCAATTATTTACCCCCGACTATATAATTTTTTACCCCCTAGGGTTAAATTTACCCCTGGTTGAGAACCTCTGCTCTAGGCTATGCCACTTGTGAGACCCCTCCAAATCCCAATTCTTACAAGTAGATGAAAAGGGAAGACTGTTATATTAAAAAATTTAATTAAAGCCTTGGATGATGACGGGCGTTTAAAATTACTGAAAAGTTGTTTAGACAGCAATACGTTATGACAGCATGCATAAGAAAGGTCAATGACAGCGTCAAAAATATTATGCACCTTGGTTGGAGGCCCTCAAGATTTTGAACCCCTAGGCTTTAACCTGCTAAGCCTATAAGTAAGTTCGGTACTAGGCTGATACATTGTGCATCTTTGTTCATGGGCGGAAGGAGTAGTGGGGAAGTGTCATGGACGGATGTCTTAGTTTCTTTGTTGTTTTTTTTTGTAAGGATGAGATCGCCAAAGCTCAATTGAAGACTGTCTGAGCGGGATGGATTACTATATTAATGGAAAAAATAACTTAAATAATAGTTAATCGTTTCTTTAAATTGTGCGAGTATGTATGTGTTGTGACCTGTAAGTATTTCTAAATAGAAAGTTAAGTTATGCACCGCTTTTATTAAAAGCTGCAACCAAATTTTTGATATTTGCCTGCCACATATGACTGATTATAATTATGGATATTCTGTGCTTCGTATAATATAGTGTTCGATATCAAGAGAGAGAGAGAGAGAGAGAGAGAGAGAGAGAGCATTACTACTACTACTACTAATAATAATAATAATAAGCATAATATCTTTGTCGATGTGTGTGCGTGTAGATATATGTATATATGTACGTGCATGCGCATGCGTAGAGATCGTATTGACTGATTATCTATTTTATCATTATTTTACTTATGTATATATATATATATATATATATATATATATATACATATATATATATATATATATGAAGAAATATAGTCTTAAAGTGTGCTATTTTTATGAGATGAAATGCTCAATATCAGAGAGATAGAGCGTGTGTAAATATAAAAGTGAACATAGAAGTCAACACTTAGAGGCGACAGTCTGTTTCATGCTAGATATATATCTATCTATCTATCTATATATATATATATATATCGTCAGGCATATATATATATATATATATATATATATATATATATATATATATGTGTGTGTGTGTGTGTGTGTGTGTGTGTGTGTGTGTGTGTGTGTGTGTGTGTATGTGTGTATGTATGTATATATATTTCATGATAACCCCGAATGTATATCCACTTGACATTTCATTTGGAAGTTTGGTTTGGTTTGGTTGGTTTTACGGCATATCAAGCTCAATAGGTTATTTAAAGCCGACAAAATTTTTATTGTTGGTAATATTTTTTTCCAAAAGTTTTTTTCAGGTAATATTTTTTCATTGAAAAATCTATTTCTGGTAAGAATTTTCCTTTACTGGTAATATTTTTTTTTCAAAAAATGTATCGCTGGTAATATTTGTTTTTCAAAAATGTATTGCTGGTAATAATCTTTTTTTTTAACAAAGTATTTCTGGTATTAAAACTTATTTTTACCCTTTCATAGTGTTTTGACCCGAGTTTGGGTGTTAACTATTTGCCCATAGCTGGGACCCTAACAGGTGCTACCACCTCCTCCTTGTTTGAAAACTCTTTAATATCTCATCATTGCTCACACGCTCGGTCCATTTTCCAATCTCCAGGTCGGATTTTCTTCTTTGAAAAGTATCTGTTGTGGATTCCGGAATGAATCCGATATCAATGAATAACAAACGCCAGGAATGGATACGGAAAATAAATGTATTAACGTAATAATACAAACTGGTAATACGGGTTAGTAGTTTCAGGAATGCGGGTTAGTAGCACTAATATATATATAGTGTTGATATTGAAGTATCGTGGTATGATTCCTTATTGAGTCTACGTGCTCGCTAACTGTGACGCTTGCCGCCGTCTCTGTGTGTGACTTACTCTACTACTACTGAACTCTACTACTCTTCTGTCGTTCCGTGTCGACTCCTACTTGATTGTTCGGGTATTCACTGGTAGTATTATATGTATACCTTGGGTGAGTCTATTTGTGTGAATAGGGGAGACCCCTCAATAGTATCCTTTGCATCCTTCTGTAGAACCACATCTCTGTCGCCTCGGGTCTCTTCATCTTTGAGGAAATCGTCCAACATTCGATGCTGTAAAGAAGGACATATGTCATGTAACAGTTCAGTATTCTTCTTTTTTGTTACCAAAGATATCCTCCTGTCTCGCAGTACTCTGCCCAGCTTTTGGAATGTGTCCTTGGCCATCCCAATACGCCTACAGATCTCAGTGTCGCACTTACCATCCTCTGTGAAGACGCTTCGCAGGTTTTTAAACTTCCGCGTCTGCTTGATTCTAGTGTTCCCGACCTTCTATCGTATTTCTGGCTCATCCTCTTACCGACGACCATGCTCTCCGTCTTCTTGTATTATGTACTTAGTCCTTTCTTCTCACTCTCCGTCTCTATCTTCTGTAGGAGATTTTGTAATTTCATTTCCGTGTCTGCTATCAGATCTAATAAGTGCAAAACAAGCTCATAACATTCAATACACTGATGAAAACGATTAGTAATATTAATTAATGATCAGCTACTTATCAACAAAGCATTACTGGAAATATGTTATTAAAAAAAACAAGTACGTCGAAGATAGATTAATAAAATAATTTGATAGCGACTAGATCATAAAGTCATTAAAATGATTGAAACATTGTTCCTCCTCATTGACGTTTTAAAACCCAATATGAAAACGGGTAAAAAAATTTTTTAACCTAAATAGTGGTTGATAGGTTCACTTATTGTCCGATTCAAACTCCTCTACGGTCTCTTGAACAGGAGTAGTGGTTCATCCTTTGTTTCTTTTTCATGATTGTGTTTCCGGTTCCTTGTAAAGTCTTTTTCATTCACTTTCACTCCTTGCGTCTTAGTAGCATTATCGCCTTGCTTGAGGTGAAAGGGTTAAAAAAAAAAATCATAATAAGGAAATCAAATGTGACAAGTTGCAGATCAAAAAAGGGTTATTTCATGGAGAGTTAATTTCTCCTTTATTATCCCGTTATTACACTAACCCCCACCACTAACACGCAAGAGGTGACAGATTGTGGATGAATTAATGAGCGGGAAGAAAAAAAGAGTAAGCAAGAGGACAGTAAATAGTGATTGACATTGCATTTAAAGGATGGAATCTGAGGGAAGTTCTACAAGCGAGAAGTGCGAGAAAAGAAACTGTTAGCATAGAATTTACGGCTACATCGAGCCAGCTCAGCTGTAAATTGATGAGATCTCGACGCCAGTCTAGTACTGCGCTTAAACTCAAGAAGGCTAGGCCCCATAGCGAATAACTCATCCGAACAATTACTATGATGAAAGTATTTATAGAAAAGACACAGAGAGGCAACCTTACGGCATAGGGAAAATGACTGAAGCCGATCCGCCAATTTAGGACCTATAATATTGCTGATTCTTCTTTGGATTTTATCAAGGAGCTCAAGGTAAGTAGCAGGAGAATCGGATCATATGTGGCAGCTTTCGTAAAGTGATACGATTTAGAGAATTTGTTAACAACAATAAATACAATTCAGTGATGTTATAGCCATGGCATTGGTTTAGAAAAATGAGCAACGTTCCAAAGAGACATATTAACACAAAAAAAAAACGAATATAGCAACTAACAAATACCTGTTGATTCCTACTCTTTCAGTGTGACAAACTGAAATTTGCCCGTTAAAAATGCGGTAAATTCAGAAAGACGTGAGACAACCGAGGTGACTGAAAAATTCAGGAAGAATTTCTGCACGTTTCGCCAATTTCCACGTCGGATGTTCATCTTTAAAAAGTACGATAGATTGCCGCTCAAAATCAGTGAGTTGTTTAGCCATACGAGAAGGGCAGAACGAAAGACGAAAGTTGTCTGCAAATAAACTTTAAATAACGAGTCACGAGATCGGGCAGCAATTAATCAATCGTAAAAGAACCAATCAGCGAGCAGCAGTCAACCAATCATAAAAGAACAAATCAGAGTAAAGTAATTACGCGAGAGTCGAATGATTATTCAAGGTCACGAATATCCAAGAAATTTATTCGAGGTTATTCAAGGTCAATCATTCCTGAAAGATAAAACAGTGATAATAAATCTACCTCTTTTTTGCTGGACACCCTGTAGAAGAGACATAAAGAAAAGTCAGAATAAGAAAACTCCTTGCCATGCGCTCCACAAAGCAGATACAACTTGAGTGTATCTGCTTAGGGTATGTGTAAATAGTGAAACGACCCAACTCGAACTATAACTATAAATCTTAAAAGATAGATTGAATTAACCACGATACTAAGGCTTGTTTACCATCGTGAACTGGATTAAAAGAATATGCAGTTATCAAAGAAGGCCAAATATTCATCTGAGGAACGCTTACGCCGCTGTCCGATGCCCTACATCGAGGAGGGCCTTCGCCCAGTGGTGCTGTGTTGGCAATTGTCACTCACGTGAGTTTAGCCAGCATGTAAACAATTTAGGAGAGTGTGATACCCGTTAACCCGAAGGTGCTGTGTGCCAGACGTTAATAGCACTACCGCTATCCGGAGCCCCCTATGCAAACAATAAAGGATTGTATCGAACAAAAAAATCAAGGAAAATAGAAAGATTAAATAGAAATGCTAACCTCCAGGAAAGTGACTCGTTGCATCGTCTCAGGCTAACGTTCTCAGCTAACATGAAGTGGAAAGACTATACAGAATCCACTGCTAAGAAAGTTGGTTCACTGTGTCGTGTGAGACATTTTTCTTTCCAAAATCTATCTTACATATCTATAAGTCTACCATTCGTCCATGCTTAGAGGATTTCTGCAATTTACTTTGAGCTCCTTAATAAAACCCAAAGAAGAATCAGCACTATTATTGGTCCTGATCTGGCGGCTAGGCCCCAGTCTCTTTCCCATCGACCTAAAGTTGCCTCTGTGTATCTATTCTATCAATACTTTCATGTTCGGATGAGCTCTTCGCAAGGTTACGTAGACGTTTTTAATTTAAGCGCAGTACTAAACTGGCTTCGAGGTCTTATCAATTTACAGTTTAGCTGGCTAGATGTAGTCGTAAGTTCTACGCTAACACTTTTTTTTCTCCTACTTCTCGCTTGTGGAAATCCCTTCCTGCTCCCTGATTTCCTGCCAACTTTAATCTCCAAAAATTGAAATGCAATGTCAATCGTTATCTACTTTCTTCCTGATTACTCTTTTTTCTTCCCGCTCATTCTGTTTCTGTTCCTAATATTTCCACGCGCAGTAACCCCTTGCGTCTTGGTGGCTTTATTGCCTTGCTTGGAGTGATATCGATTAAAAAATAGTATAAAATGCTCTTTTACCTATTTATGGAAAGTGCAGGAAATTAGATTCAAGTGATTTGAGATTTTCATTACAGTTTCACTCTACGAGGAGCCTGTAACCCGGGACTACCTGTTGCTTGGTCGGGTCATCAACGTCTAAGCCGGTTCTTTCGCCAGGCTTTTCTTGTGAAGAGAAAAATCAATCTAGCACAACCAGTAGACGTCGCACAATAGCTATGTATGCGGCCAGTGCGATGACGACACGGAGCAGAGGACTTCGTAATCTGACGTCAACGGCCAGGGCGACATGTTCCCCAACTGAATCAACGGCGACAGGACTATGACCAAAGCAATCCTTGAAGATCGAGGACCCGGCCGAAATATCTAAGAGTTTGGGGAGGGTCTCAATAATAATAATAATAATAATAATGAAAATAATAAAAAATAATGATAATAAACAAAATGGTTGACCTAACACTAATTAACAATAATTTTCAATAATTAAGGGAAGAGTACGATTTAAGGAAAGAAAAAAAGCAAAAGCCGTGTTTGACAATGTTAAACAATATTTCGACATTATGTCTGTCTACTTCAAGTTATATACTTTTTTAATTTTTCAAGTGTAAAAAATATATAAATCTAAAAGAAATTATGTCCTTGTACAAACGCCGCTTGTCTTGTAATGAAAAAAAGAACGGTTTTACTAATCAACACGTCAAAACGAATGAAACACCGCCGGCATGAAGTCATGCAGCTGACCTGTGCTTAATATGGCGGTGATCTTGTTCATCTTGGAATTTTCGGTTATCTTTGCTCAGTTACTAAGAGGAATTAATAAAAACAGCTTAGTATAAATCTTATGAAAATCTGTCATTCTGTTCCTTCCTAAATTACTAACGACCACCCCAAGTACCAATCAGTGGTTACATAGAATGAAACACCGCCGGCATGAAGTCATGCAGCTGACCTGTGCTTAATATGGCGGTGATCTTGTTCATCTTGGAATTTTCGGTTATCTTTGCTCAGTTACTAAGAGGAATTAATAAAAACAGCTTAGTATAAATCTTATGAAAATCTGTCATTCTGTTCCTTCCTAAATTACTAACGACCACCCCAAGTACCAATCAGTGGTTACATAGTATAGGGTTTTATTTTTGCCGAACAGAAACAATATGAGCTTGCTAACAAGAAATTGCCAAGCCCATGTATTGAAAAATTGTGTCAACTCGAAATGCAGATTCTGTAATAAATATACAGAAATAATTAGTCATCTTGTATCCGATTGCACGGAGTTAGCATCCACTGAAGCTCTGAATAATAGAGTGGACCAATATCTGCACTGAAAAATATGCAACTTTTACCGGAAGGAAACTGCAAGAAACTGGTATGAACATCACCCAGACCTGGTAACGCAGATAGGACCTGTAACAATTTTATGTGACTTTACAATACACACAAACAGAACAATCAAAGCTAATCGACCAGACATCGCGATCAAAGACTACAAGAACAGAATGTGCTTTCTTATCGATATGGCAGTCCCTACAGAATGTAATCTATCTTTGAAGATCTTAAAAAAAAAAAAAAAAAAAACTATCAGAATACAAGGATCATGAAGTGGAAATCTCAAAAATATAGCACATGAGGGCATCACTAATTCCTGTTGTAGTTGGAACCGTCGGATCGATTGGAAAAGAATTCGATAGACGCATTGAAGGGATTCCTGGTAGCCCATACCTTAAAGAAATACAAAAGAAAATGTACTCACAAGTACAGCTCACACATTATGAAGATCTTTATCTATGTAAAATATGTGTGTGTTTTTAATGATCAGTGGAAAATGGCATGAAGCCATTTCTGATCTTAGATCTCTGGTTGGGACCCGGAAGGAAATGTGTATACAACAGAAGTCAAAGGAAATAATAATAATGATAATAATAATAATAATAATAATAATAATAATAATAATAATAATAATAGTAAATGCACATGAAATCTTGCAATATTTCTATCCCCCTATTATAAGTTGTTGATGGAAAAATGAATCATATTTTTTATTTTATTTTCCGTCAATGAATTCGATTTTGATTTCTCACATGAAATGACATGAGAATCAATCGAAAGGAAATGGGAAATGAATATTAGCAACAGCTTAGTGGTTAGACCATAGAACTGAAGCCTTTGAAGTTATTAACATTAATAAAAATAAAAAAAAAGAAAAACATTAATTTCCCATCAAGAGTTTATAATTTTGATAAACCGACATCGACCTAAGTCACGACTCAACAAGAAATAAACACACAGGAATACACATTCATTCATACATAAACACGCACACGGGCATAAACATACGGGATCATATACACAATGAGGTGCACTGATTGCATCATGTCATGTTCCAAACAGTTTCTGTGTTAATTATTGTTCCACAAAATAAAATTAGACGTTTAATTCGTTCTCGTCTCACCAGACAAAATTACTTGAGAAAATATCAAATGGACAAGTGTGATAAGGGCAAGAAAAAGTAAATGAAGTTGCTTCTATTTCACTCCGTCTCTTAAGAGAAGTTCAAAGTTGACAGACTATGTGTGAGATCGTCTACCGTCACATTTGTGGGAACAAAAACCAGAACGGAATTTAAATAAGCACGACAGCGTTATAAGTGCTGAGATATGTAAAACTGTTCACGGTAAAATTGAATCCGCTCACACTGATGAATAGAAATTTGACAAATTTTCTGCCTTTTTTTTTTTTTTTTTTTTTTTTGACAGTCGTCATGTAGGTAATGTTTTTCTTATCCGGATTTTACCTACCTTCATTTAAAGATTTTAACGAATGTCTTGAACGTTTCCTCGTCTGAATTTCGATTGTTAAAGATTTTATATTTATTTTTCTCTTCTACAACAGCATAATTCTAAAGAATTATACGAAACATCGATCTTTCTTTTCACCTTTCACAAGAGATTTTTCATTCCTCACGTGTCAGCAGAAGTGGGACATACATATAAACAAATCGTACAAAACTGTAATAAAGGGTGTTTCATTAAGACGGATTATATAGAGAGTGTGTTTCATTAAGACGGATTATATATAAGGCTGTTTCATTAAGACGGATCAAAGTCATCAGTAAATAAATCAGTGTTATTTATTTATTTATTGGATCATTTTATTTAAGTCATGGCAATTATTTGTGAAAAATAATATCGCCCAAATGTCCGCCAAATCTGAAAGAAAAAGGAAAAAATCATTAGACGCTTGAATTTAATTCACATTTAAAATCGGTCCTAGTTATTGGAACACCCTTTATATACCAACGTAACAGGCACATACACACTATTGATATTTCACATAAACTATAAACCTATTATTACTCAGTGTCTCTTCTTTGGGATGGTGGTCATCAACTGGTGGTCATTAACAGGTAACAACCTGTAATTAATACAGGATTTTTTAGAAATCTATAATTAATACCGGACGTTTAATGAACTTGTAACTCATACCAGATTATTTTTAGAACCCTATAATTAATACCGTTTTTTAGGAACATATAAATAATTATGGAATTTTTACGAACCCTATAATTAATAACGGAATTTTTAACAACCCTATAATTAATACTGAATTTAAAAAAAAAAACTTTAATTAATACCGGATTTTTTAGAAACCTTTCATTAATATTGGAATTTTGATGAACGTGTAATAAATACTGGATTCTTTTTAGAACCCTATGATTAATACCATTTTTTTTAACAACTTTTAATTAATAGTGGAATTTTTTAGAACCCGTTATTTAATCATGGAATTTTTAGAATACTATAATTAATGCAGAACTTTTTAAAAACCTATAATTAATACCGGAAATTTTAAGGACCCTATAATTAATACCGGAATTTTTAGAAACCTTATTATTAATAACGAATTTTTTAGAAACCTCTAATTAACACCGGACTTTTAATGGACCTATAATTGATACAGGGCTTTTTATAAGTCTATAGTTAATACCGGATTTTTAGGGATTCTATAATTAATACCGGAATTTCTGAGAACCCTATAATTAATAACGGATTTTTTAAGAACGCTATAATTAACACCGGCTTATTTTAGAAAACTATATTTAAAACGAGACTTTTTTAGAAACCTATAAAATATATAGGATTTTTAAAAACCTATAATTAATAGGAAATGATTTTGAAATCTTTAATTAATAACGGTATTATTTTCAGAATTCTATAATTAATACAGGATTTCTTTAGAACCCTATAATTAATACCAGACTTTAAAAATATATATAATTGATACTGGATATATATAATAATAAAATAATTACCTATAATTGATTTTTAGAACCCCACAATTAATACTGAATTTGCTGAGAAAGCTATACTTAATAGCAGCTTTTAATTAAATATTTGCAATTAATACCGGATTTTACGATGGGTATTCATGGGATGTAATGGATAACGATCCGGGATGAGAAATAGGAAACCTGAGTTCGAATTCCAGTCGGGTTTGTTAGATTCAATTACGCATAAATAACCTTAGGAAAGGTATGAATCCATTGCGTCTATCCCTCAGCTATGGGTTGAATAGAAGGACAGACTGGATCCTATCGCCTTGGTTGGCAGTCAGTCTACTGCAGGAAAAGCTTCTGCCTAGTCAGTCATAAATCGAAAGAGACGTGATCGCCTAAGCGTGTATTACGTATTGCATTTAACTGACTGACTGATTAATGAGTTAAAGAAAAAAATTAATTGAAAATTTTCTCAGCCATGGTAAAAAAAAAATGACATTCATGAAAATATCAAAAAAAATATTAAATATAAATCTTTATTTGAAATATTTTAGATGCAGGCACTTCAAACTTTGTACTTTGAGTTAACATTAATAGGAACTGAAAAACATTATTTAGGTAAGAAAATCAGGTACTGAAAACTGTAATTAAAAATACGAAAATTTGCGCTGGGTACTATATTCCCATGGTTAGTGTTCTAGGGTTAAAAACGAACATTTGCCGTGGGTGATGGATGGTATATAATATTTGTATCATCAGCTTAAAAACATTAATCAGTCAAGAGAATAATGGTAGGAGAGGCTTCAATGGAACTTTGGAAAAATAACAAAACAAAACAAAACAAAAAAAAACGCGAATGCGAGCTTTCCCAAACTGATTGGCTTAACACTCATCTGCACTGAGACTGAAATTAAATCATTTGCCATCAAAGAAGCACAGAAGTAACAAGAATTTTGGAAACACTACGATGTTTCATAGTGTGTATTTTAGCTCCTCCTCATTTCCTTAATCCTTCAACAGGGGTCTCTCTCCCACGAGTATAAATACTGGCTGACCTTTCGCCTCTTGATCTTTTTCGACTGAGGCCTTGGGCCGCTACCTCGCGCGGAGGCTAGGTAAAAAAAACTCTCTCTTTTTCACTTAGGCCAATATGTGACATCTCACAGATACAGCGTTTCCCATATTCTGGGAACACGCTAAGGACAATACACGTACGTACGGACACTCAACACAACACACACATAACTTCTCCATACAAACACTATGTAACTTTTCATGTCTTCGTGTATTAATATATTTGTTTACCCATAATATATATTTGTTTATCCATATATATCGGTCTTGTTTGTTTTCTTTGTCTTCTTTGGACTTAATTATAGGAAAACATTCCTATGTAGCTGGACCGACTAGCAGGAAATCTTAACCCAGGGATATCTCTTCACATTTTACCCCCAGCGGTCCGCTACACTACTAAGACACAAGAGGTTACTGGGTGTAGAAGAATTAGAAAACAGAAAACATTACTAAGAATCCAGAACAAACGAAGAGTAATCAGAAGGAGAGTAGATAGCGATTGACATTGCACTTAAACTTTTGGCGATTAAAGTTGGCTGGAACCGGAAGGGAGCGTCACAAGCGAGAAGTGCGGGAGAAGAAACTGTTAGCATAGAACTTATGATTACATCGATCAATTTCAACAGTAAAACCATAAGACCTAGCTGCCAATCTAGTACTGCGCTTAAAATCGTGGAGTCGCGGTAGCAAAGAGGAAATCACTTGTTGCGTATCGGTGTTCCAGCGTGATTATTATCTGCAGTCCCCCCCCAAAAAAAAAACATCTTTAAGACCAAATGCAAATATAACAGCACAGTTCTCTTTAAATGAGGCAGATATTTTTTTCTTTTCAAATAAGCATTTTACCACTATATTCAGACCGGTTTTTCTTGTTACCAACACACACACACACACACACACACACACACACACACACACACACACACACACACACAATAAACTGTTAGCAAAGTTTAGTACTACGCTTAAATTTTTTAAAAAGTCGAGGTCGCATAGCGAAAAGCACATCAGAAAAATAACCATGAAAGTATTTATATAGGTAGCTTTACGAGATCGCTAAAAAAAAGAGCATAGCAAGACGAAAAAGACGCCAAACTTGACGAAAACAAAACTTTATCGTCTAAATGTTTGTGTTATTATTAAGAGGAAAGATCAAAGTATTTGGGGGGTATTTTTTTACATTTTTAATCGTTCCTAGCACGTCCAAAATTTTCGTTAAACATCTTGTTTATTTTTAAGTCAGAATAATTTCAGCCATTTTTTCCATTTAAAAAAAATGAAAATCTCAGTTCGAAATACTTTTAAAAATCAATTATAATTTTTTCAAAACTTATTTTAAGAAAGTTAGAAATTATAATGTTTATTTAAAATATTTTGAAACAATCTTAACTTAGTTTCTGCGCCAAAAAGATGTAATAAAACAAAGCAGGTCATAACATTTCGCATCACTTGACAGGTGACGAAAGACATTGTCATGACATATTGATAAGCTTACGTGAGGATAATTTATTCTACGGAAGGAGAGAAGTGAAATTATTTAGATTTAAGTGAACAAATTTACCTCGTTATTTTTAAGGAAAACTTTCAGCGCTCTATTTTTTTGTACTTAGCTTTCACCTTTACGTTTACGATGCTTTATGGAAAATATAATTATAATGAAATTAAAATAAAACTGTTGAGAGTGAGATTAAATTTCATAAAATTGAAATAAGACGACTCACTGAAAACTGTAAAACAACTTCACAAAATTGAAATTGCAATGAAATATGTAAATGAAATAAATGGTACTTCTAAAAATGTAGTAATGTTGCTGCTGAAAATGGCTTAGGATGGTGTTCAATTTTTTTTAATTAGTATAACGCTAATTCAAAATACTCAACATGTGTTTCGTTTCGCACGAAGAATTTGAAATAATGAGATGGACATTCAGCGGAGAACGCTTACACTCAAGCCACAAAACGTGGCTTGAGTGTAAGCGTTCTCCGTTGTGACCTTCCGTACTTTTTAATTACAGCCATTTTAACGATTTTTTGTGAACACAAAATTACATTTCTTAATTACTGCGGGTCTTCTGATTGGTCAAAACGATACAATGTACAAAGCACTAAAAAATGATCTATCACATAAGGACATTTACGAAAGTGAATGCGGCATTCAACTAATTTTATAATATTTTAACAACTTAAATGTAAAAATCTATTATAATTAAAGAAATAACAAATAATTGTATTAAAAATTCATTTTTCATCGAAAAAAATCTTTTGCTTTCAGAAAATATTGTCCATATTCATAAAAACAACTAAAACCAAATAAAAGCATTTGAAATTAAATAATATCTTTGTTTTATTGAGTTTTGTATGCTACAATTCAGGGCTGATTTTCAGGTAGGGGGTGTCCAATTAAAAAAAAACAACATGATTTGCTTTCCTCAAAGCCTTGTGCTTTTAACTAATATAATCACTAAACTGAACGCGATTGAATTTCTAGAGTTTTCATAAAATTCGTTGGGGGGGGGGGGGAATAAATATAAAAAAATATTTCTGCTATGATTTTAATAAAAAAAAACAACATATTTATAATAAATTTCCATCATCTGTGAAAAGTTTCATTAACACCCGACAATTATTTTTTATTTTTGCAAGATTTTCCAAATTAATGTCTGTCATACAAAAAACAACGTGCTAAAAATTTTATGTTATTTTACTAGTTCCGGTGATACAAAGAGAAACAAGGTTTTTTTCAATCAAAATTTAGAATGTTCTAAAAAGAAGGAAAAAAATTTTTAAATAATTAAAAAAAACCTTTGGTCTTTTCCTCTTAATAATAACATAAACATTTTGACGATAAAATTTTGTTTTCGTCAAGTTTGGCGTCTTTTTCATCAGACTATATTCTTTTTTCAGCAATCTCATGGAGGTACCTATATTTATAGAAAAGTCACAAGGAGGCAACATTACGTCGGTGGGAAAGTAACGGAAGCCGACATGCTGAATCAAGGCCAATAATATTGCTGATTCTTCTTTGGATTTTATCAAGGATCTCTAGACATATACCAGGAGTACCAGCAACAATATTCTAAGCATGGTCGAATCGTAGACTTATAGATATGTAAGATAGATTTATAAATAGAGAGAAAAAATGTCTATCCCGACACAGTGAATCAACCTTAGCAGCTGACCTAGCAATGAATTCAATATAGTCTGTCCACTTCATATCAGCCGAGGACGTTAGAACGAGAAGGGGTTTAATTTAAAAACCCTTAAAATTTTAATGCTCTTAAATTTTACGAAGAACTAAAGTGGGCCCTTCAAGGCATAATCTTTTCTTTATTTTTTTCATAAGAGTCAATGTTTATTTGCTTTTTTATTTATAGTTTTATACATTTAGATTTTTTTAGATTTTTATTTATTTACATTTATTTACATTTTTATTTTATTTAAATTTTTATTTATTTAAATTTTTATTTATTTAAATTTGTAATTTTTTATTCTTTTAATTTGTTTTATTTATTTATTAATATTTCTCTCATATTAATTTACTAATTTTCATGAATTCTAGTATTCTAGGACAAAATAAAAATTAAAGTCGAATTTAGCGTCTTTTGCATTTATTTGCGTTTCTGGTATAAAACTGAGTCCTTGGTGGAGGGGTTGAAAAAGTTTAGCATTTCCTCTTTGGTACGTTGACTTTAAGAATTTAAGCCCAATACTAGATTGGTGGCAATTACAGTTGAAATGGCTAAATGTCGCCCGAAGTTGTATGCTAAAAGTTTCTTTTCTCGCACTTCTCGCCTGTGAAAATCTCTTCGGACTTCT
>OZ038497.1:36264448-36271948 GCA_964036315.1 Acanthosepion esculentum
ACGGCTGTTAAGACTCACTGGTTTATTGTGTACGTATCATTATATGGGTAAATATACAATTGTATGAAAGACACCTTTTTCTCCAGTCAAAATCCGCTGAGCAAGTCTCTAGTTGATATACAAGAGCATGAAGTCAGTCGTAATGAAAACCGACCATCAGTTGCTCGAATGTTATTTGATAAAGAACTTTTTAGCATTTTTAGATATAATTTCTGGTCATTTTCCAGTCCTGTTATTGTCTTTGTATTTACTTATGAATTACTATTTGATTATGATACTCATATTACTCCCCAATAAAATAATCACAGCATTTCCTTGCCATCACATTGTCCTTGTAGGTTCATTCATTGATAGAAGCGATCATTGCTCTCCACAATTTCTTTTTCTTTGTGGCACTTAATAAATTTTTTTCTTTTTGTTATTTCTCCCAAACCCTGTTCTGCTATACCTTTCACTAAGTATGTCATGCGTTGTTTTCCTTTGTCCCTCTTACCTTCAATCTGTCCTGTGAGTATCAGGTTTTTCAAGCCCTCTTTCCTCATTATTACTCTTTCGCATTTATCTGCGTTTGTTATTTTTAAGGAAAATTAAAAATAATAGATTCTGGTATAAAACTGAGTACTTGGTGGAGGGGGTGATTTTGTCAAAGTTTAGCATTTCCTCTATAGTACATAGACTTCATGAATTTAAGTGCAATACTACATTATTTGCGGCAAGATTTCATCATTTTACAGTGAACATGGCTAAATGTCGCCCTAAGTTCTATGTTAACAGTTTCTTTTCTCGCACTTCTCGCTTGCGAAACTCTCTTCGGGCTTCTTGCTTCCCTGTCAATTTTTATCCTCAAAAATTTAAATACAATGTCAACCGTTATCCTCATTATGGGTCGTAGAATTTCCACCTGTCTCTTTCTGGGGGTTAATATAAGTTTCGTTTTTGTTTCCATTTCCTCTGGAACTTCGTTGTTGCTCACATATTCGCTTCATGGTATTCACAGCATCCTTCTGTAGAACCCCATTTCTGTTACTTCCGGTTCATTCTTCCTCTTTGAGGAGATTGTCCCTTTACTGCCATAGAGGAGGACAGGTATCTTATGCGGTACACTTTTCTTTGTTGCTAATGATGTTTTCCTGTTTGTTAACTTTTATACACCTGAAAGTGGTGCTGTCACTTTTCTTTTACAGTTTCTTTTTGCTAACTGTGCCGATGCCACAACTATTTACTCTGTTGTGAGACCGATACTTCCCTACATCATGGACTCTCCCAATACTATATTATTATGTGAATGGTAGTATCATGGGAGTAGCACCAGTAATGCGCAGCCGCGTACGATACCAATATCAGACACCACTGGATAGTAAGATCTGCTTACACTATTCTTTGTAACTTTTCTGTTTAATATATCTTTCTTGCCTCTAACCCGTGTTCCGTGTTTTTCCTTCCGTGGCCCTTACTTCGGGTCCACATCATACTCCTGTCTTAATTTGAACTTTGATCGGTTCGATGTGGTCTAATTGGAAGCTAATCTGAAAAATGACCTACAATTTGTTGTTAGCTGAGACAAGTAAAGGCTTGTTAATTTTAACGCCTCCAAAACGAAACTGCTCTATATTAATCGACCGAGAAAACCCTTTCTGCCTTCCATCGGCACGGCTGATGCTAACCACCAGGAGAGTGTCTCATTGCGCCCTTTAGGGTTAAGTTTTTCGATGACATGAAATTAAAAGATTCTATTGAGTCAATTGTTAGGTCAGTTGCTAGGAATTTTGGTTCACTGTGTCGTTTTAGACAATTTTTCTCTTCAGAATCTAACTTAGATACACCCTTGTGCAAATTAATTAAAACAAAACGAATAAGTCCATTATTATTTTTTTTTCGAATTTTTACAGTGAAACATCACCCAGTACACGTAAGTAATTCGTATGTCCATTCCACAAAGTAGTTCCTTGCAGATTGACCACAGATTCTCAATGGGATTTAAATCAGGAGAGTTTCCGGGCTATAGTACTTTGATTTACTCATTGGTAAGCCTCATCAGTGTGTTCGTGCAGCGTTACGGTTTTCATACGCTTCCTTGGAGTAACGTCCATCGCAGACAATGGCCGTGGGACAACTAATCGACAATCGAGACAGTGTTGTCTGGGCGTGATAAAATCTGATGCAATCACGGGTGACTCAATATTTTTCAAGGCCAAACAAATTTCATCATACACCCCAAAAATAGATTCATATTACTGCACACCACTGCAAATGACCTAACCCGAGGAAAAAAAAGAAATCAGTTTTTTTATTAATGTGTTTTTAAATATAGTATTTAACTCATATTAAATCCCTAATTTATTTGTAAAGGAGTTAAATATTTAAATTGCTAACAAGCATTAAATTAAATTCTTCGTGGATTTTTTTAACATTTAAGTTACTATCAAACGTTAAAACCTTCTTTTACCTAAATCGCTAAAACTATACCACCCCTCTCCTTCCTACGTAAACCCTAAATACATCTTTTTCTTTACTTCCCCTTTTTTCTTTTTTTCTTTTTTCTTTTTCTTTTTCTCTCTTCCCTGCTTCCCTTTCAACATATCATTTCCGTTGAGTTGACCGATTTAATAGGTCAATGTTTGATCCTTACCCCCTTCTTCCTCAATTTAAATATGATAGAAAGAAATATAAAAATAAACCCTCTCTAAACTCGACCATGTCTCTCACACCACTCCTCGCTACCTTCTCTGTTAAATTACATAAACTTAATACTACCGGTTAAAGGTGTAAATTTTCATTTAATTTTTCGTTTCACCTTTTGAAAGTGATGTCTGATGATCCAGAGTACTTTAAAAGGTCTCTGGTGAAATAAAATATTACAATAGAGCTTTAAAGTGGTCTGTTTTTCTTTAAATTATTAGCTCTGAATTTACATTGAGCTCTCAGGATTTCATCCTCCTTGGGACTACCCATACGGATTATCAAGTTTTTCCTAACTTATATATATATATATATATATATATATATATATATATATATATATATATATGGTAATTTTTTAAATTGGCCCCAAATGTAGTGATACAGGATTCTTTTATTTTAAATAAAAGTGATACATGATTCTTTTATTTTAAATGTTGCTCTCGTCAAAATAACCTCCTCTAGCCTGGATTATTGCAGCACAAATTTTTGGCATTCGTTGCAAAAGTTTCTCAATGTATAAGTTTGATAATTGATTCCATTCTTTTATCAATGACTCTAAGAGTTCTTTTTTCATTTTTCCTTTCACTCTTCTGTCACGTTCATCCCATGCTAATCCTGGCGGGTGGCTTCAAACTTTTGAACAGTATTATATACATTCATATATATATATATATATATATATATATATATATATATATATATATATAGCTAAAATTAATTATATCAACTTGTATGATGAAAGAAAGGAATCTCACGCGGTTATTTCAATTAATTTGTGCAAGGATGTATTTAAAAGTCTACCATTCGTGCTTGCTTTGAATATTGCTTTCTACATATGGCCTGGTGTTCCTGTCATATATTTATGAATTCTTAATAAAATCCAAAGAAGAATCTGCAAAGTTATTGGTCCTGACCTGGCATATCGTATTTAATCACTTTCCCACCGCTATAACGTAGATTCCCTGTGCCTTTTTCTATAAATCCTTTTGTGGTAATTGTTGGTAAACTTTCCGCTATGCTACCTAAACTTTATGAATATAAGTGAAGTACTAGCGGTAAAGTTTCATCATTTTATAATTGAAATGGCTAGATGTAACCGTAAGTTCTATGCTAAATTTTTCTTCTATCACACTTCACGCTTGCGGAATTCTCTTCCTGCTTCCCTAGTCAACATTGATATTCAGAAATTGAAAAACAGTTTTAATCTTCTATCTTTTTAATTCTTGTTCATTTATGGTTCTCTCTCCTTTATACAGTTTTTTTTTCTCATATTTTCCAGTACTCAATAACCCTTTGGTGAAATGATTAAAAAACAGATTTAAGCTACAACAAATGTATTGATTTCCCAATTTTCTCTTCAAGCGAGATCAAAATTGTACTTAATCCATGTTTAGAGATTAACTTCTTGTTAGATTTGTAATAGTTTTCTTCCATTGCAATGAATACTTGGATTATTTGTTTCTATTCAATTATCTCCCTTTCAGTTATTTTTCTATTCTGCTAAATAATTGTCAAACCTGTCTCAAATACAATTATTTATATTTTTATCATAAGCTATTTCAATATTTGTGATATATTTGTAAAATATTCAACTAACATTGATTATTGGATGTAATAAATTCCTAGTCCTTTTTCATGAAGACTTTTTAAATTTATTTTCTAGGCTCATAATATTAAATATATTTTACAAAAATTAATGTACTATCCAAGTGTGAAAATATTTATGCTGCTTGAAATGAACATATTATATAAATGCTTGTTTTAATATAGCACAGATTTAGTATTGTTATTAGGTTGGTGCATAATTATCAAGCATTTTTAAACAATATTTATTATGAAAAAAAAAACAAACATAACAATTCAACAATAACATTTCCAAATGAGTATGATTATCGACACGCATTTTTATAACCTGAAAATAAAATATTTTTATTAAAAAAAGTAAATTTTTATTAACAAATAACTTGCCTACAAAAAATGCCTGATAATTATGCACCAACCCAATAGCATAATTACCCCTGAAAATTTTACTGTTTTCCTATTTCTATTTTCTGATGAATCTTAATTGTTAAGTTAATGATTGAATAAGCTCTATCCGTAGAAATTCCCCTATCGCATCGTTAAACATTTGAGCTTAACAACTTTAACAAAATATTGCAATAACAAACATAAATATGAATGCTGGTTGTTATTTTAACAAGTAAGGAGGTAGAAATGATAAGATTGGAAATTGACAACTTTTCCCATTACACTGAAACAGACTTTAAACACTTCTATCTTCCCTTCTTTCTTTCTTTCTTTCTTTCTTTCATTGAATCCAAGTAGCGTTTCTGATATGTCTTTTCCGCCTTCCCACACGATCAAAACGGAATAGTCCATTATCTATTAGGTATTAGGAGGGTTCAACGGTCGTACAAACTAAGGAAATAACAAAACAGAATTATAATAAGATTGCATAATTTTCAGACTTTTCTTTTTTTTTAAATCCTGGAATAGGTAACAGTCTGTTCTTGGAAATATTGTTTTTAAGATTATAATTTAGGAGCTTAGTAGAAATAATATTAAAGTATAATGTAATACAATAATAATATTAAATTTACATATATTGATGTTTAAATAAGACAATGAATAACAAAAAAGACATGTTTTCCTGCAAATGTTTAGCTTTTTGACACTGTAGCAATCCTTATGAGTCACATTAAGGATCATTATTGCATCGTTTACACATTAAAATTTATCTTAAAATATATTTTTAAAAAGTTGGAATTATTGTTATAGATTAAAACAAAAACAAAATTTTAATTTTGGAGAAATATCAATATATCTTTTATTTATTTCCATTTACTTAACTTTATATTGATCAAACAGAGGAGTATTTGAAAAAAAAGAGAGGATTTAAAATATATTTCTTCAGTTTATTAAAACAGCTCACCTTTGGGAAAATTCTAAACATGCAATGATTGAAACTTACCAAGATGAGAATCATGAGAGTTTGGAAAATGAAGACTTTCGTGTCATTCATAATGTTCTCTTTGAAAACAGTACAAGAATTACTAACGCCTGATAGAAAATCAGAAAGAAATTGTGAATGTAATTATAAATGCTGTCACGTGAGTCAGTGTTGGTGATATCGCACAACCAAGTTTTTTTTTAATAGCCACTTCTGGTGGTTCAGCTAAAAAAAAATCCTTCATTTCCAGTTTGTTCTGTAATTATCTGAGGGCAATGTCTCATGCAGTTGAGTGTGCACCGTGGACTGGAATTACTGCCATTCTGCTTTCAAGGAACATAATTAAGTATTGTTTATTTAAGCTGCTAGCATTGAAACGTATATTTGCAGTATATTCACTACTTCAGATTATACGCCCTTCTTTAAGAATGAGGCTTCGATCGTATCTTGGGACTCAAGTATACTCCACACCTCAAGTTGAACTCGTATACACAATCCATTACCAAAGATACTGTAAAAAAAATGGTCGACTCATTCTACAATTCCAGGAAGTATTTGACTCCTTCATTTATCTTTACAGGAGTCAAAGTAAACCAAAATGGAGTATTGCTTCCATACTTGGTCTGGAGCTGCCCAATTCTTACTTTCCAGCTTTGATAGATTCCAAAGTTGTTTACACGGCCTTGTGAGGTATGATATATTTTCCACACTTCTCAAAGATGAAGAATTGCAAAATTGTCACTAATCTATCACTATTTCCATGAAATATGTTTGAATAAATTCCAATATTGGATTGGTGGAACAAAGTTCCACCAATCCAGGCCTTTATATCTAAGAGCTACCATGCTGCACTCACAAAACTATCCTCGCATACACTGTATCCAACTGTTATTTTGTTGAATAGACTCCCACGTGGATGCTTCCCCAAATGTTACAAAGCTAACCTCTTCAAGTTAATAATTACTTATCTTCTATACCCACGTAATCCTCACTTTGTACTTCCTATTTTTAAATTCATATCACACACTTCATTCACTCTACTTCGAGTGGCTGTTGAGCCTTATATTGAGTGAAAATTAATGTTAAAAAAATATGGGTCATGAGACTGAATGGAGGGCCATTGTCATTGTAAAAGATGGCATAACGAATTCTCCATTTCCTTACTCGGTAGAATGTCTTTTCATGAGTGTTATATGATCGAGCACGGTTGGTAGCGTAGGGGAGGGTCTTTGAGCCGAGATCTTGCTGTTTGCGTGACAATATATCTATTTACAATATAAACGTACATGTGCAGATATGTTTGGATTAGGGTGTCACGGTATGGCTGCTTATGTACGTATATCTGCGGGAATGGATCTACTCATGACTGCGTCAACTTATGCATCCCATTATGAGTGCATGTCCCACTTGTGGGCATCTCTCCGTCTCTGCCCCCCCTCTCTCTCTCTCTCTCTCTCTCTCTCTCTCTATATATATATATATATATATATATATATATATATATATATATATATATAGAAAGAGAAAAAGAGATAATTAATATAAGTAAAAGGTTTGTCACTTATCTGTTTCACGTTACCTTAAGCATCCCGACTCCAGAGTTTTGTAGACGGACTCGTTAGTCCACTCGTCAGGGGTATCAGCAATTGACTGACGAGTGGACGGGCGGATCTGTCTACGAAACTCTGGAGTCGGAATGCTGAAGGTAGCATCAATCAGCTAAGTGGTAAACCTTTCATGCTCTTTGATATCGAGTACTCTATTGCAAAAACTGCTTACCTTAAATGCCTATTTTCTCAGTATCCCACTGACTGACAACATTTTTGACTTCATACTATTTTTGACATCGCTATATATATATATATATA
>OZ038497.1:36274448-36281948 GCA_964036315.1 Acanthosepion esculentum
GTGTATAAAAAATATATGTAAATTTGAATTCATTTCTTCACCATTGGAAATGTGGTCTGATGATCCAGGGAAAATGAAATTCCCTGGGGAAATAAATTATAACCAATGGACCCTTAAAGTCGTTTTCATTGAATTGCATTATATATATGAGCATTGAAGTCAACACTCAGAGTCGACAGACTGTTTCATGCTAAACACAATCATCAGGCCACCTGACACAATCATCAGGCAGCCTGATTGCGTTTAGCATGAAAAAGCCTGTCGCTTCTGAGCGTTGACTTTAATGTTCACTTTTATATTTACATACGCTCTATCTCTGATATTGAGCACTTTATCCCATAAATATAGCACACCTTAAAACTATATTTCTTTATATATATATATATATATATATATATATATATATATATATATATATATGGAGCAGACTCCTGCGTAGTTGCTTCCCCGAACACTACAATCTTAACCACTTCAAGTCTACGTTCAATCGTTATATATCCGCCATATGCTTTTAATCTCCACTCCCCGCCCCACCTCTAACATTCATATTACGCACCTTATTCAATAACTCTTTACTTTACATGGTTCTTGGTCGAACTTTAGTTTAAAAAACAAAAAACAAATATATATTATCTATATTTGCTCTTAAAATTGATTGATTTTTTACTCTGTTTTGTTTTTACGGCTTATCAACCTCTTGCAGGTTATTTAAAATCGGAAAATATTTTTGGATTGTAGTAATTTATTGGAGACGATAATGTTCTTCCAATATAAGTTCTACTATTTAACCCATAGCTGGGAGAGAAGAGGTGGATTCATACCTTTCTGAAGGGTAAATGCGTATAACGAACCAGACTGGAATTCGAACTCGGCTCACCAATTTCTCATTCAGTGTTGTTATGCTTTACACCACTCGCACACCCCATCATACATCACCTGGTATTCTCAAGAGATCACCTACCTAGACTCGACATAGCTTAACTCCGCTGCTCGGATGAGAACCGGTGTTTCAACGTGATATGGCCGTAATCCTCTTCTCTCACACAAACGCAATATCCGCGTGTGTGCTCGCATGTGTATTTAAGTGACAGATAAATACAAGTTTTTTTTTAAGGTGGTAGAAAGTGATTTTAGTAAAATTAGTTGACTTTTCTTGTTTAAGTACTTGATAACCAATGTAAGGAAGCAATGAATGTAGATATTTTTTCCAAAATCTATGATCACGTTTCTTCAACCATAATAATTACCATACTGTGGATGCCATCGGTCTTTCATATTTTCAATATACTTTCAATCTCGGTGTTTACTGTTCAGGCGTTATAATAACGTCACTGTTAACGCTTTTCAAATACATTAAAAGTCAAGGATTCCCCGAATTAAGAAAAAGGACAATGTCAGTTGTACGCAGTTATTAATGATGCTAGCACTGTTTCAAACTTGACTTTTTTTTTTTATCGAATCAACGACAAACAAGGCAATAAAGCCATTAAGTCTCAAGGGCTTACTGAATATTTATCACTACATTGCGTTGTTATCTTGATCGAAGAAGAGAAGCTTAGCCACTATACACATTATAGGACTTAGTTGGTCTGGCTACGTGACGGAACATTTTCTCACACTTCCCGTCCAATATTCTCAGCTGGGAGCGCTTGTGGCTACAACCGAACCTTAAGAGAGAAAAAAAATTAGAACAATTTGTCGTATAAAGTCGCCGGTATTTAAATTAACAATCTGCTTTGAAAGCAGGACAGAACACCTGGATTTTTATATACTATGGCCAAGGGCAATTAGTCATAGTAACTGAAATATACACAATTCAGATTTGTGTAAATATTAACACAGATAAGAAAAAGGAAAAAAAAAACTAGCCTGTCATCAGTACCCTTAAGTGTTCGTTTACGAAGATAACTGAGTTTCATTGGCGGAAATTATCGCCATTGTGATCATAAATAAAGTATCGCTGCCAGATCTGGACTGGCGCTGCTCAATCCTCGCCTTGATAAAGCTCCGTATCGTGTATGCTGTCTTATGTTCCACTCTACCTCTTTTCTCACGGACAGAACGCTTGCAAGTTTGTTTTTTTTATCGATTTCACCCCAAGCAAGGCAGTAAAGCCTCTATAGATACAAGGGGTTACAGTGTGTGGAAGAATTAGAAATCAGAAACGGTACTAAGGCGTGATGACAATAGAAGAGAAATTAGAAAGACAGTAGATATCGATTGACATTTCATTTAATGTTTTGAAGATTAAAATTAACCGAAAGCATAGAGCCGGAAGAGATTTCCACAAGTGAGAAGTGCGAGAAAAGAAACTATTAGCATAGAATTTACGGTTACATCTAGCCAACTCAACTGTCAGTTGATTAGATTTCTTCGTTCGTTTAGCATTGCGCTTAATTTCATAAAGCCTAGGTACCATATTGAAGAGCTCATCCGAACAATTACCATGAAAGTGTTTACAAAAAAAAGTGCAGATAACTCTTTAAGAAATCAGAGATCGATTTGACACTGTATCTATATTAGGAACAGGTCACCCTTTTTAAAATGATAAAAATAAATCAATATTGTTCGATTATAACAAATGTCATGGTAAGAGGGAAGGCTTAACAAATGTTAATCAACAAAAATTATTAGCAATAAATTTTTGCCTTATTTTTTACGAGAGGATCAGTTAAAGTACCGTATATACTCGTGTACCATGCGACTTTTGAAGACCTAATTCTGAAGCTAAATTTAAGGGGGTCGCACCATACACGAGATATAAAATTAGTGTATGTACTGTTGGCCCTGGTTACACCGTTGACTAAAATATATATTCATTTACTGTACAACTGTATTTAAAATAAACATCGTGCATCACACGAGTATATACAGTAATTAGCGCCACATCTTCTTCGGAAGACAAATTGAAAATCCACATCGAGGGGGGCGATTTGTGTATCGAAAAAATTAATTGATTTATTTTTCCTATTCTTTAGTGGTCATTTCTCTCATTTCGCGTTCCCGTTTACCTATAATTTCCTATTTCAAATTTTGAGATGGTCGCCATTCTTTAGTTTCTCCAGTTTAGATCTTTACAATTGGGACTCGCCAAAGTAAGACGAAAATTTCACTCAGACAGCTTATTTCATAGAAGTGACACTTTGTGGAGTAGACTTAAGCGTGTCTACTTCCCTAGGCATTAAAATCTTAACTGCATCAAGTCGTGGGTCAATCGCCAATTCTCCTTGTTTTCTTCTCATACGTAATCTTCCCTTCTTACTTCTACACTCATAGCTCATGACACATTCCTTATTACCAGTTTAAATGTAACTCTCTTCCTTGAGTGGGTCTCAAGCTTTGTATTGCAGGAATTCTGCCATCTAGCGTACTCTGAATTTTCACTTATCGCGCTGAACTCCTTTAGGGAGAGCCAATGACATGAGCGCCTATTGTAACTTAAGCCCAAACTCGTATGTACTATTTATCGATATAAAGATACTAGAAGAATGGCTGGTCCTCTACACCGCTCCAGTAAGTACCTGGCTCCTTCTGCTGTCCTTTATTCTTTACCAGAACCAGATCAGGCCGAAAATGGGAGTACTGTTGCCATATATGGGCAGCAGCTGCCCTGTTTTCACTTTCTAGTCTCGATAGAGTCCAAAATCATCTCCGCGTCCTTGTGGGTGATGAATTATTTTCCATCCTACTACCCATTTTCCACAGACGAAACGTTGCCAGTTTCTCGCTACTCTATCGCTATTTCCACGGAAAGTGTTTTCAGACGAACCTCAGTCCTTGACATCAGTCTATATCTCTTACATGGCCTTGTGCATAGAGACGTTGGTTAGATCCAGTGAATAGACCCAAAGAGTTGTGAGTTCTATATCAGGCCACAGCAGCGGTGAACCAAAACTTGGAGAACTGAGTTAAAGGGAAATAACTGGGACATCTGGAAGAGGCATGATACGTGGAACTAGAACAATCTACCCCCCCCCGGTGGACGAAATAAAGGGTTCGATTCGAAATTCCAATCACCTGAAGAAGGCCGGTGCGTACAACAGCCGAAACGTTATGAACATGGCAATGAAGATGAGGATAAAAATCCGAATAATGTAAATAATGTATGTACCCATTCCTTAATTCCACTAGTTCTAACCTTCACGGCTAAGACCTGCCTTGACACGCCCATTTTAGCAAACCACCATCATTCCCTTCATGTTCCAATAGTGAGATGTAAGCTCCACTCGGGCATCTTCTTTCCAGGAACCTCTGATTTGTAGAACAGACTCCTAAGAGGATACTTCCTTGATCATTACAAGCTTAAACTGTTCCAATCTAGGGTTAACCGTTATCTGGCACATGTATCTTCATAAACTGTGTCTCTTTCATCCTGGGTATAACGATAAGCTACATCCGGCAGCAAGCCTCTGATCAGTAGTTTTTGAGGAGCGTATAACCACCTCTTAAATGCTGTTGTTCCCATATCCACCTTGACCCGGGGTGGTAACATCTGTTAGGGCCCCAGCAAATAGTTAACCCCAAAATTGGTTCAAAACACTATGAAATACTAACAATCAGTTAGTTGTCATGCGCGATATACGCTTAGGTGATCATGTGTCTTTCGATACATGACTGACGAGGCAGATTTTTTCTCACAGTAAGTTGCCATCCAAGGCTATAGAACCTGGTCTGTTCTGCTATTTACCCATAGTTGGGAGGGGAAAGAATAGGATTCATACCTTTCCCAAGGGTATTAGCACGTCAGTCAGTCAAGTGTCATGCGTGATACACGCTTAGGCGATCATGTATCTTTCGATACATGGCTGACGAGGCAGCTTTTTCCCGCAGTAGATTGCCATTTCTTTCTGCAGTAGACCAGTTGTCATCCAGTGCTATAGAACCCGGTCTGTCCTGCGATTTATGAAGAAGGCCGGAGCGTACAACGACCGAAACGTTATGAATATGGCAATGAAGATGAGGATAAAAGTCCGAATAACGTAAGTACTCATTCCTTAATTCCACTAGTTCTAACCTTCACATGTAAGACCTGCCCATACCTTCCACAAGGGTATTAGCACGCAAGTGAATGCAATGGATTCGACTGTAATTCGAACTCGGCTTTCCGATTTCTCAGTCCGTGCTGCTATCCATTACTCCACCGTGTCCAATATATTAGCAGCAATGCATTTGACTCTCGACAAAAAAAAACCCTCTTTGCAAAAATACATCAATGAAGCCTGATCTACAAACCGATTTCTTACAAAGAATACATTTTTTTTTTCATTTTTTTTTTAAGCTTTTCACCCCAAGCTAAGGCTGGAAGCCACTAGCACGCAAGGGGTTACAGAAGGTTTGGAGGAAGAGCAGATAGGAGTGGTAAAGGAGAGGATGTGGAGAAAGATAGTGGATCGATCAAGGTAACGGGGTTACAGAAGATTTGGAGCGAGAGCCGATAGGAATGAAAGGTGAAAGGATGTGGAGAAGGGAAGTGGATAGATCAAGGCAACTGGAGATGTCGATTGACGTTACACTTAAATAGTTGGAGATTGTATTTGTCAGGGAAACAGGAATACGGAAGGGAGTTCCACAGGCGAGATGTGCGAGACATGAAGCTATTGGAGTAGAAGAGACGTCTACATCTAACAGTTTCAACGGTGAAGGGGTGGGAACGGGATGACAGCCTCGTGGGACGTTTAAATTCATGAGGGCTAGGAACTAGCGAAAGCAGCTCCTCGGAGCAATTACCGTGAAAGTATTTGTAAAAAAGACAGCGCGAGGCAACGTCGCGTCTGTGAGAGAGCGACTGCAGACGAGATGACAGATCAGGGCCAATTACATTGCATATCCGTCTCTGGATCTTATCAAGAACCTTGAGGCAAACATATTCTCTTCATAAGAACCTATTCTGAAAATCTTATCGGCATTAAATAAAACATTGAGGTTGATATACCGTAAAACAAAATAAACCATAACCTGTGCCTCTTAATCTGTAACCCTTTAACTTGAGTAGTTCTTGGGCTTCGTTCATGATGGAATATTGCTGCAAAAAACATAAAAAATAAAGAAAAACCCTCACAGAAGGCTTAGTGGATATCGCGGTATCAAATGTGGGGACCGCATCTTTGATTATAACACTTAATTTCCCGCATCGAAAAGAATATATGTAATCTATACTATAGCCACAGAAATTTCGTTTAAAACTGAAATGCGTGCGTGTGTATATATGCCTGTGTTCTCTCTATATATCTATCTCTCTCTATATATATATATATATCTATATATATCTATATATATATATATATATATATATATATATATATATATTTAAGCGGGTAGGCGGTGCTTGGTGGTGAATGCGCCATAACAAGTTTCCTAGTGCATTACAGTTTTCAAGAAATAAGAGTCAAGTAAATAGCTTACCTATTAGTATAATAATACTCTATTTAAAATGCACAATTTTTCTTTGGCATGTCTATATCCGTTACAACACATCCTGCTTGAAGCAATTATAGGCAAACATTTGGTTTTAAAACTTTTCTAACGTTTATTTTATTACTCTGTGTGTGTGTGTGTGTGTGTGTGTGTGTGTGTGTGTGTGTGTGTGTGTGTGTGTGTGTGTGTGACAGGGAAAACGAAACCTTGAAAAATAGATGTTGGGGTGGATAGAAATACGAACAATGACTTGTGTCCATAGCCGGAAATAGAAAAAAAAAAAAGGAGATATGCTAGAAAGTGATATTCGAAAGACGGGTGAAATGTGACAGACACATGCGTCTACAGTTGGGCATAATTTCGCGGGCGATAATATATACCTATATCTACATCAGCGTCGCATATGTTCGGGCATATATGACAGATGGTCGGAAAGGAGAACCCGAAATTGAAAACAGAGTTTTAGAATTACAGTTTAGCTATTGCGCTAATAGTTATCATTTCATAAAAGTGTAATATTTTATCCAACTTCACTAAAGTTCACTTTCCAGAATAACATAATTGATAGAGCTGAAATTAATAAACCTATGCAAATTTCTTTTTCTATCATTTTTTCTCTCTCTCCACATATATATATATATATATATATATATATATATATATATATATATATACCCAAGTTTAGGATTGGTATATACGGAGTGAAATCCAATAACCAACAATTACTATTCTTTAAAGAGTGCTCAATACAGAGTAGAGTAGATATAAGAATCGTTGATTAATCGTTGATTAATTTGAAACTTTTAAAACCATTTATTCTATATTCTACATCGTCACTTGATAAGACACTAGAAGTGTTGAAACAAAATGGCTACTTTTGTCGTGATTTTATAACATATTTATGTTGTAATATTCAAATAGATAATTATACATACATATATATATATATATATATATATATATATATATAATAAAAAAGGCTTAAATACTAATATTCCATGGTTATAATACATTACGATCTAATTCATCAGTTGTAGGTCTGGTGAATTGGATCGTAATTACGATTCCAATGTAATAAATTATAAC